>OY804258.1:78190495-78790495 GCA_963680825.1 Meiosimyza decipiens | reverse complement strand
ACCCTATTTCATCTTACAAGCATTTAAAGTGTGTGTATATTCAAATTTTCTCGCTCTTCTTCTCAATGTTTAAATTTATATTGCAAATCATAAATCTTAACTTTAAGTGCTTGTAAAATGAACCAGTAAAGGTGACATTTTCTTTATTCTTTCGACTTTTTCATCAATTTTTCAGCATTTTTCATATTATTCGACTTATTCAATTTCTTTCAACTTTCTTCAATGCTTTTCAGATTTTTTCAGCATTTCCAGTTTTTTCCAACACTTTTCAACATTTTTGAACCTTCTTACATTATTTTCGACTTATTCAATCTTTTCAACATTTTTTTAACATTTATTTAAAAAGTACTTTCAATGCAGTGTAGGGTATGTGAGTTTCGGCCTGGCCGAAGATAACACCTTTAATAGTTTGTATTGTTTTTATGGCCACGATCTCCTATTGTGCGATGGTGTTCTTCTGAAAAGCCAACCTTCTGGCATAATATAATTAAGCGATTGTGATCTAGTTTGATATGGGCATTTCCACCCAAAGGTACACCATGACAAAAAAATTAAAAGACACTTTGTTTTATCATTTTTGGATAGGGAAACTGTCAAGTTCAACTAAGTTAAACAAATTTTACATTTATTTATAACGCTTTTGGAGATACAGTATGACCTCGCAACACCTCAGTTATTTACATTGTTGACTCTGTTAACGCAACTTTAAAAAAAGCAGTACTCAATTATCGCAACTTGAATTTTTTAACTTTTGATCAAGTTTACTTTGACTTTTTTTTTGATTTTGAAATGCTTCTTTAAATGTTACTGCTATTCCTCAGAATAAACATATGTATGTATGTATGTACAATATTTAAGGACTACGTGTACATTTATTTCGTGCTTTTTCAGTTTAATTAAAATTATTTTACGACCGGTTGCTTCCTGTGTGCTGCAAAATGCCAGTTGTAAAAAACGAAGATCAAATGGAAGAAATTCAAAGCACAAACGAAACCAATGTTTCACTCCACCTGTATCGAAGATTAAGGCTAGCACTGCTTTTAGTTCATTCAGCACTTGTGCTCTATGGACTGAAGAAAATGGCGTAAAAAATATTTTGATTCTTCAAGATCTTCGCGAAAATGCAGTGCAGCATATACCTAACAAAAAGATTTCAAAAATTTCTGATATTTTTTTAAATACTTTTATCAAAATTACTGCGTCAGAAATAAATATTTTAGGTTTATTTGGTTGTAAATATAGTGAATGCAGTATTTTCAATAAAACACTTTTACTCTCATTCCAATTGTGTTTAAGCGTTCAATTGCGAGCTTATTTTAATGAATAATATGAACTATTATTCAAAAACAGTACCTTTGGATGAAATCATTTCTTGACTAGGTTTTTGCAACAACCTCAGTCATTGCAACTGGCTGAATTTCTGTTAGTTGCGTTGAGCAAGGTAGTACTGTATTCGATTGCAAAGTCGCGCTAGCAAATCTCTTCTTATTTGGATATTTCTACTGCACGTTTTGAGAGAGAGAGACACTATACATATACTTTTGCTCTCTGAAATCTTTCTGAGGGTATAATGAATCAAGAAAAATGCATAAGAAACTATGTTATCGTAAATATCTGTAAGATTTGCTTTGCATTTTCGCATATTTCGATGTCCCGTGCGATATTAAAAAACAACATTTGTCATCAGTGCGTCGAAAGTACATACAGAAAGCTCATTAAATGTTGAGTACGAACAGAGATTTTTAATACAAATAAATTAAAAAAATTTTGCTAAAAAATTAGAAAATTTATCATGGTACTAATGTAAAGTTGGTACTGTACGAAACCGTAAGTATGAAATTTAAAAATTTGAAAGTTATGTTTACATAAATGAAAATGAATAATTCGACATACTCAACCAACTTTAACTTTAACCAACTTTTATTAAAAGTGAGAGTTACTACAAAAACTTTAATTGGGGATTATATGGGATGTAATTTTGACTAGATATATGATAAAACAAAAGAAATGAAAAAGAAACTAGTAAAGGTGTTATCTTCGGCCAGGCTGAAACTCACATACTAGGGTAGAAGGTTGGTTGCCAGAAGGTTGGCTTTTCAGAAGAACACCATCGCACAGTAGGAGATCGTGGCCATAAAAACAATACAAACTATTAAAGGTGTTATCTTCGGCCAGGCCGAAACTCACATACCCTACACTGCATTGAAAGTACTTTTTAAATAAATGTTAAAAAAATGTTGAAGAAGTTGAATAAGTTGAAAATAATGTAAAAAGGTTCAAAATGTTGAAAAGTGTTGGAAAAAACTGAATATGTTGAAAAAATATTAAAACCATTAAAGAAAGTTGAAAGAAATTGAATAAGTCGAAATATATGAAAAATGCAGAAAAAATCGAAAGAATAAAGAAAATGTCGAATGATATTGAAAGGGAAAGGTAAAAGATTCAAAATGTCAAAAGAATATGGTAAATTTTGAAAAAAATAGAATAGAAATGAAAAACACAAAATACGCCACGCCCACTTCTACAATTCCGTCCATTTTTGATTCAATAAACAAACCAAACTTTAGCACAACAGCTTGTATAGTTTGCGATATGTGCCGTAATTATTCTTAAAATTACACCCACTGATGCAATCCAGTCCGATTTTGATCCAGAAATATCTTATTATAAACAAACCTCTTACACCAAATTTCAGTATGATTGCTTATATATTTCGATAGTTATTCCACTTAAGGTATTTTAATTGTATGGGAGGTGCCAAGCAGACTTTGTCTATTTCGCCAGCTTTTGATTCATATGTACCTAATACCCAGTGAACCACTTAAATCGAATTTCATATCAATTGCTCCAATAGTTCACTTAAAATAACACTTAAAACTTTATGTTAGTCAAGGAGGTGCCACGCCCACTGATGCAATCTTTTCAAGTTGCATTTAATTCCGAAGCTTATAGTAACCGACACATCTACACAAAATTTTATGAACATATTAGATTTCATACCGATTGCGTTCTTAGTTTTCTTTTTATAACGTTCATAAATATTGTAGGCTGTGCCACGCCCTTAAAATAAATTTTTCAGTCTATTGACGCAGCTTGTATTGTTGATTACTTTCAGTGGTATCATCCCTAAAATTTTAGTGAAAATCGTATGTGCCAATTTGGAATTATACGAAATACAAATGTTTAATTGTTTAGAAGTGCTACGCCCACTTTTACAATTCTGCCCACTTCATTCGCCATTCAAGATTCATAAGATCTGTATTCGTGTACCAAATTTCATCACAATATCTTGCACGGTTTACGAGCTATGGCGTTATAAAAGTTAAAATTTAGGGCTGTGCCACGCCTCTTTTTGAGACTTTGCAAACTTAGAACCTAGCCTACTCTTAATTTTGTTCTCATCTTCACCAAATCACCAAGTTTCATCAAATTCGCATCAACTTTTTTCAAAATGAACTTGGGTATATAGTATTTACATAGAGTATGTGCAGAAGGCGTAGCCGTGAACCGATTATATGCTAGCAGATCGCAAGACGGTGTGACCTGTGTGCCAAATTTCATTGAATTAGCTTGCTTAGTTTTCCCGTAAACTTGATTTTAACAGACATACACGCAGACAGACAGACAGACGGACATAGCTATATCGACTCAAGTGGTGACGCTGATCAAGAATATATATACTTTTCCATACCTGCCACGCCCCCTTCTATGCGTTACAAACGGAATTACAAAGTGAATATACCCTCGGTGTAGGGTATAAACAGGGTGAAAAAACATGGATACAATTTTCTAAAAAGGCTGATATCGGTGATGGAGTATTTGGAAAATTGATGTTTTCTTGAAATGACAATGTTTTTATCTTTTAGCACACAGAAAACGTTAAGGCATTCATTTATTCAGATTTGCAGTTTTTTTGTCATCTACCAGTACACAACTGCCTAAAAATAATATAAAAGCTACTTTTAATTGTGTTGGTTTGTTTATATTCATCAATGAATTTTTTTGTTTTACTAACGAGTTTTTTTTAACACAATTTGAAATTTTTTTTAAGCAATAATAATATTGGTCAAAAAAGTTTTATCGAATTTTTTTATATCTTCTACATGATAGACAAATCACTGAAAAAAGTTTCAGCTTATTTAAAAAAACATGAGGGTAATGATAGGTCCATTATAGATGGAATAACCCTTATATAAAATCCATACCTCGTGTTACCTCATGCATAAGCCGTTGAAATGTATGTGCGGCATTGCACAGACCAAACGTCATCCGAGGAAGTTCAAAATTACCAATTGGTGTCGTAATCGCCGTCTTCATTACATCCTCCTTAACTACTGGAATATGATGATACACCTTTACCATGTCCACCTTACTGAAAATATTCATCATACCTGTCAGGAATCGTTCTGGAATTAAACAGCGGTAATCGCCACAGGAGCGCCACTCACCATTGGCTTTAGGTACCATATGTAGTGGACTAGCTCAGCTGCTGTTTGATGGCCGACATTATCCTGATTGCAACATTGGTTGAAACTCATTTTTTACTACTTTTAGCTTCTCTGGGCACAGACGGCGGGGTTGGCAATAAACGGGTGGGCCTTTTGTGGTTTTAATAAAGCGCTCAACGGAATGTTTTACCTCGGAAAGAAAGTTTATTTTTGTCAAGACTTTAAATTCGCTGATCAATGATGAGAATTCAGAAACAGCTGCTACTGACTTAAAAACGTCTTTTTTGCTTACGCCAACGCCTTTACAGCGCAAATTTGTGGATGGATCGATTAAACAGTTGTGCTTGACATCAATAAGCAGAAGAAAGTGGCCCAAAAAATCGGAGCCTATTATTGGTTTTGTTACCTCAGCAATTACGAATTTCCATTGAAGCATTCGTTTAAGTCCAAGATCCACCTGCAACGTTTTAGTGCCGTACGTCTTTATTTTTGTTTGATTTGCAGCATACAATACGAGGAAATCGGGAGTTTGTTTCATACAGCTTGATGATGCAGGATATACAGTCAAATCTGCACTCGAGTCAACTAAAATCCTCATTTTCGATTTTCGATAGCGAACAAACAGGCGACAAACTTTCTGGTAGCCTTCATCCGACACCAAAGATGGGGCTACGCCTAGATTTCCGACGTGTTAGATTGACAAACAAAATTGCAAGGAGCACACATTTTGTCGTCCTTTCCCGAAACTTGAAATGATACCAGCAAAGAGGTTTATTTCTTTTCGAAGCAGATTGTTGACGGGTCTTGTAATCTCTAGATTTTACTGGAGTCCTAGATCCGCCGAAAACCTCTATTGGAGTTGCAAGCAACTCAATTTTTCGCTCGAAGTCATCGAACCGGTCCCATTTATTTAAGGATGACGACATTGCCTCTATCTCGCCTGACTCTGCAGTATCTCCAATATTGTCTGCCATTACTGCAATTTTTTCCATGGATCTTCACTGACAGCGAAAAATGCTTTCATTTGTGCAGGAAGACGTTGCATCCAGAGCTGCTTCAAAAGATCGTCAGATACTTTACCTTGATCCAAAGTTAGCATTTCCATTAGCATTTCTGAAGGTTTTCTGTCCCCGAGCTCGACATTGTTTAGCTGCTTATGAAGTCGCTTTTCTTCCAAATCTGCGAAAGAGGAAATAAGTCTTGTTTTCGGCGTTTCATACATGTCGTTAGCTGGAGAATTTATTATACTATCATTTATTTTGCTAAGAACACTAGTCTCCATTGATGCCACCACGGTATGAAATCTCGTTGCATCCTGACTTACTCCTGCCATGTAAAAATGCGACTTCATTTGCTCTTGAAAAAGTTCTTAAAAGATTAATTAAATTTATTGAATGCTCTTATCTGGAATCTATTTCGTTTCATACTACTGAAAAATTTTATTTTTCATTGACAACAAAACAACATTTTATTTTTCTTTGAAAACAAAATCCCCACACTACTTATTTGTACCACAGCTGTAGCTGAAATCACTTGATCATCATGAAGCAAAGGATGGCGTATCGCCGCACGAGATGTTGATGGCGGGTTATCGGTTATAATATTAGAACTGGCAGCAGGAGGAGGGGTGGGAACGTACCTATGCAGTAGCGAGTTATGCACCCGCTGGCATATTTTAAATTTTGCAGATTTGCATTTTGAAACTGTGTGCCCTTGTTTTAGACAAATTATGCACGCACAAATTCCTTTTATAAAATCGAATCGCTGTTGAACAGATTGTTCCGAAAATGTTGGACAAATATTAATAAAATGTCCTGATGATTTACAGAAAATACATTTTCTCTATGTATCAGCTTGCTTAGAACACATAAATGAATATTTGCTTAAAGCAGTTTTATTTTGCTGTGTCTTACTATTAACCTGACGTTTAGATATAAATTCCTTATAGGCCGAAATATGCTGAAAACGTCTATTAACCATTGTTTCACAATACTTCCACATTGGTCAATGATCATAATTAAGTTGCTCTTCCCATTTTAATTTTGTTGTTGATTCAACTTTTGGCATTGTTAAGTAAATCAGAATAGCGTTTGAAATATTTTTATCGTCACCTATTGATAATAGGGAGTCATAAATAGCTGACGCTGTGCATTTTTAAAAGGAAAATAATTTGTGTTATGGAAAATAATTATATCCATTATTAATTGTTTTCGTACACATTTATATAATATAAATCAATAAATTTCATTACATAAAATTTTTTGGAAATCCGTTCTTAACTAAATTTGCACATTACTACTATTACATAACTAGGGTTGTAACAGAGCTTCGTATCTTCCGCTTGAAATCGTATCTCCACCTCCGTTTCCGCCCCCGCACATTTTCATGCGGAAAAACGGAGGTATAACGGAAGTTATAAAATTTACTTTAGAGCTTACAAAGTGGAAAAGTCGGTGCATAAACTGTTTTGACTCAGCTTTCTAGTTGTTTCAAATCTTAAAATCCACCATTACAAATGTTTTTTGCTTGTGGAAAAAAAAAAATAGGCTGGTTATATACTTGTGAATTCATATGTAAGTTTGAATTTTTGCTATCCCCTGTGGAATCGATTAGAAGCAGATAAAGCAGCAAAACTATGATTTATTAAATTTGCCACTTATTAATTTAAATTTTTAAGCCCTAACCAAGAAATCTAAGGAATAAGGAAAACCTAATGAAATGTTTTTTTATCAATAATAAATACAGACTTTAAATAATCTATAAATGTAAATAATATTTATTTTTAATAAATAAAAGCAAGGTATCCCGTAGAAGCCAGTCTGGTGAGGATCAGTTGAATCAAACGAGGTCAGATATACCTTACCCAATGATTTCAAAGAAGTATATGTTCCTGGATATGGAAATAGTGTTTTTAGCTCAATAAGTAGAGAATTAGAGCACATTGGATTACAGATGATTGCGAAGGAGTTAAGGATTATATGTTACAGGCACATCAAACGTAACAGCCCAATTGAACACATCAGAAAAAAAAATACTTGAGTACTACCATGTATAATAACCCTTGGGGTTATACCGAGATTGAGGGGCAGATATTGAAGAAAGAAATTAACATTCAAATTCATGTTATAGAAAAGCACAGAGTCGAAGGCAAGGAATTATATGTGCATATAATTGTAGATGGTGATAAGGCAGAACAAGCACCACCGGACTATAAAAATAAAAGTACCATTCATATTATTAATTATGGCAACGTAATAGGATATGAAATGAAATGAATCAATGGCAACTATATACTCTGTTGATGAGCAATTTTTAGATCATAAGAAAATAAAAAAGGATATAATCAACAAGTATGAATCACAAATAATTTTGACCCATAGTCCAAGTACAGAAATGGAGTGCAAATATGAGAGAAAAATTAAATATATTAATCCTCAGAGCGAGCAAGCTGTAGTAGCAGAAATACTAAAAAAATACATTCAACCTGGATCCATCGGAAATTATTCAGAAGTTGAAGATGGAAACTATAATAAACTACAACAAATTATCACAAAAACATTTTCAGGAGATTCAAAAATAAAATTCTTTAAAGTCGCAAACAAATATCTTTATATCACGTGAAAGAATCTCTCCATAGTGGAATTAATAAAACTTATCGAACTTTTAAAGACAAGATATATTATTCAGAATTACAGAAAAACATTCAATTGATCATAAATATCTATGAAACATGTCAGCGGATAAAGTACAATAGAAATCCAATCAAGCCCGAACTAGAACTAACAGAAACTCAAAACAAGAAAAATTATATATTACGCATAGATACGTTTTATAACAACAAACAAACTTTTATAACAATTTTATTTGTTTTTAGTTGACTGATATTATTAATTGATTGAACAGAATTTGATCGAATTGTACAGTCATTTGCAGAAACCGATATTCATGTGAAATTTCTCAAATAGATCAATACTTTTTTAACAAACATGATAGAGACAACAATTGGAACAATTTAACCTGGCAACTGGTGACATATGTTTCGGCTATTACCACATATATAATACATATGCATATACATACATATATAGTCAGACCAGTTTTGGCTAATTTGCACAAGGATTTCAACACCGACCATTCCTTGAATTATATTTAGACAGCTGCTCTTAACACTTGAGCCATGAGAGGTGTTCCCCATGAGGTGTACAAAGTGCAGTTTTTATGTATTACATTTATCACACACACAACTCGCCACCTGTCATCTCTCATTGTCATATCTTGTTTGCCATAGCTTTGTTGAACAGTCGGTTCAAAGACTTGCTATGATGACCTTTTTCGTATATTTTTGGCTTTTCACCACTCCACTTCCGGTTTTAAGAAATTTTATTTGTTTTTAGTCGACTGATATTACTATTTGATTGAATTGTACAGTCATTAGCATTGACCGTTTTGAGTGTTTTTTTTTATAGTTTATTGTTTAGTGATAATTTTTAGTATTCTATTTTAGTGTTTTTAATTTCTTGTGACTTCAAATATGTGACTGATGCCCTTAAGTCAAGTCAATGTAAATTAACAAACGTACGGATATGAATAAGAATTTTTTATTTATATGAAATTATTTAATTTGAACTTGATTTGCCTGTGCTGTTTCATTTCATTTACCTTTGCGTTCTGCAGTTGTTAATATTTATTTTAACCGGTAGCGCATTTTCTTCACACAAATTTCTGTAATTTTGTAAATTTGTAAAGGATGACTGAAAAAAGTGTAATAGCCGCGTGTGTCTTATGATAGACTTATTTTAAACTACCAATTAAGGCAAACGCAGGCTATGACACTTTCTTTTGTCTAATTTAACTTATCAAACATATGAACTTTTTGACTTTACTTGTTAAGCTCCATTATCATTTTGTCCAGTGCTTGCCTCTATCACAAATACCTCATCCACATTTTGTCAATCTCTTTCTTGCCTCTGTTACAAATGTTTCAACCACATTTCGTCGGCTGCTTGCCTTGGGTACCAAATTATCCGTAGCAAGTTTCGTAAAATTTTTCTGTGCATAGCGTTTTAAGGATTTTGCTTCCGTCGGAGGTACCACACTAGCTTCTCCCACGTCGCTCATTTTTTGGTCAATGCTTGCTTATATCAAAACATTTCCATATAAAATTTATTTATTTATATTGGTTTTAGTACTTCACTCAGTGGAGTTAGTTTGCATTATCGAAATTTGGTGAAATATTTTTTGAAATACATACCGAATAAACTCGCTGTTGCTCTTGATAGTAGATGAAATTATAACCCCTGCTACGTCAATAATTTGCAATTGGAGGAAAAACTTAATGGATAACTAGGGATTATTCCTGGACCAAAACTTTCAAATAAAAATTTTTTTTATAAGTATTTAATCCAAAAAGCGGATTTGTGGCATATGGAATTATTCATAAAGACCACGGATTTGACTACGTTTATGACTCCATTTGGTCACTATAAATTTAATCGTGTTCTTTTTGGACTTAACTGCGATACTGAAATGTTTCAACCAAAAATTATGGAGGTTTTGGAAACATACAGTGGCTCACATCGAAAGTATTGTAATTAATCTATACCTAGATATATTTTGTCTTGCAATTTTAGTATGGTTAACTAAATAATCAATAATGTTGGTTTCTGTAACAGAAGATTTTAAAAGTAGAGAGGTGAATCCATCCCTTGTGATCAAAAACAGCAAGCTCAATATTAAAGTTCTGCCCAACAATAATTGCACGCTTTTTACGTTTTCTATGTATTACTTCATTCCACTGAGTATTCTCAATCTCAGCTGTATGCGAGACAGCATTCAAATCAGTCAAAGAGAAAGGTACAGGAGAATCAATATCATTTAAGTGAAATGCATGCGAAGGCGAAATAGCAGGCTTAGTTTGGCAGCAGATACTTACCACCAATGGAAACACTCAAGGTTGAAATCTTTGCACTCATCGACGCAGAGCAAAGTTGCGAAACAGCAACATTAGATTTTACTGAAGATATTGAATCACTCTTATAATTTCTTTATTTATTATCAAGGAGAGACGATTTACTTATTGTTGACTTAAGTTCTTTAGCTTCACAAACTAAGTTAGCGACAGTGTCAATTAAATTATTTGAGCTATTTAAGCACTTATTGTAAATGAACAGAAAATATGGATGCTTATTTAAACTTGCATAAAGATCATCAATTAGATTAGCACATGATTATGACGTTGAGCGTGGCATAAATTCCAAGTAAATAGAGTATCGTTTGCAATAGTCTTAATGCATTTTACACAACGAATACGGACCGAAACCAACGAAAGTCAAAAAGAGGCTAAAAATTTTTGATTCATGGTTCAAACGGATGCATCTAAAGATGAGATGTGTATTGCTGAAAAGGGGTCACCCGGTAGCACTTGCATTTCGTACACTTAGCTAGGGTGAGCAAAAGTAGGTTTGCGGTAGAAGGAATTGCTGGCAATTGTTTTTGCCTGTCAGCGTTTTCATTTCAGAATGATTACAGGTTTGACCTAGGAAGCTGAAATTTTCAGAGAATATTCCTTTAGTCCAATGATAAGGCAAACATAAAATTGCGCCGCACATCGGGAAAATCATAACAAACGAACGTATTGCCTGTTTTAAGCGCTAGCATCCATACTTTGCATTTTGATCATTAACTATAAAATTTTTTAGAATATTAATTCCTTCGCCAGGAGCGATATTCTACAGCCGGAAGTAAGACTTTTGAAGAACTACGCTGTGGTAAACCAATCTAAGATATTAGAGTTCTGACAACGGATTTTCGAATCAACTCAAAATTAAGTAAACGCGTTTGTCAGCATTTTGAAAATTGAAGTCCAAAAACTTTTGAAAAGAGTTTAAAGTGGGCATATTTTAGCGAAATCTGTACATATAAAACGATTTCTACGTTTTCAGTGTTATCGCATCTCGCAAGAACAATTAGATAGATTTCGATAACATTTCTTTTGCTTTATTTTTTAGACGATTGGTATTTTTTTTTTAATAAAAATCCAATTACATACATACGAGTACATATCGCACACATTCTGCTAAAGGGGCACAACTCAAAACTTTTTAGAATAACTAGTTTTTCCTAGGCCAAATTAATTAATCCGAAGCTTACCTTTTCAATTACCACCAATACGCGGTTTTGTCTATGTTTTCCAAATTTGACAAGTATTGGGAAGGTTAGGTTAGGTTAGGTAGGAGTGGCAGTCAGTTACGAAAAACTGACTCACTTAGACCAAACATGATCCGTTGTGATACCACAGGGTGTTTTACTACACCCTCTCGTTGAACCAGCCAGAATTCGTTATGAAACCAAATAGCTGACCTGTACTGACATGTCTAAGGTCATCCAGGTCATCAAATAAAAACGACCCAAGTGCTTTGTGCTGTTTTCTAGCAAGTGCGGGACAGGAGCAGAAAAGATGTTTAATATTTTCCTCTTCCTCCACATCTCCACAACTTCTACAGAAGTCAAAGGACCTAACACCTAATCTCTCCGCATCTCTGCCGATGAGGCAGTGGCCAGTTATGACTGCGACAACTGACGAGACACTATGTCTAGTGCGAGAAATTAGTTCTGACGAACGCTTAGCATCCCATTTCGGCCAGATTTGCCTAGTTATATTACAAGTTGACCCTTCAGTCCATCTTTTATTAGCAGTTTTAACCATTTCTTCTTTAAGCAGAAACTTGCAGGTAGCAAGTGGCATGCCAACACCTTCCTTGTCCTGAGGAATTTGTGCAGTAGTCCCCTGCTTAGCAAGTTCATCCGCTTTGCAATTGCCGTCAATGTTCCTATGCCCAGGCACCCAGATGAGGTGAATGTGAAAATGTTGAGCCATCTCGTTTAGAGACGAGCGACATTGTTGGGCCACTAGTGATTTTAGGAAGACTGATTCTAGAGATTTGATAGCTGCCTGACTATCTGAGAAAATATTTATATCCTTTTTGGATACAACATTCCTCCTTAGTCAGGATGTTACTCCCTCTATTGCTATAACCTCCGCCTGAAAAACGCTGCAATGACCTGGTAACCTCGCAGCACTTCTTAACTTCAGTTCCTTGGAGTAGATACCATAACCCACTTGGTTATTTAGCTTGGAGCCATCAGTATAGAAATTAATATGACCCCTTCTCCCCGGGAATCCTCCCTTCCAGTCATCCCTAGATGGAATATGAGTTACGTAATCCCTGTTAAATGAGATTCCTGGAACAACATAGTCCAACTTGGAGGGTACAGACCTCAAGCTATGAAGAATAGTTGAGTGCCCTATTCTACCCTCGGACCAGCAAATAGTTTCCCTGAGTCTAATGGCAGAACAAGCTGCCATCTGTTTACCTAACAGGTCAAGAGGAACGAGATGAAAGAGGACCTCTAAAGCGTCAGTTGGTGTAGTCCGCAGAGCACCGCTGATACACATGGAAGCCGCCCTTTGAACTCTCTGTAATTGTTTGTAATAGGTGACATTGTCTAAGACCGGCCACCACACCACAATGCCATATAACAGAATCGGTCGAATGACCGCTGTGTATAGCCAGTGAATAATACGAGGTGATAGACCCCACCTACCGCTTTTTTGCAAGAGTAAAGCGCTACGGTTGCTTTCCTTACTCTTTCCATAACATTAATTTTCCAACTTAATTTCCTATCCAATACCAAACCAAGGTACCTTGCGCTATCTTTGAAGACAAGTCTAGTGCCTTTTAGTGAAGGTGGTTCTATAATTGGAAGTTTGTGATTCCTAGTAAAGAGTACTAGTTCCGTTTTGTTCGGATTTACACCTAAACCTGCCTCATCCGCCCATGAGACCAGTATGTTTAAGGCATCCTGAAGAATTTCACACAGTGTATTTGGATAGTTGCCACATGCAATTAGTGCTACATCATCCGCATAGGCAACAGCTCTACAGCCGTGCCTGTTTAGTGACATAAGCATCTTGTTTATTGCCAGATTCCACAGTAGAGGAGATAGTACACCCCCCTGCGGCGTTCCTCTGCAAACGAACCTATTTGTCTTGGATTTGCCAAGATTGGAGGTAATGGTTCTGTTTGTCATTGTATTGGGAAAGTTTCTTTAGGTTCCATTCTAAAACATATGCCGATGGAACCCAAAAAAATCACCTTCAGATGTATATTGGTCATATTTTTCGTCGCACGAAAACCTGGGCGCAATTTTGAACATACCGCTTTTAGTAATGTACAAGAGCAAATGCCCAAATGCAAAGTAAGTAGTTGCTTTTATTTTTTAGTCCAATATATTTTTTTTAAATATTTTTTTTAGAAGTTTTTTTATAATTTTCTCGATGAACAGTTTTTGAGAACAAACAAAAAAGTTATAAATTAAAAATTCAATAAATTCAAAACTAACAAAGTATTTTTTTTTGTATGGTATTTCGTATGGTATTTCAATGTGTGCATGCAACAATGCAGACACTACATTATTTCACCGTATAGAATTTAATAGTGTTTGCAAGTAGATTAAAGTGAACTTTTTTAAAAAATTTTTATGTGGGGGAAAAGGTATGTGTGGTCTCTGTGTTAATGAGAGCTGGTTTGATTCGGTCTATATTTACTGTACTTGAGATTTTGTGAAATACTTTGGTGTTTTATCTAAAACTTTGTAAGGTCTTCCGTACGGATTTTGAAGTGCACGTCTAGATGCATTATGACTAGAAGTATTATCATGGGAAATTTTGGATTGTGAGTTTTGAATTTTCTCTATGACTGCTGACAAAATATCTGATTCCGTTGGAGATCGATTGTTGTGATAATTTCAAATTTTGACCGTAAACCATTTCAACAGGAGACGTCTTCTTTAACGGTCGATCTGAGGCCTAATAGAACTAGTGGAGTCTTTGAATCCCATTTTTTTTTTGGTTATTCTTTGCTATTAATGAAGTTTTTAACTGTCTATAGAACCTTTCCATTATACCATTAGCTTGTGGATGGCAAGGAGATATCATTATGTGATGGCTACCAATTTCTTTAATAAATAGTTTAAATGTGCCAGAAGTGAATTAAGGTCCTCGATCCGAAGTAATTTCGAGTGGAACACCGAAACGTGAGATTAATTCTTGTTCGAGGGTCTCCACAATTCTGTCCGTTTCTGTATTTTTAAGTGGATAGACCTCTGGCCAATGTGTATTTCTATCGATGGCGGTTAATAAATATCTACAACCATTAGATATGGGTAGTGGACCAACTAAATCGATATGTATATTTTCAAACCGACCGTGTGGGATGTGTATTTTCTGGGGTTGTGACTTGGTGTGCCGATGTTCTTTTGCTTTCTGACAATTATTACATTCTTGTGCCCATTTATTTATTTGCGTGTTCCTTTTGGGCCAAAAGTAACATTGTGTGATGAGCCGTCTGGAAGCTCTTGTTCAAGAATTTGAAACATTGTGTAGCTGTTCAAAAATCTTTTTACGTAATGTCTGTGGAATGTATGGACGTGTATTGTCTGTGGAGTGTTCGCACCACATCTTAATGTTTAAAAATGGAATGTGTACCTGTGTGATTTTGTATATTTTGATATCTATGGTGTTCTTTAGTTCTGGATCAATACGTTGTTCTTTGTATAATCGTTTTAGGTCAATATCAGGTGTTATGAGCTCTTCTATTTCACATCTCGATAGTGCGTCCGCTACTACATTGCCTTTACCTTTGATTTGTATTATCGTGCTGGTGATTTGTCAATGTATTCATGGTGTCATGTTTGTCTAGAACTGTGTTCTGTTTTGAAGTAAAGTGCATTCGTTAATGGTTTGTGATCTGTGTAAACTGTGAACGTATTGCCTTCAAAGTAATGCCTGAAATGTTTTATTCTCAAGTGTATACCAAGTAATTCGCGGTCGAATTTACTGTATTTTGTTTCTGTTTGTGAATGTTTTTTAGAAAAAAGTGCTAATGGTTCGAGTGTTCCGTTGTGTTCTTGTTGTAATACTCCTCCCACTGCGGTATTAGATGCATCTACAGCATATGCTATGCATATGCGATGCATTTGTGATAGTAGGTTGTCATACGAATAAATTTTTGCATGTGTTTAGCTGTGATGGGTTGTGGATAGTCTCGTACGCATTGTAGTCGTTCTTCTGATGGTTGTACACCGTGTTTAGAAATGGTGTAACTGAGGAAATCTTTTTTGTCTACACCGAAAATGCATTTACTGGGTTTGATGTTTAAGCCGTAACTCTCAAGTCGTTGGAAAACCTGTGTTAAGTGTTCAAAGTGTTGTTTTTCTGATTCACTAGCTATTAAGATATCATCTAAGTACACGAACATGAAATCTAATCTATGTAGGGCTTCGTGAATGAACCTCTGGAATGTTTGTGCTGAGCTTCTCAAACCGAAAGGCATTCGGAGAAACTCAAACATTCCAAAAGGTGTCGTGATAGCTGCCTTGTGTATGTCGTCAGGAGCCATGGGTATTTGGTGATATTCTCTAACAGGATCTTATTTTGAGTAAATTTGTGTGTTGTGTAAGTTCATCGAAAAATCGTGTGTGTGTGGAGCGGGTACCGGCCAGGTACTGTTATCGCGTTAAGACGTCTGTAGTCACCACATGGTCTCCAGTCATTTGGTTCACGTTTAGGTACTAAGTGTAGTGGAGATGATGTTTTCAAATCAGATGGTCTACAAATGCCAGAGTTAACTAAAAAGTAGAATTTTTGTTTAGCTATTTCAAATTTTGGCAAATCTAGACGTCGTGGTCTTGTAAATGCTAACTGTCCTTCGGTGACTATGTTATGTACAGTTTGGTGTTTGACGGGTGCAGTGCAGTCGGGTTCTGTAAGTAGTGAAGGATATTTCTAAGTAAATGTGTATATTTGTTATCAAGTGTGAATAATTTGGTAAGCATTGTCAGTCAATACGGAGAAAGCTTTGATCGATATGTTCGTCAGTGGATCAATGAAGTGTTTGCGTTTAATGTCGATAAGAATTCCGTATTTTGATAAAAAAATCTGCACCTAAAATAGGTTAAGATATGTCTGCAATGATAAATGTGAACGGTAAATCATATCGTAGTTTCAAGTTAAGTGTGAGGAGCCTTTTCCCGTAAGTTGAAACAGACGTGCCATTGGAAGCTGTCAAAGTTCGATCGGATTTCTGTTTGGAACTTTTGAATTTGGAGGATGGAAGTACAGACACTTCCACTATTCCCTAGGAAGTTTAATTTGTTTGCTGGGTCATAAACGAAAAGACGACGTGTTACTGAAGTCGGACCATCATCAGTCGTCGCGATAACAGATTTGTTTAGTTTGTCGAATATTGTTGATTTGTGTTGTATTAAGTTGTGTTGGTCGTTTGAACATATGCACACGGTTGTTCACATCTACGTGCGTCTTTTCCAAACTTTAAGTGATATCGGCATAGCCAGATAGGTTTACGTATACGAAATGACTGCCTAGAGTTCGATCTACGTCGTATCAGTGTACGTGAGTGGAAATTTTGTTCGGATCTGAGGGTCTCAACTTCTAATGCCAATTTATCGATTGAATTTAGTATTTTACTGGTAGACTGTAATGTCTGTACTATCTTATTAAGCTCATTGGTATTAGAAGGTTTGGTATTTTATAAGGTTAAAATTTCACTCTCAATCATAACTTCCCATAATTTGTTGGCTAGCTTCAGAAGTTCATCCAGTTCTGAGTGGCCTGAATCTGCTAGTGCTATGTTTAATGTTTTTGGAAGTTTTCTCATACACAATTTTAATAGAAGGTCTGGTTCTACTGAAGAACCAGCTAGCAGTAATAAGGCTCTATAAGACTTAGATGGCTTACGGTTTCAATTTCAGAATAGGACCGTATTTTGTTTGAGAATGACGCTCAATTAAAACCTTCTTCAAATTTTCGTATTGATTATTTATCGAAGGATTTTGTAAGACATCTAGTACTGTCATAATGACTTCTTGTGGGAAAGCGGTAATTATATACTCGTATTTCGTTTTGTCCACAGTTATGGACTTTGCCTGAAATTGTATTTCAGCATGTAAAAATCACGCTTCAGGACAACTAGTAAAAAATTGTGGCAATTTCACGGAAGTCACAGGTATTTCCATACGGACAGACGTTTCGAATTTATGTTCTAACTCTAAATTAATTAGGGGTCTGTGCACATCTCCTTCTCCTTGCTGTGTGTGGGGAGGAGAGTGTGAGATAATGTGAGAGGGGTGTGTGGGTGTGTGTGTGACATTCATTTTTATTTTTTACTATATATATTATAATAACTTTAAAAGTGTACCTATTTACGTGATTTTTAAGTTGACGTTGATGATGTTGTTGTTGTGGCTGCTAGCGCTGTTGTGGAACTTGTTGCTGATATTTCGCTTCAAAGACTTGATTAAAATTGAATTTACCTTCTGGCACAGATTGTTAATATTGAAACTGTTGTTTTAGCCGCTGAAAGGGTTGCAGTGTGATATTACAGAGAAACCGGAGATATTGTTCACAAATCCTTGGAAATATTTCACGTTTCAACTCTTTGAGTTTTTTTTTATATGAGTCCGCGAGGGTGTTTGAGAATATACTACTGCTTGGATTTAACCTCTATTAATCTTCTGACTTTGAACTGTTAATCGTAGACACTACGTTTGTCGTGAGCTTGATGGCTCCTGGCACAATCGTCAATTTTAGTAATGCATGATATGCAAATGCCGAAATGCAAAATATGACGTAAAATACTATGACAATATTAAAAATTTGATACAGGGTGGGAGCAGTTGTTAAAAAATTATTTAAAAACTTAACTTGTTTACAACAATACAAATTTGTTAATAATTCTTTATTAAAGTTCATTCTCTTAGCTTAGAAATGAAAATAAAATCAATTTGCTATCTTTAACACAACCGAAGTAATGAAAAACACGAATTTCTCAAAATTTCAAAAAAATCCTAGAACACGTGTCTCTTTTTTTTCGATACAGAACCCATAAAAAAGATTTCAGCCAAATCAAAAATGTGTCGGTCAATTTTTGTCAAAATCCGTTCGGTTTGTAAAAGAAAGTCACATAAACGACATCAAATGTAAACAGTAGTAAAGATCTGAGTGAATGTTGCCAGGCTGGCTGTCTTGCGCCTGTGTGTCTTGGTCAAGCACAGCTAATAAGGGAGTTCGAAAAATTTTGGGCCAAATATATATGTGGGAAACTTAATTAAGTTGGTATGATTGATATTGGACGTGTCAATCGATGGGTCCAAGGAATGGACATAGATAGAGAAGCAGGCAATTAAGTGAGTGATCTTAAGAAACAAACTGACTAAAGTTGGTTCGTTCTGGACAAGGAGAGGAGGTGGTGTCAGTTAGAAGCACTCTGCATGACATGAGTGCAAACAGACCAATCACTCACTCGCCCACGAGTTTTATTTATTTTCAACCATCTGTGTAACTTTTCCAACTATTTGGGATGAAAAAGTAAACTTTGTTTTTTTCTTTTACAACCGAAAATTTTTAATTTGTAACACATGACGTTGAAAATGCCGTATGTATAACGTTTTCAACCTAAATAAGACGAAAATTTTAACTTTTTTGGAAAGAACGTATATATCACTTAAAAAGTTGAAAATTATGCTTAAATTTTGAACAGTGTAGTAAGTGTCTTTTGTTTTTAAGTCCAATGATAAAACATACGCCAAAAATAAAATTACAAATACCTACAAAGTTTCCAAAATAAACACGCTCATAGACACTGTAACAAAAATGCTTCAAGGAATGTTCATTGTTGGCTTGTCCACAAATTGCTGTTGTATATAAACTGGAAAAGGAAATGCTGGTGGCTGATTGCCTTTCGAGAGCACAGACGTCAGACATAGCTGAAATGTGCGAACTAAGCGTAATAATTTGTTCAAATACGAAATCGATAGTTACAATTTATGTATATCGCGATGTTCTAAAGTCGGACGAAGGCCTTACACGATTTTAACAGAACGTAATGAATGGTTAGTCTGGTTATCATAAGCGTGGTAATATAAGTGAACAGTTTGACAAATCGCAATCGGGATTGCACAAAAAGAACGATGTGCTGTTCAGGAATCAGAGGCTAGTTATTCCAAAGTGGTTGGATGCACCACTTCTAGGAATCAAAAAAATACTGGCCAGAGCGACAATGCTCTGCTATTGGTATAGCCAAAAGATCTGATTGAGACACATGCCATTTTTGAAAGCACCCAGGTATCCGTTTTGTGTTGTGACAATGGTGTTATTCGAATAAGCGGAACGTAATATTGGTACATTTATTGATGCATACCCAAACTACTTGATTGCAATGTGCCACCTAGGGGTATAATTAAAACCATTAGTGGTGTGATCGATAAGATCGGATACCAAACGATTATAAGAAGTGATAATAGCTCCTTTGGTTCGAAGGAATTCAATAGGTTCACGAACGAAGCGAATATTCAATTTAAGTTTTTAAGCTTTCCATACGCATAATCTAACGGATTAGCGAAAAAGTGGTGGATATTGCGAAAAACAAACGCGATGTTTTAAAGCCAATGAGGTACGTCAATTTCAGTATCGTATTTTTGAATACAACACAACACCTATTGCAAGTATAAATTAAATTCTATCGGACCTATTTTTCTTTTGCCGGCTAGTGAAAAGAAAACTCCCAACAGCTGAGTCGTTACTTGTTCGAAAAAATTATGAGAAAGGCATTCAGCAAAAAATTGAAAAGACAAACGATATACAAAGTTTTACTATGACCGAAACTCGAGGTCATTGACTGAACTATAAATATGAGATTTAAAAATTTTTAAGGAAATTGGACAGTGGAACTATATGACGATAATGGGCCAAACTAATAGTAGATCATTCCTAATAAATAAAAGTTTGAAACGTAACCGTAAGTTTGTTGCAAAAATAAGGAATATATATATTTTCCAGTAATACTACCAATTATATTAATTATTTTCTATAGATGTAGCAGCAATAGTACATTCAATTGGTTTACCCTCTTTGATAACTTATCGGTGTAGTTAATATGTAACCAGTTTTTAGTACAATTTATAAATCTGTACTTGGGCCAAAGTTCTTTTTTATGCCTAAGACTTGGTCCCTAATGGGACTAATTTCACTTTTCGTACTAAAAGATCGGAAATTTATGAAAAAAAAGTTTTTCTTCGTAAATCTTATACAGTTAATTCATCATCTACAAAAGAGATGCGGACAAAAATTTGTTCGAGAGCTGTTTACAACAACTTTAATTTTGGTAAAAACTCAAAAATATTTTAAGAAAAATTACTAGTATTGATGATAATTTTTAAATAGCTGCGGCAAGCTAATTGCAAACAAACAGAGGAAAACAAATACAAAGATCTCAAGCTTAAGGAGCAAATGAATTGAAAACAAAATCACACAAACATTAAAGTGCGTTGAAGACAAGACTTCAATAACAAAAACCATGCAGCGATAGCGAACCGAAATTATTTATCTACAGTAATGGCATGAACTGAACGAGTCGACGCGTTGAAGAAAAAATGACACGAACGAAACACATGCGGTGATTGTGGACCAAAATAATTTAGCTCGAATAACGGAAACAGCTCGAGATAAGCTCAATATTTTTTGTTATTCTTGTAAGAGCTGAAAGAGCCGAACGAGCTATGGGCTGCGCATCGTTGATCTAATTAATAAAAGTATAACAAAATTGTATATTTTTTCGTAAATTAAGATGCTTTTCATATAAAAGATAGTTGACCTAGAGTATTAGCCTAATGTTATAAAGGGCTTTCTCATAAAACTTTTTTCAGGTGGCGCATTATCTAAATATCCTAATAAATGTTAAAACTTTTGAACTTTATTACAAACCCAATTAATATAATACCACTTTTTAAAAAGGTGTTATGAAATACAATATATTTTACATGGTGTCCCCAACAATGAAGAAAATCTTGGCAAGACTGTGTTTTTATACAAAACTGATCAATAAAATAAAGCAATTGCTTTCTGTGAATCTTATTTAATTAAATTCCTTGTAACTTTTGATTAAAATGTGACCACTGCGCGAGGGCAAGTAACCTAGCCGAATCATTTGCCAAATAACATCGTGAGAGGTTAGTGTATTAATTGTATGATCGCTGAGTTACCATCAGAGATATATACGTATTGACGATATTTGCACTGTTATTATTCACAAACACAGTTATTTAGGCGTATATTTTGAATAGTGATAAAAATGTTCTTAAATTTTCCTCAATAAGTTCACGTGGATGAAATAGTTATATTTTTACAACTGCGTCACCGCGTCGATTGAAATGCCGACTATGTTCGACTATGATTCAAACGTGGCAACAAACATCAATGAAACTGATAAAAGCCCTCCGCGCCGCAATTGATGGAAGACTAAGAGTCATCGGTCGAAGAAAATGACACAATGATCAGGAACCTACAACTTCAGCTAGCTACACCATTATCATACTAAGCGGCGGAAAAAAAACTAATGATAAGACTCAAAGACGTGAACGAGGATTTCATAAAAAAGGATTTATGTAAGTAAATTCGTTACATCGAACGCGATAAATTATTTCATTCGCTTCGGTTTGTCACAAGATTTCTTGAATCAACCTGGGGCCATTTAGGATGATCTTGACGACTATAAAGAATCTTTAAAAATTGTCAAAAAGTTCCAAGTGGTTAACGTCACGGCAGAAAGAGGTGTAAATATGGTGAGAGACCATAACGAAAGCCTCTGCCGGGATAAAAACGAGTTTCAACACCTGCTATTAGTCATCACCAATTATGAGAAAAAATTTCCAACAACCGACAAAAACAAACTTATTTAACTCTTTTTTGATTATTATTTTTCATTGAAATAAATGCACTTAACCGCCTCAGAGCGTTATAATAACTAAAATCACACTATTATTTTTTTTTTGTATTTGGAGGGGGCTCCACATGGGTGGCAGAAAAAGGGTTGGCGATTCCAAAAGGGCTACAAAAAATAATTGGGGCAGGTGCCGGTCATACATTTGACCCCTTTTGGGGTCACCCCGGGGAATTACTTTTGGAAATTTTCCTTAATTTCTTATGTTTTTTGTATGGGGACTCCCAGAGGGGAGTCAGATATGAGGTAGATGATTCAAGAAATAAAGTTGGATATCAAAAATTAATTGGGGCTGGTAATATATTTGACACATATAGAGGTAATCCCGGGACAATTACAGCGATGTTTTAAAAAATATCCACTTTGCCACCCAGAAGGGTGGCAGATGATAGGTGGGTATGTTCCAAAGAAATGTTGAGGGTGAAAAAAACAACAATAAATTTGACTCCTCTTGGGGTCTCCCGGGGGATATGCCATTTTCATTTTTGCCAAGTTACCCAACTTTGGGGGCGGCGCGTCATGGGTTACCCCATGTTCGGTGTGTCGCGTGGAAATGGCCTGGTCGAACGAATACACAAAATAATTATTCCAATGATATAAAAGCTATATTTGGAAAACCCTGTAAATTGGTACAAACATACCGAGCAGATAATTAATAGTGCGCCACCAAAAAGAACAAAAGTATCTCCATTTAAAATACTGACAGGTCGAAATGTGTAATAAAGGAAATCCAGATTTACGAACCATGCTAGAAGATGCCAATTAAATCAAGAAAGAGAGTTAACAAGACAAGAAACCAGGGATAATATTATCGAAATTCAGGCTGAGAATAGAAAGAATTTCAATGAGAGCAGAGTACCGGAAACAGTATGCAGTAAGCGAGTTGGTTGCCATTAAGCACACTCAGTATGGTGTAGGACTTAAGTTAAAACCCAAATTCTTCGGACCTTATAGACAGGTCGAAAAACTTAATCACGGACGTTATTCAGTGCAGAAAGTTGGGCATAATGAAGGACCAGAACAAACTTCCACTGTTGCTGAGTTTGTGAAGAGATGGCACTCCCCATTCGGGTCGAACGAAGCATCAGGAAGGCCGAATGTAGAAATAAACCCTACCACACAAGCTAATGTAGGCTAGAATATGCCTCTCTCATCTGGAGTCCTTTCTTCTCGACTCACTCGTTTAGATTGGAAAAAGTTCAAAAATCATTTACGCTGTTTGCACTGCGTTCTTTGAATATCTTGGGGATAAAATCTTTGGAAACAAGACACAAGATTCAATCTGCTGTATTTATTCACTGGTTCGATTGACTGTGCTCCTTTCTTGCTATTTGTTGAGCTTAATATTCCTTCAAGGATATTGCGGCATAATGATTTGTTTCATATTAAACTTCATAAAACTCACTACGCTCTCAATGAGCTTATTAATAGACCTATGTCATTATGTAATAATTTATTGGTTGGAAGTATTGATTTTTCTTTAACTAAAAATTGTTCTAAGAATTTGTTAAATAGTTTATTTTTAGTATTGACTATTTTTATTTTTTTATTTATTCATGAATATATTTTTGTTTGTTTAGTTTTAATGTTAGTCTGTAAGGAATATCGTATCCAAAGGCTTGTTTCAATAAACAATATCGCACACATTCTACTAAAGAGGCACAACTCAAAAATTTCAAATTTACAGAAAACGCAAAAAACTGTTTTGGAGCTCGTGAAGTATTTTCATAAATAAAGTTTGGACTTTCCGACACAACTAAAAATAGGACACTTTTGCATATTGCAACCTAATCTCCATCACCAACATGCAGAAATACATAATTTATTTTTTATAACAAAGTACTGGAAGATATATGATGTATGATGAACAGTTTTAACCAGAAAACTCGAAAATGATAAATTTTGAGTTGTGCCTCTTCAGAGCGATGTGTACTATTTGATCTGAGTGGGTATGTTGAGAAAGTGCTAAGAAAAAATTATAAAAATATAAAAAAATAATATGTATGTATAGTTTTTTTATTCCCCTCATTTATTAAATAAATTAGCTTAGAAAAATGTGGCAGCCGTAATTGGCATAACGTGTGGCTAGTATGTTCCGGAGCTCAGAATTATGTAGAATAACTTGTGTTGCGTATTTTCAATTTATTTCGAGCTTAGAGGCACACATTTTTTCTTACCCTAAAGAAAGAGTGGAGAAAGCAAGAAAGGATGCAAAATTTACCTTTTTAACAGTAAAGTTTTCCGAACGAAGTTGTTCCTGAAAATCGTAATCCTGTCTCGTTGTTTGCGGTTGTACACTCGAACGGAAACCATCTAGCACTCCTTTAAAGGTAAACTTTTTCATTTCCAAATTTGAAAAATCACTTTTCAATGTATATTTATATTTCTTATTTCACATATATTGTACTTTTATATAATAATTTCAATGAATCGTAGTAATTCCTGCTTACTGTTCGTATGCCTAAAAAAAAGGGATAAAGAGTTAATTATTTAGCGTTTATTTATTTTTTTGATTTGGAATTTTTTTTTGAAAATATCAAAGTTAGAATTATATAATGCACAAAGAATTTATCGGCCAGAAGGCCAGGAGTAGAATCAAGAAAGGTTAATAAAAGTCTATCTTGCACTCGCACCGGAGATTTTTCCGCTTTATTCTAGTTTAAATGCAAAGTTGAATTATAAAAAAAAATGAATCGGGAGTTACTTAGATGTAATTTAGAATCGATATACATCAAAAAGAAAAATTCCAATATCAGAATTTTTGAAAGCCATATTTACTATTCTTTAATAATATTACTTATTATTTTCTCGAATAACCCAGGCTGAAAATTGGCGTGGTTGTTCCTCTACTGGAACAAAATAAGTTCATTTGAATAAATTGTAAAAGAGGTAGAGGGGGCACAATTTTCCGACTTTCTTGCAAAGCCTTATTTTGAAACGTTTTTAGATTTTCTCGGATACAAAAAAAAATTTGTGCCTCGAATATTTTCAATAGAGCTTTCTTCTTAGTTTCAATGACTTAAAAGTATTTAAAAAAATAAATTCGTGAACCGATTTTGAAAATAAAAAATTTTATTAAATTTTTTTTTTCAAAGTATTTTCTTATAAGATCCCCAATTCTCAGGGTCACAAATTAATAAAAGTTTGAACAATTGACTGACGAGTACCAAATGCGCCAAATTTTACCTTTTTTACATTTTTCCTCCTAAGCTATCAATTTTCAGTAAGTATCACACTGTCTAAAAATTTCCTAGAATTGGTGAAAGTGTTCGAACAAATTTTTTTACTGTAATAATTTTTATTATTTTATTGTTACAATAAAAAAAAAATATTTTTCTTAATATTTTGACCAATTCTAATAATTTTTAATCAGTGCGATTTTTACTGAAGGTTAGAACAAAATCATCAACAAATTTCGATAACTAAGAGCCCAAATAAAAATATCGCAATAAAAAACAATTTCCATTTCCACTTTAAAACTATTTTTTATTGACGAAGTTTGGATTTAAAATTGTTCGATTTCAAATCAAAAGTACTCTATACTAACTAAAAGGAAATTAGTTCCCTGTCAAATTTTCTGAAATTTTAATATGGTATAATATATGCATGGTATTCTGATCACCACATCCATGGTTCAATGATATTCAATATCATAAATTCTGAGTTACAGAATGGAATCATGAAAATTGATAAAAAGAATGTAATAATTATTTTGACCCCACAATTGAATATTATCCATTTTTGGTCTTATTTTTTAATATTTAATTCAGTAGAAATATGTTTATGTCGTTCTGCATTTGATGATTATTGTGTTACCAAATAATAATATGTAAAAGAATATCCTCGGCGTCAGCATTACCTAAAAAACATCCCGATGAGGTCGCGCGATCGAATTTTCTTTTATTTGATTCTCTTGAGGTTGAAATATTCAAAAATATAAGTAATTTATCGTTGCTGTTGTGGACGTTTTCATGCATTGTTAATAATTTCAGTAAGTCTAATTGAATGGTAATGAACAGCATCTTCAGCCAGAGCCAGAGGACATTGGTGATATGAGCGCAAGTTTCGGCTGTTCAGGCGTCATTGGCAAATATAATAATAATTGCCGAGTATGGGCTTCTCATCTCGATTTTCTTCTTATTTAATCTTATCGCTTGGTTGGTGATTAATCTAAAGCTGATGTTTTGCAGCATTCAAAATCGGGTAAGCTCTAACTTCCCTAAACCACGCTCAGGTACATGACTAACTGCTCTCAGCATGTCCCCTGGACATAAAATGGTGCAAGCCTTACTTGGTATGCTCCAATCGCCAGGTTCTTCGTGTATTTTAAAGTCTAATGCTTAGCTTCCATGTGTTGATCTTGTGAGATCAGTTAACTCCAAACGAGGTCCAATGTTGTTGTCGTCTTCATCAAAACGGGCTAGTGTTCTTGGAGGAAACCCATTTATGCAAACAAAACAATTCATATTATTTCGACCTGACTTTAGTCAAGGAGAAGGCAGCCGGCTAGTATCAATTCAAAATAAAAAAATAGAAAATCGATCTAAATACTAAGATAAAAAAAGTAAAGCTGTTGCTTTAAAGATCTGGAGTAAAACTGGCGTAATTAGGGGGAAGAAGGGTGGAGAATGAGGCCTTCGCATTTTTTAATTACATTTGTATGTTAAAAAAGTTAGCACATTAGAATACATGTGTTTTAAGTATAAGTTGTTAAACCTATTTATCAACAAATGAAATCAGTAAATTAAACTTAACCCAAATATAAACTATGTCATTTAAGGTTTAAATACAAAGATTAACCAAATACAATTAGTATGGTTTACATAATAATATATTTCCGGTCCTCTAGAAAGTACTTACCAAATCTTAACATCTTAACATTATGCTCATCATAGTTTTTCATTTTTAATTTAGTCTCATATAAAAATAGTCACATCTTATCACCAATAGATTGTTAAACCAGTTGCATTGTCAATATCTATAGGAAATTAAACGCTCTATAAAAATGATCTCCTACACTTTTTTCATTAATCTTACCAATTGGAAGATATTCAAGGTCAAAGATTGAAGTATTTTAAGGAAAATTATTTTTTTGTTTTGAATTTTGTAACTTACTAAAAAATAATTATTGTCAAATGAGCTCCAATTAAACAATGGTTAAAGTAATTGATTAAAGTAATTGATTAACCACATGAGACCATTTATGTAGAGTGTTCAATTTCCTATAGAAATAATTGAAGCTCATTTGATAATAATTAATTTTTAGTAAGTTACAATATTTAAAACAAAAAAATAATTTTCCTTACAAAACTTCAATCTTTGACCTTGAATATCTTTCAAATGGTAAGATTAATGAAAAAAGTGTTTGAGATCATTTTTGTAGAGCGTTTAATTTCCTATAAATATTCACAATGCAACTGGTTTAACAATCTATTGGTGATAAGATATGACCATTTTTATATGAGACTAAATTAAAAATGGAAAACTATGATGAGTATAACCTTCCCGTTAATATTAAGAGCTCAGATTTGGTAAGTACTTCCTAGAGGTACCTAGAAACTAGTTTCTGTGTGTCGGATTCAAAAAAAAAATTTTGATTTTTTTGACACACCCTCATGTAAATATAAGCATAGTATCAATGCTATAAAAAAAACAAGCAAAATCAAAAGATGAAATCAAAATAGTTTTATACTCACCAACAATAACAACATTAACATCAACATTTATTTACATTAAATTAAAATATTGACCAAAAACGACGTTCTTATTGTTAATATAATAATAACATTTGCCGACGCAGCTGCAGCTATTGTAACTAAAACTAAAAAAAAAAAACACAATATTTGAACAAAAAAATAATAGCGATAGATATACAACAAATTTTCTAATACAAAAACAAAAAAAAATAAAAATTAAAAAGAATAAGACAACAACAAACTATATGAAGCAGCGCATTCAGTTGGAAGCGTAAAAAGTGGCCTTAAGAGGCAGCAAAAGCGGCTACGAGATATTTAAGAAAATTATGGGCAGAGTTGATAAATTTTGACAAAGTAGGCACGATCATGATAAACGGTGATAATATGAGTGCAATGAACTTAGTAAAAAATCCCGTTTATCATGCTCGTAGTAACGGCTGGATTAACATAAAATGTCGCCCTGTGCACTGTGGAAAATGCCGTCCTTATTTTTAATTGAAACCTATACTGACATGAAATGTTAGTTAAATTTGTCTTTATAAAATTAGCAGATGAAATGAATGTAAAACGTTTGGTTTTGATTTACTTATTGTTCAATGGTAAATAATGAATAATCACATAAGGTTTTCATTCTTTTTTTTATTCATGGGGATACACCTCATTATTTCTTGAAGAATTGTAAGATTTCCATTATATATGTTTAGATTAATCTGCGAAATGAACGGGTTGAATTGGGTTAAGTATAGTAACTCCTTATACGCATTATCTCATCGTCGACAAAATCCGCTATTTAATGAAAATAAAACTATTTGACACGCAACATTTTTAACTCTACACTGTAACAAAAAATACAATTGGATTGATATATTTTTGATACACCTTTCAAATGCAAACACGTCTGACTTTTTTTTTCGCAAACTGATTGATTAAATCTTCACAATTAAAGCCTTCAAGTAAATCCGACTCAATGCACAGAATAGCTAGACTATGTAGCCGACTGCTGGTCATAGTCGAACGTAAATAGTTTTTGATTCTTTTCAAACATGAAAACGAACGTTCTGCACTGCAATTCGTCACTGCTAATGTGATGAATATACGATATGCTATCTCCACGTTTGGGAACTGGGTGTATAAGTCTTTCGTTCTTAAGAGTTTCAATAGGTTGCGTGGTGATTCATGTTGCAATTTTTTCTCAGAGCAATGGAAGTGCACCAGTTCGTCATCCAATGAAGGTTCGAGGTCCGAGGTATAGATTATCCTTAAATGACTGAATTTTTACGAGTTTCGCAAGAATTCAGATTGCCGAATTCGGTGATAACCGAAAACTGATAATAATCAGTGATTTTTTTCAAATATGTACTTTTCATCTTTTTCGTAATTCGATGTACCATTGTGCTCTGAGATAAGGCAGCTCTCATCTTTAATATGCTTTTCTTCTTTCTTCTTTATAAATAAATTGTGTAGCTTCGGAGTTTTGCACAAAATCTCCTCTTCCTTGTTGGCTTTATCTAAAGCGCGCGTTTTATAAGCAAAGCCGCTTAAACTTTTCAGCCCGTCACTCATGATTTATGAAATGTATATAATCACAAATCAACTCAAACGAAAAGACGAATATTGAATTGAATTGTTTTGAAAACATCAACTCGATCGCAAATCGATTCACAGCTGATAGCTCTGAGACGCTGCGACTATAGACATGCGAGTGCGTTGCGAGCAGTATTCGTTGTATCCTGAGGCGTGTAATTTGAATTTGAGTTCAGTATACGTGCCATATACGTGGCGCGAAAAAAGTAAAATAGTAGAATAAACTTAGCTTCGTTACTTGCATTCATATTGTAGTACTAATATTAGACAATTACCGAGTCGATTTTAGATAGCTGTAGATAATCAATATTCAACAAATAAAGCTAAAACTATCGCAATTGCAAATGAACTGTGATGATATCATGTGTCTTAAACGCATGATGCCAAATATTAAATTTATGTTTTAAATTTTGCCGCCCTGTGCCGGAGCACCAAGGGCACCTAATGTAAATCCATCCCAGCTCGTAGTAAACTTATTGACATAAGATATCATTCTATTAGTGAGGCTTACAGTAGTAAAGAAAATAAATTTAAATATTGCCAACCAGTAGTATAGTAGCAGATGTTTTAACCAAAAACTTGCAAAAGATAAGTCATTCTAAATTTACAATTGTATTTCACACACACTTTGTGTTCAATTTTATTTTAATGTTTTTCTCAGTTGCTTATAAATTCTGAAAAGAAACGGTGGTACTTTTATTTCGTGAAAAAGTAATTCCAACATAATGATAAGTACAGGAATAACTATAAAGAGGAAATAACTATAGAGGAATTAACTACAGAGGAAACAACCACAGGCGGAATCATTACAGCAGTAATAAGGACTGTCCCAGAAAAAACTTGCGTTTTGTTTTTTAGTTAAAAAAAAACAACCAATGATTTTTTTTAGGTATTTATTCGTTTTTTTAATAATAATGGCTAGTGTTCAGAATATAAATATCTAAAAACTTAGTAACAACTTTTTTTTTCTATAAAAATTTCTTACTTTTTTCTTAAGGCCCTTCATTAAATTTTGGACAGTTGTTTTATCGACAGTACGATAGAATCTTTTCCACTTAAGTCTGAAGTCTTGTACATTTTTTGCAGTCTAACCACTCTTTCGAAGATCTCTTTTCATTAGAACCCAATATCTTTCCATTGGGCGAAGCTCTGGGCAGTTGGGCGGATTTGCTATTTTTTGGTGCAAAATTGATCTTTTTACTTTGATACTATTCCTTAGTAGCTTTAGAGTAATGAGGGGTTGCTAAATCAGGCCAGTACATCACGGTACCCTCATGTGCACGAATGGTAGAATACGGTTTTCGAGACACTCATCTATATAAACTGTGGAATTGATTGTGCCTTGCGTAACAAAAAATCTGCTTGTGAGACTACAGGTGCATATGGCCTGCCAAACCATATATTGCTTAGGAAATTTCGAAACTTTTTTTCCATAACATATACTGGAGACATGCCCCTGTTTCGGTGATGTATAATATTCGTGCACAGGTAGCTTCTTAAAATCGTCTTTAGCGTAAGTTTCGTCGCCCATAACACAGCAATCAAATTTAGTCAGATGTTACGCAAACAAAGACATAAATATTTATAATTTTGCTTGTCTTATTTTAAGAAATTCGTGGCTCACCCGTCACATTTAAAGTGTGAAAAAAATGTTTGCCCTAATTCGCACTCCAATATTTGTAGAAAATAAAATGTAGAAAAAGATTTTTTTTAAATTCGTAACCCTCTCCCCCTTCTTTTACTAATGATGTATTCTTCTACTTGGCATGAAACGTTTCAGAAAGATTCTGATGCAGTACGTAATGTACCAGAAATGTTTTATTTGAAATATTGGAAGTGGAACGTTACAGAAATACTTCTAATACATAGATTTCACATGTAATGTTTTACATGCAATCATTCTGTACTGTTTCTGACAAGATCCCGATTCAACATTTCCTGAACCCTTTAAATGAAATCTTTCTGAAACGTTATAAATTAAATTTTTCACATAAGATCCTTTTGAAGCATTTCTGAAAGGTTTGAGATTTTATGTTTACTGAATTTTTCTAATAAAATGCAAATAATGGGTAGTAATTCTCGGTTTGATGGTATGTTAAGTATATTTTACTGTCAACTACAGTGCCGGCTCGAGGGTATTTGTTCATAAAATTATCGAGCGTCCTTTTTCTAAACCTACCTTTCGTAACCTACAATATGCGTCAATTATATCGCGAAGAGGGAATTTTAAACCAAACAAAAAAACCGTTTATCATTCCTTTTGAGCAGTTTTATTCAATAGAATATGCTGAACAATTTTTTTTTGTGATTATAATAACGGTATAAATTCCTTTCGATCGATCCTGATTATGTGTTTGTTCAAGAACTTTGAGAAAAATATATTTTCTTACTTTTAGACAAGCGAAATATTCCTTCATTCTCAATAGATACAATCACTAAGAACATTTTAATTAATTTCAACTAAGAAAAGCTCATTTTCCCGCTTGCGATATTGGAGTCGTTAATGAAATCCTTAGAGAAATCCAAACGTTTAGGTAAAGATCTTTCAACTTGTTTTAGATAGTAAAAACTGCAAAGGATTTGAGTTTTTACGCAAGAAACACCAAAGCTCTACTTGCACAGAGATCATGGATTTTCTCCTATAAACAGGCTTAAAAAATAGCGGTAAAGTTTTTTGTGTATATAAGGAAAATCGAAAAAAAATTCTAAAGAAATCATCAACAATTTTTTTCAATTTTTTACTCAAATTCTAAAAAATTAAAATTTTGCAGCTCTTGTAGCTCTTATAGCAACTCTATGAGTTTTTTTATTTTTTTAATGAGGATATACTCAAATATGAATAAATTTTAGAATTTCGAGCGTTCCCGAAGAATTCTAGAACATAAATTTTTGAACATGTCTAATGTATATATAAAAAGAGCTACATATTAGGTATCAACACTTTACCCACGTCATCGGTAAAACGAAACAATAATTCAGAGCCATGAAAAGCTAATAAAATAACAGCGCAAGTGGCGTAGAATAAAAATAAAGTCCGATGACTTACTATTACAAAATTTATGCAACGTTTCAAATGAACATTGACACAAAGCATTCTGAAATGAAACTGAAACTTTGCAAGATTTCATGTGAAAGATTTCTGAAAGGCTTACGAAACGATAGATGTCGAGTGAGTATTTACTTCATATGTAAAGTAAAAAATAGGCTGCGATACTCCCTTCCCTAACTCTTCAGTAACTTCGTGAGCATTCATTTGCTTCCTTTATTGTAATGATGTACTTTTTTTTTGCAGAAGACATTTATTAGATGTACGTATCTATATCCTCCTTCTGCAGCCACGCGAGCCTATCGTCCAGGGCGCACAGCAAAGCACATCAGCTTTTACAATACATATGTTAAGCGGCATGCCGAAAAAGAGAAACAAACGTTTAGAGTAGGAATTCCTATCAGGCAAGCCCAACCATAGTCAGTTCCTGATCAGACTGGGGATGGCGGACTCTATTGCGAGCAGCCATTTGTGAATCTTATCACGACCTAAAGGTGGAAACCAGTGGCGTAGCGTGGTCAAGTGCCGCACGGGGCGGAAAGCTAATTTGCCGCCCCCAGCGAAAAAAAATCGTTACAAAAATAAATAACTAAAAAAAAAGGTCATCACTTCAGTCAGCTCCATAAATTTGAATAGAATTTGGTTGAATTTCAAAAATGTATGCACCGATTTTGTTGCTTTATAAATTAGCTTTCGTATAACACTCACATTTTGGAAACCCCTACAGGGCCTCCCAACTTAAGGTGACCCTTAGAAAAGAGAAGCGCATCTTCCGATGGATATACCTCCGAAACTAGATCCGTGCAACGTTTTGTTTACATATTTATTTTTAAAATTAAAAAACACTTAATGAGCTACAATACAGATACATAAATATTGGACGTCTAACTCATAATTTCGAGATAATACGACTTCTCCGAAACATTAACCGATTTTTTTTTCGAAAAACACTTATTTTTCCAAAAAAATATGGTATTTATAATTTAAACTAATTACCTTAAAGCTCAATTCACTCCCTTCAAAATTATGCAACACTTGTATAAAACTTTATCATATTAACGCTTTCCCACCAAAAAAAATTAAAGTCATTCTGACGAATTTTGGCAAGATTTTTATATATTTTTGATATGAAGTCTTTTCTTCGACAATGTCACTACGACGTCTCCAATATGTCCAACACCAGATTCGCTAGCACAGCCTGCGCTTTTTATGATGATAATCTTTATACATAAGTTCGGCCTTTTATATGAAAAATAACATCGCATAATGAAGTAATGTTGTGATTGTAATGGTTATAGTAGTTGTGGTTATAATCCATAAGATCAAAAAATTTAATGAACTAGTTTCTTTTTCTTTCCGGTAAAAAAAGGTCCATACAAAAAACTTAGCACAAATGTTAATTCATTTTAGAGAGAATGAATAGAGCTTTCTATCTTCTTCTTCTAATAAAACCATAAGGTTTCGTGAATAAAATTTGGTCAAAATTTCAGATATCTCGAGTTTAATTTAAAAATTATATGAAAATTCACAAAAATTGTAGCCTGACAAATTAACTTTAATATATCACCCACATTTTTTTGAAAGTATTCCCGAATTATAGCGATTTTTAAAAAAACTATATCCACGCAACTTCCCATAGCTATATCTCTGAAAGCAGATCCGAGCGACCCTTATTGACTGCATACTTATTCTAACAATTAGAATGCACATAAGAAATCGCTATGTGAAATCACCATTTTAGTTTCTTATACTTTAAGCCTTAAAGATTAAGGTTATGAAATATTATATGACATATCGAATCGAATATAACTTAACATTTCACAGCTCTTAAATAGTAATATAGGTTATCGCAAGCTGTCAAACTCATAGCCTGAGTGTCAAAATTGATTTTCAAAGGAAAAAAAGAAAAAAAACCAATACGATTTGACACTATATGTATGTTTGGAAGAAGCAGCATTTTTATCGCAGTAAGATATATTATTTAATGATGGTATGGACACATACCGAGTTGTCAGTTTTGAGAATGGGTAGCACTGCATTAGGGGTCTTACACACATGCGATGTTACATGTGAGTTTGCGATGCAAAACAAAAATTTGCATTCTGACAAGCCGTTTGTTAGATTACGCGATATTATTGATTGTGGAAAATTGCCGCCCCTAGAAGATGCCGCCCGAGGCGGGCCACCCCCCGCCCCCCACGCTACGCCACTGGTGGAAACGTATTAAGGAATTCCGGATCACGTATGAGAACGACTGGCCATACTGCAGCCCTATCAGTAAAAGCTTTTGTCTAGTCCTTATCAGTTTTGCCAAATCATTCACTGACCTGGACGGTTCTGGTAAGGACCGGAGGTAGATAGCCTCATCCCTTTTATGGAAAGCCCGATAAGAACTCATGTAACCCTGATCAGTTTGGACAAATCAAGGACAATTACAAAGTTTAACTACATTGCAGCTCTACCAGGGAAAGCCCTAGAAATAGCGTTCAGTGCTGATCAGTTTTGCAAAGTCATGAACGAACATGCACGATTTTATGGAAAGTCATGCAAAAACTTATGCATTCCTGATCAACTTAGCCAGTCAACAAGGCTAGTCAGATCAGGTGAAGGTATGGTTTTCCTATTTTTGCTTTAAAGAGGTAGGACTTGAGAAACCTATAAAGCCCTGATCACCTTAACTAGAGGTTTTGGTAAAATTAGAGTCAAACCTTAGGATTGATGTGTTTTTTTCGAGCCTGCGTCAATTAACATGTAAACCAGATAAATTATTCTATGTTATAGGTTTGAACCTAGGCATTTCTTGTTAACAAACTTGTTACATACGCAGTTTAAAGACATCGGACAATTTATTGTTATTCATTAACTGGCTACTGGTTATATAAAATGAAAAGTCAAGTTTTCATTTTGACACAAAAGTAATTTAGTTTTAGTCTCTCGGAAAATTAAAGATGCTTAAGATGAGCATCTTTGAGCAGTGGCATGGGGCAGGCCAAGAATTAAACCTAGAATTCTGATCGGTGACGAATGCTAAAAAAATATAAAAACGCAACACAAATAAACCAACAATCACCCGTATTCTCGTTGGTGTTGACGATTTAAAACCAAATCAAAACGTCTATTTCTTATTCCCGTTGGCGTTATTGAAAATTATCGCAAATAAATTGGTTTACTGTAATTTGAAACAAAGACAGAAACGACGACCGTAGCTGCCAAAATATTACAAAATTTAAAAGTTTTCTTCGTTGCTTCAATATATTTCAGGAGTTCCCATTTAGAAACAAGATGAAGATAAAAACGACAACGAAATTCAAACGAAAATTACAACGTCAACGACAACTGGAATAGGGGTGAAGAAGTTTCAATAAGGAAATAAGATTTCTTTGGCTATAATTTATATTCTCTGAATTAAAAAGTTTACGTGAGAAACTCCCTCCCCTTGATGAAAGTTGGCTGGACCCCTTCCCCCCATTTCGTTTCACGTAATTAATGGAGGTCCCTTTATATAACAATGAACAGTAAAGAAAAATTAAATAGGTCTTAATTTCAATGCATTATGAGTGTGTCTTGAGGTATGGTTTCGCAGGTCCCAACCGTTGCAAAAATTATATCCAAAATATCCTGTAGATTTAAATCCCTGTTCATGTCCATCATATTTGAAATTGATTTTTTTTTTTTGTAGTAAATGGTAAAACAAAAACATATTTTTTTATAATAATACTCAAGATTATGAAATGTATTATTTGAAAATGAGACTTACTGTCTCACCCGACACAACAGAGTGACAAATTGATGCAACACAGCAAATTGATATTCAACATTAATGGCTCTATTTGAGGATTGATTTTAATCATATGAATAATCCATAAAACTCAAAATTGCAGCATGTAATTGCATTGATCTTTCATGATTCGACAAGATAATAAATATTTAAAAGGTTGTTTTGATTTTGTCTATGCTGGTACTACTCCCACAAATAGAGTTGCATGTATTCTATACTTTGTTGCTTGACGCTCGGCTCTTAGGCTATTAATCTTATTAATACATTTATAGATTTTAACCTGATCCATTTTCCATTGTGTGAAAACATTCCGCTATGTGGAAAGTTGTATGATGTAAATGTCAATTTATTTTTAATAAATCTCGTTTGAATTATGCAGTATTTTCGAGAAAACTTGCTTAAATCTTATACTTACATCGTATGGGCTCCAATGGAAAATATCAACAAGATAGGCATCATCCCTTAAGATGCAAACAATATATCGCGTATTTTTGTTTCCATTTAGTTTTGTTTCAATTTAAAATAGGATGAAAATTATTCAACAATTGTGTTTCTTTGCGCAGTAATTAACAAGATGAAAAAACCGTAATTTAACTAGTTTAATGGCAGCTTGTTATGTGAATAAACTTAAGCTATCATTTTTTTACAAAAAAGTTACTACGAGTAGTTTTTTATAATAATTTTGACAAAAATAAAGGACTTCAATTAACAAAGTTAACTCGTTTGTTAATATACATATATACTTTCATGCTTTCGATTGCGCATGACTTAAAAACACAATTTGCCAAAAGCTTTCGAATGTAAAAATGTAACAGGAATTAAGCTTTATAAAAGAAATATGTAACAGCAGATTCATCCATATTTCACGTTAGTAGTATTTTATAAATTTTTAACGAAACTTTTGCAAATCACATTTTTAGTTTAAACTTAGTTTTAAGCCACCGCGTCGAAGCAAATTTGTATATAGTTTAAAAGAAAAACTTATCTCATGACAAAATCGACAAACTCTACAAAATTTTGAGAAAAGGTGTAAATCGTTGATGGGCACCATCGTCAAAGTTTCGATGTTTGTGTGCAGTTTACACAGCCAAAATCAACTACTAAGTTTCCTTAATAAATTTTAAGTGTAATATAGGGTGTGCTGCTGATCAATATTACATGCTTAGTGTTAAGCTAATTTTAAGTGAAAAAATTTACATTGCAGAGGCAAGGTGATTTTAATGAGAATTTGAAAGAAGGTATGCAACATTAAAGTGGCCCTTACGTATAGGTAATTCTTCGAAAGATAAAATTGTGCTGTTCCCACCCCATAATCCTGTTCCAATCAACAAAACAAAAGGTTATGAAAAACTTCAGGAATCAGATAACTGCTAGGCAAGCCTCCATACCATCTGCAATGATTAATTCCATTTAAAAGCGGACACTCTTTCCTATCTCGATAATTGATATTTTTTCCTAAGAGAAATTTATGTGGCCACATCAAAGTAGCCCAAGCAATTATTTAAAAACATACTGCATCACATTTCCCAAACTTAGTTCGAAAAATTCTTGAAATATCTTGAAAAAATTTTAGATTTTTTTAATAACGCATACAAATTCTATAAGAGGAACGACATTTTTATTTACACCTATGTATTTTATTTAAAATTATGTATTTTGATGGGTTTAACAATTTTCAAATTAAACGATTCATTTAACAATTTTCGCATAAACAGTATCTCTGTAAATGCTTCTGATAATGCAGTGTCCTCAGCAAATGTAGGACATTTAGTAACAGTTCTCTGTTTCTTGGATTTCTAATAAACTACATTATCATATAAGCGTATAACAAATCCTGATGTGGATTTCCTATCAATATTATCACCCGCATAATCTGCATCTACCACACAATTTAGTTTTTCAAAATTTTGATTTCTATTACAATAGAGTTTTAAGCCCTTAGTACTATATAAATACTTAACAATTCTCAAAGCATATTTAAAGTGAGTTTGATTATAGCAACCCTGAAATCTACTTAGATAGTTCCCGCTAAAAGCTATGTATGGTCTTGTGCCAGTGCTAGCATCAAATTCCTGTATTCAACATTTTTATCAATTTCATCTGCCTGTTCAATTTTTAATTGAATTTCCATGGGCGTTTTGTGCAATTAAGCATTTTCAAGATTATATTTTTCAACTAAGGAATCAATGTATTTTTCCTGACTTAATGTCATTTTTCCCTTTTCATTATCGTATTCTATTTATATTTATATTCCATTCCTATATAACTTCTTATTTAACCTAAGTCCTTTAAAGAAATTTTACTTTTTTTAATCGACTGTTATTATTGATTAATTGAACATTATTTGATCGAATTGTAGTCCTAGCAGAAACCGATATTTATGTGAAATTTCACAAATCGGTCAATGATTTTTAAAAAGCATGACAGAGACAACAAATGGAACAATTTAACCTGGTAATATGTGAAACATGTTTCGGCTATTACCACATGTGAAATTTCACATATACTATATATCGGTTGTTCTTACAAAATTGGTGATACTATATCACCAATCAGTCTATAATATATCCAACACCTGGGTTGCTAGCCACAGTATATTTCATATACTTGAAATCGCAGAAAATCATGACCTACTCAAAAGTTAAAAAATTTGAATTTGAATATGAAAATACTTACGTGTGGGTTAGAGCTCAAGGTGAATTTTCAAAACTTTGAACCGCTATAGCGTCTAAGCTATTGCATTAAAGGCCCCAAGTCAAGTCAAAACACGTGTACACAAAATAAAAAATAAATAAAACAAGTTTTTACACAGTTAATTTATAAAAGGGGGGGGGGGGGGTACATGAAAATTTCAAACTTTGTCCAATTTTATCTCGGAAGCCATAAGAGACCGACTTTTTTTTCAGATTCGGTTTTAGGGGGTAAAACTCCATGTTTCCAAAATAAAAAATTTTTTTCGAGCATCGCCCCTAAAGTAAAATCATGCTAAAATTTCTATAATCGGATGGATCATCCATTTTCATATATATACGAAAAAGCTCATCATAGCAAGTCTTTAAACCGACGATTCAACAAAGCTATGGCAAACAAGAAATGACAATAAGAGATGGCGCATTGTGTGCTTAATGCAATACAAAACTAGTAAAGGTGATACTTTCGGCCAGGTCGAAACTCACATACAATACACTGCATTGAAAGTACTTTTTAAATAGATGTTAAAAAAATGTTGAAGAGGTTGAATAAGTCGAAAATAATGTAAAAATGTTCAAAAATGTTGAAAAGTGTTGGAAAAAACTGAAAATGCTGAAAATATATAAAAACCATTGAAAAAAGTTGAAAGAAATTGAATAAGTCGAAAAATATGAAAACTGCTGAAAAATTAATAAAAGAGTCGAAGAAAATGTTGAATGAAATTGAATGGGAAAAGGTAGAAGGTTGAAAATGTCAAAAGAATATGGGAAATGTTGAAAAAAATAGAATAGAAATGAAAAACACGAAATATGTCACGCCCACTTCTCCAATTCCGCCCACTTTTGATACAATAAATGATATTCGTGATTGACATTCACAACCCAAATTTTAGCACAATAGCTTGTACAGTTTGCGATATGTGCCATAATTATTCCTAAAATTTAGGGCGGTGACACGCCCACTGGTACAATACAGTCCAATCTTGATCCGAAAATAGCCTTCCATAAACAAACCTCTTACACCAAATTTCAGTATGATTGCTCATATATTTCGATAGTTGTGCCACTTAAGGTATTTTAATTGCATGTGGGTGCCACGCCCACTGTTGCTATTTCAAAAGCTTTTGATTCATATGTATCATATACTCAGTAAACCACTTACATCAAATTTCAGATCAATTGCTCCAACAGTTCACTTAAAATAGCACTTACAACTTTATGTTAATGAGGGAGGTGCCACGCCCACTGATTCAATCATGTCAAGTTTCAATGAATTTCAAAGCTAATAGTAACCGGCACCTCTGCACAAAATTTTATGAGGATTTCTCTCATAGCACACTATCTATAGCATTAAACGTATTTTGCTTATATGTATGGGAGGTGCCAAACCCACTGGCTTTATTGTGCCAAAATTTTGAAAGAAGACACCTTTTAGCAAGTATATCTGCCATATTAAATTTCTTAAATGTTGACGAAGCTTGTATTGATGACTACTTTCAGTAGTATCATCAATATAATTTTTATGAAAATCGTATTTGCCAATTTGGAGATATACGAAATTCAAATTTTCAATTGCTAAAAAGTGCCACGCCCACTTTTACAATTCAGCCCACTTTATGCGCAGTTCAAGATTTACAAGATCTGTATTCGTGTAACAAATTTCTTCACAATATCTTGCACGGTTTACGAGCTATGGCGTTATAAAAGTTAAAATTTAGGGCTGTGCCACGCCTTTTTAAGAGCCTTTGCAAACTTAAAACCTAGCCTGATCTTAATTTTGTTCTTATCTTCACTAAATCATCAAGTTTCATCAAAATCGCAGCAACTTTTTTTCAAAATGGGCTTGGGTATATTTACATAAAGTATGGGCGGAAGGCGTGACCGTGAATCGATTTCGCCCATTTTATGCTAGAAGCTTGCAAGAAGGTTTGACCTGTGTGCCAAATTTCATTCAATTAGCTTGCTTAGATTACCCGTAAACTTGATTTCAACCGACAGACACACACACAGACAGACAGACGGACACAGCTATATCGCCTCAGGTGATGACGCTGATCAAGAATATATATACTTTTCCATACCTGCCACGCCCCCTTCTAACCGTGAATATAACCTCTGTGTAGGGTATAAAAACTGCACTTTGTACACCTTCATGGCTCAAGTGTTAAGAGCGGCTGTCCAAATACAATTCATGGAATGGTCAGTGTTCAAATCCGTGTACAAATTAATCAAAACAGGTCTGATGAGGCTATGTATATATGTATGTGAATATGTATATATGTGGTAATAGCCGAAACATATGTCACCAATTAGCAAGTTAAATTGTTCCATTTGTTGTCTCTGTCATGTTTGTTAAAAAGCATTGACCGATTTGTGAAATTTCACACAAAATATCGGTTTCTGCTAAGACTGTCAAATTCGACCAAATAATGTTCAACTAAGTCCTTTATTGCAAAATTTTTCATCAATTGCGTTTTTATATTAATTATCTCATTTCTATCCTTACAACAAATTTAGAAATCGTCAACGAAAATTAACAAATATGTTCTACCTTTTCCTGTATGAAGTATAGTTTACATACAAACAATAATCATATTTGCTTCTTATAAAATTCAATTCCTTTATAAAGTTATTGTATGTCTCGTACCACGCTCCCTTAGACCATAAAGTGCCTTTAGTAATTTGAAAACTTTATTTCCCACTGTTTCATAACTTTCGGTGCACGAATGTACACTTTACCATTTACAATGCAGCTTCGACATACATTTGTTCGATATATTATTTATTTGCACAACAATAACACAATAAAATTTTAAGTGTTTGCATTTTGTCCTACCGGGGAATAAACATTTTCAATATAATCTTTCTGTTGGAAACCTCTAACTACTAATCTAGCCTTGTATGTAAAGGGTGTTTTTTTTAGAGGTTTGTTTTTCGAATAGAGATAAAACTGGCATTTTATGGTCAAATCTGGCAACTCTAATGTCATTTATGTTCAGTTTGGTTTGCCATTTCATCATGAACAGGTTGACAAAAGAACAACGCTTGCAAATCGTGCAAATTTATTTCGAAAATAATGGTTCAGTTCGCGAAGTTTACCGCAAGCTCCGTCCATTTTATGGTCGACATAATCGTCCATCAGAGCAATTAATTCGGTTAACCATGGATCGTTTTCGCACTACGTTTACTCTATGTGATAATACGCATCCGCAGAGACGTCGAACAGTGCGCACCGAAGAAACAATTGCCGATGTAGAGCAAAATGTTGAAGAGGACCCGAATGAATCGATTCGCCACCGTGCACAGCAATTGGAGCTTTGTCCATCAACTTTATGGAAGATTTTGCGCAAAGATCTTGGCTTGCGACCTTACAAGATCCAGCTTGTGCAAGAATTAAAGCCGCGAGACCATGCAATGCGTCGTGATTTTGGTGTATGGGCCGAAAATGAGATTGATCTCGATGCTGATTTTCATCGCAAAATTTTGTTCAGTGATGAGGCTCATTTTTGGTTGAATGGCTACGTCAACAAGCAAAATTGCCGCATTTGGAGTGAAGAGAATCCACATGAGACCCTTGAGACGCCATTACATCCACAAAAACTGACTGTTTGGTGTGCTCTATGGGCTGGTGGAGTCATTGGGCCATACTTCTTCCGAAATAATGCTGGAGAGTCAGTTACCGTTAATGGAGACCGGTATAGAGCCATGATAACCGACTATTTTGTTCCCGAATTGGATGGCATGAATGTGGATGAGTTGTGGTTCCAACAAGACGGCGCTAGATGCCACACAGCGCACGTCACAATCGATTTATTGAAGGAAACATTCGATGAGCGCATAATTTCGCGGAATGGACCTGTCAATTGGCCACCAAGATCGTGTGATTTGACACCATTGGATTATTTTCTTTGGGGATATGTGAATTCCCTCGTCTACGCCAACAAACCAAAAACGTTAGGGGACTTGGAAGCCAACATTCGTGGCGTTATTGCCGACATACGGCCCCATATGCTCGAAAAAGTGGTTCAAAATTGGACCTGTAGAATTGGCTTTATTCGAGCCAGCCGCGGCGGCCACATGCCCGAAATCATATTTAAACATTAATGGCATAAAATTATCCTTCCAATAAAGCCAAATTGATGGACATTAAAACGATTTTCTTGTGTTTTATTTCAATTCGAAGCTCTATACCTCTAAAAAAAACACCCTTTATCAACATATTTTTCTTAAAAATCCATTTTACATCAATAATTTTCTTACCTTTTGGTTTATCAACAATAACCCACGTATTATTTTTTTTTGAAACTTTGAATCTCACTATTTAAAGCCTCCTTCCATTTATCTCATTCTCTGGAGTTTATCGACTCTTCAAATTTACATAAATAATGTGAGTTTTTGGATTGCCATACCTAACAATTAGACTTCTTTTTCTGTTTGATGTCTTTTTAACACTTAAATTTTCACTATTCTTTTCTTCCAAGCATTTAAATTAATTTTATTACTACCCCTTTCATTATTATTTTCACTATTTTGATAAATAACACTTTCAATGTGATTTTCATTTATATCATCTGTTTGACTTTCATCGTCATCTAATTGAGTTTCATTTACATCTGAATGAGTTTCATTTGTGTGTCATCTGTGTCTTTTTCAACTTCATTATCAAGATTAATATCTACAACAGTTTCATTATCAAAATCCTTATTCCTTTGATCATCTACCGTTTGTAAACAAATTAACTCAATATCTTCTTTTACTGCTTCCACATGCCTTGCATCGATTACTCTTCTATTCACTAATACTCTGTATCCATTATAATTATACCCTATCAATACACCTAACTTTACTTTAACGTCCCATTTATTTTTCCTTAAGGCCTCTGGTATCCTTACGAAAACTCGACTACCATTAGGGTTGTCATACGTACTGATTCTATCAGCACATGTAATCGCTTTTACTAATTTTGTTTAAAAATACTGATTTTTAAAGATTTAGAAATCATTACGCACATGTATTGACTCTTACCAATCGGTACTGATTTGTACATTTTATTTGTATAACTAAATTATTTTGACAGCGTACCTGTAAAATGGTCCTTTTTAATTAATTTTGCGTAAATTTTTTATTAATAAATGGAAACAGCGAAAACTGTAGGGCTCTGACTTTTTATATTCAAACCAATGAATGAGGTAACAAATTTCGTACTGATTTGTACTGATTTTTTGCTTTGAATAAACTGATTTTGTATTTCAAAAATCTGACAACCCTAACTACCATATATTTCTAAATTACTTAGATCAGGCTTAGTTGCGAAAAGTATCTCATAGGAAGTTTTGTTTTCATAAGTATGGGCTTTTGTACGATTTTTCAAATGTGCCACTGTTTTCATGACTTCGGGCCAGTACCTTCCATTAATTTTTGCTTCTCTCAGGCTGATCTATTATGTCTCTCCGCTACGCCATTTATTTCATGAATGTAGGGTGGGCATGTTAATAATTCTATGCCCTTCTCATAAATTTCACGATTTAGGTATTCCCTACCATTATCACATTGAATTTTCTTAATTCTCTTTTAAAATTGATTTTTCATTTGGTTTACAAATTCAATGAAACAACTTGCCGTATCAGATTTACTTTTAATGCAATATATTCTAGCACACTTGCTGTAATCATCTCTAAATGTTAAAAAGTATTTTTCTCTTCCATAACCAATAGTACTGTGTGGACCATTTAAATCAGTATGTATCATGTCAAAAGTTTCCTTCGAACCAGTTATCTTATTTGCAAAAGATTTTGAGTAATACCTCTTACAAAATAAACCTTTTTTAAATCAACTTGTGTTTAACCAAAATAATTTTCAAAAACAAACTTTAGGTGTACCAATTTTTATTGCATTTAAAATCTTGCCATCTGGCAATTTTACATCAATTGGATTATTTAAATTTACAAAGTCACTGAAATAGTTATCATCTTTAATAATGTGGTCTGTACACCCACTATCAAGCAACCAATTAATTTCAAAATCGCATTTACAGGTTATACCTTTTACCTGATTCGCCTCTGGATAATTTACTTGTAGAGTCCACATTGCTGGCTGATTGTTTTGTTCACCTATAGAGTCTGCTCTCTGTTGACTTGATCCTTTTCCTCTGCCAAATCCACGTTGAGCTCCTCCTCTGCCATGGCCTCTGTATGCACCTTTTAGGAGAACGCTGCTCCTCTGCCCTGATAAGATTGAGTATGAATTGGGCTCCTCTTGCTTGACCTTGTTGTGAGAGCTAGCAGTTTTCCTTGCAGTGTTTAGGTTTTCTACAATTGTGGCATTTGATACGAGTAACGTTGGCTGAAGCTGTATAAGTGCTTACATTACTCCATCTTTTATTGTCGGTTTTATTCATACTTTCTCTTTTATTTTAGCTTTAACATACTCCACTGTTTGTTGTCCTTCTGGTATGTCAATGAGTCTCAAATTTGGGGCTCATTTGAGACTTATTTTTTTCTTCTTGTTCACCATTACCTGATTTAAATTTATTTGTCGCCTCTTCAAAATAAATAAAAAATTCTTCTGCTGAATCATAATTTTTTAACTTTATTTGTTCAATCTTATTTCTGTTTATTATTTGCAGAGAAGTTGACTTTGTGTTATATAATTCTTCAAGTTTTACGATCATATCATAAGCCGTTTTACAATCTTTTGTAAATTCAATTTGTTAATCTTAAATTGTCCCAATTAATACTGCTCTTGCTTTTACATCGAGCTTCATCTAAGATCCATCATCATCCGTTACTGCTTTTGCTCTTTAAGCTTGTGTAGCACATTCTTTATACTCCAAAAAGGTCATTAATCTAAATTTCCAGCTTGTAAAGTTACTAGCGCCAAATATGGGAATGCATACATCATCAATTTTTGCTGCCTTAGCCATGTCTTTTTTAAGAATTTTGTCAACTTCCTTTTTTAATTTTACAACAGTTTTTGCTTTATTATGAAATCTTTTTATCGAATATTTTATATGAACATCAGTTAAAACCAAGTCTTCCGTTATTACCTTCTCAACTAAATCCTTGTCTTCTAATTTTGTTGGATCATTTTCCATTTAGTCACTTATATGAGTGAAAGTAAACTCGTGTGACTTGTAACCTCATATTTTCATCCACGTGCATCGACATGACTTTTAACTATTTCAAACTTATTTCTTTTTAAATCTTGCAGTTCTTATTTCTTGATTTTATTTTCGTGCAAATTTTTTTTCCTTTTATATTTTTGATCATGTAATTTGTGATTTAACACTAAAACTGAAAAGGTCATATTTAATTGGTACATGAAACCAACTAGCTCTGGAAGGATCATGAATTTTTACTCCACATAGCCTTACAAACAAAAGCGAAACACAGCCAGCAACTTTATACGAACAGCACTAACGATAAGCGACAAAACGTTCAAAACGCAAACCATCAATAAAATGAGGTATATTCTCCATAAAAACAACTATCCACACAAACTAATAGAACACTTAATTTCCAAAAATTTAAACCCACAAAATGCACAACAAAAAACAAGAGATGGCAACCGTAAACGTTATTTTAGTATTCCTTACATACCAACATTAACTGACGACGCATCTCTACAGCAAATTAAACAAGAGAACATAATCTTCGCACATACACCTAATAAAACACTTACAACATTATTCACTAACACTAAAGACAAAATAGAAAAACAACAGCAACATAATGTTATTTACGAAGTCAAATGCAAGGGCAGAGCGGGAGAACCTTGTGACGCGATCTCCATAGGAACGACAAAAAGAATGTTAGAAACACGAATTAACGAACACAAAACAGATGCAAAAAACAAAAAACAAACAGCAACAACTTTAGCGAAACATCTAACAGAAAAAAGACATACGGCTGACTTCGATAGCACAACAATACTGGACAGAGAACGAAGAGAAAATGTAAGACTTACATTAGAAAGCCTCCGAATACAACAAAAAACAGCTGTTAATAAGAAAGACAACATCAGTGCCTGTTACAGTGTCGTCTTGTAAAGTATCGGTGTTTTGCAAGTTTTATATGTTTAATGTTTTAGATTAATTTATTAAATTAAAATTAAATTTTATAAATGTATTAATATAATAATGTAAGTGTTAACTAAATGTTTACGTTTCACAAATTGTTCAACACATGGTTCACTTCAGTTTTTTAAATAAATAATAATTCCCTGAAGAAGCCTGGATCCAACGGGCGAAACGTCGGGAAATTGATTTAAAAAATTTTTTTGTTTTTTAATTCACGTACCACAAATGACCAAAAATAGCACAAGGAACAATTTTTTCCACAAATTTTCACAAAATAAAAAAATATATTGGTCAAATAAAATCTGCATTTAATTTTATAACCTTACAAACTTTCAGACGACCGGTCTTTTTGCGATTTCTCACAATAGAACACCAGCTTTAGATATTTTTGAGCTTGTTGTTTTCCTTGCTACCATGTTGTAAATAAGAATTTATTTATAAAGTTCAGAAAAACAATTATGATACTATTTGGCTCTATACACTTATACTTAATTATATTAAGTTACATTAATTAACTGCACTACGTGTGACTTCTTGACATCATGGTCGTCATTGCAGTAAACGCTACATCGGTTCGGCTCTGCGCCGACAGATGTTGAAAGGGGTACCAATACTAAAATATATTTGGATTTAATGTTGAAATGTTCACATGTTACAACAACATCATATATCAAATTATTCAAAGTACTCATCGAACAGAGTGTGCTGAAACTATAAGGTTTTGTTTAAATTGATTTATCATTTACTGCTGTAGCTATTCTAGATCCTGTCAACTTTTATCATTTTAATAAATATCTTCGCAGCTTAGTTTTCTAAAGGTTTTATTTCTACCACGTAAAAACTACACATAAAATTTTTTTTATTTATAGCAATTTCATAATTGTATGTTTCAACATATTTTTCTTATAAAAAAAAAAAATTTATATTTTAACAATTTAATGAAAACAATTTATCTTTAAAACAAAAATTTTGTATATTTTTCATTCAAATATAAATTTTTTTTTTTTACATATGAAGTATTCAAGTCACAAGATTCATCAGGTCCATTTTCGATTCATTGTTTGCTTCTTGTCCTCTAACACAACACACGTCTAGTGACATAATTAAATTACGTATAGGCAATTCGTTCGTGTAAAGCATACACTCCGGCCAAATCAGTTTACGACCCAGCTTGACTTATACCCAATGCATGAAACCACCCACCCAACTATTGTTATTGGTTGAATCACCTTCAATAGCTCGCAGACAATGATCAGTGCCCTTCTTTTTCATTAATTCCACTAGATTCTCAGCAATAATTTCAGCTGGCTTTTGTGTTTGTGATGATTTTTGTGAAGTGAAATAATAAAAATATCTTACATGTGGCTCACTGCATACAGAATAATGTTGTTCTCTAATTATTCCGGGAAAATCCTGATTTGAATTACTTGCTTTCATAATTTTAGTTATATCTTCACAACTTTCAAAGAAGATACAGTAAATTTCGCCCTTTTTGCCTAAAACGTCAAACTCTTGGTCTAGGGATTTCATGAGTTATTCTTGTGCTTTTTTTACTTTATTGTGATTAAACCGGCATCAAAAAAGGCTACTGTGGTGATGGCAGCCGAAGCACGTACACTAACACCATATCTAATGCTTTGCTTAGCTACATTATGTGTTTCTAATGTATTATATTTTAAATTGCTGTTAGAAGGAGATGGAGTATCAGCATTTTAATTTCCGATGACAGTTATATTTCTTTAATTTCATTATCAGAGAAACAGGCAGAAGTGGAGGGTGCGAGTTAAAAGCCCGCAAAAACCAGTGAAGCTGATGCGTCGACCTACCCACCAGAAGGTAGCACCGTGGGCACACCGATGGAGCACCATTGGAGCGCTACACAACAAGATAACGACCCGGATTCTATATTTTGACTACGATTTCAATACAATGGTTCTGATTAGACTGCCTTGAGCTGGGGGCTTACAGTATTCTGTTACATTAGTAAATAAAAGTGAAATTTTATTGAAACTGCTTTCAGGCTAATGCTGTAACCACCTCCGTCCCGTTAAAACCCTGGCAGGTCGCCGAGATCGTTCGGCACACGTCACCATTAAGTTGGTGGTTTAGGTACAGTTGACAATATCCTGTTTTTACGCTGAAATCCTGGCTCTGAACACATTCTCCCATAAGGACCTGTGTCAACCCTCGCGCGGCCTCCCTGCATGCATAGATAACCACGGGGATTGCTTGAGGCGACTGAACAATCGCGCAATGATAACGGCTTGGAGCGGGGACCATTTAAACATGATGAATTCACCAACAAACAAAAACAAAAACCCAAATGAAAATGATGAAAACAAGAAGAAGCAGCGTGACAAACAGGCTGATGTTTTTCGACCTAGCGGAAATATCAGGCGTTCACCGGTGCAAACATCGCACTTAAGCAGCAGCGATAAACCGGATACCCCGGTAAGAGACGGAGGACCAGAGGCGAACATTGAACCGGTGCACACATCACCAAGAAGAGAGTTCGTCGAAAAAATGCAGGCGGCTGAGGTTGAAACGATCGAAAAATGTAAAGCCGTAATACGCAAAATGAAACTTGCACTGGCTAGACAGAGAGGCGTCAGCAATGATGTCAAGTCGGGAGTTCTGGAACTCGAAGAGCTGTTGGACATTAGCAACAGCTACCGACGTAACTGGATGGCTACCGAAAAAGGAATGCGGATTTCAAAACCAGTCAATCCAGAGACGGCAACACCACAACCTTCGACAGACACACCAACGATAGCTCGCAACAAAAGGGCAGCAAACAGCCCAGCTGAAGAAGGGCCCCCAGGAGGGAATAATGGAACAGGTAGCTGGCAAAAGGTGCTGCGAAAAAAGCCTAAAACGCGCGCAGTTCAGGGAACGGCAACACCGAAGAAGAAAGCTGAAATCCCAAACAAAAGCCAAGAAGAGAACCCATCTCGGAAAAGCAGGCGTAAAAAGGTACGTGCAGAAGCAGTGTTGGTAAGACCAGAAAGCGGAAATAGCTACGCTGACATCCTGAAAAGCCTCAGAGATAAGGTCAACCCACAACAGGCAGATATTGCGATTCGTTCAATACGAAAAACAAGGACAGGTGCAGTTCTGCTTGAACTTAGTAAAGGTGGTAAAAAATAGGAGTTTTGTGAAGCTATTCAAACATCTCTCCAAAAAACGGCAACTGTAACGAACCTTAAGCCAAAAATAACCATCGAGGTTCGTGATTTAGATGTACTCTCCGATGCAGAAGAAGTAACTAAAGCGGTCCGGGACGCTCTTAAGAAATCAGACGCAGACGTCAAAGTATCGATAACGAAAGCCGATGCAAGAGAGCAGCGCCGAGCCTTTGTAAGCCTCTCTGCTGAAGAAGCTGATATCATTCTTAAGGCACAGAGGCTACGGATTGGATGGACCATGTGCAGAGTTAAACAACATGAAGAGAGAAAGCGGTGTTATAGGTGCTTTGGTTCTGGTCACTTACAATATGACTGTAAAGGACCAGATAGATTTGGACAGGGTTTGTGCATCAGATGCGGAGAAAACGGTCACAAGCTGAAGGACTGTAAAAACTCACCAAAGTGTTGCATTTGCTCGGAAAAGGGACACACACCGGTGGACCACGTACCTGGCTCTCGCAAGTGTAAAGCATACGAGCAATGAAGGTTCTTCAGGCAAACGTGCACAGATGCAAGACAGCAGACGCCCTTCTATCCCAGCTTGCCTTAGAAAAAAGAATAGACTACGTCATTATAAGCGAGCAGTACACTAGGAAAAACAGCGGAACATGGTTCGAAGATCCAACAGCAACAGCTGCCATCTGGATCCCGAATTCGAGCAGCGTAACGGCAACGCTATGTTGTTCGGACCCGGGCTATGTTCTTGCCCGTATTAGTGATGTTTTGGTTATGAGTTGCTACTTAACACCGAGCGAAATAACACAGGATTTCCAAGCAAAGCTAGATAGGATTGAGGACAAGATCCTCGAAACAGCAGGTAACTTTATTGTTGCTGGAGATTTCAATGCAAGAGCAGTTGAATGGGGTATGCCGATTACTAATCCTAGAGGACGCAGTGTACTTGCCATGGCAGCAAGACTTGGCATTGCTGTAGCTAACATCGGAAGCACCGCAACGTTTCGAAGACCAGGCTGCGAAGGAACCATTCCAGGCATCACCTTGGTATCGGAAACAATATCAGGAAAAATAAGCAATTGGCATGTATTGGAAGATTATACTGGAAGCGATCACCAATACATTACCTTTTGCGTGGACCGAGAGATACAGCAGGCGTCTTTAAATAGGAACCCGTCGGACCCTCGTAAATGGAATGTAAGAAAGCTGAACACCACAGCCCTAATATCGACGATGGATGCAGTCTTCACTCCATCTCATAGTCGAAATGACTCTAAAATCATAGTTGGACAGATAATGCATGCAATTAAAGAAGCATGTAATGCAGCAATGCCCAAAGTCAGCCGTTTCTCCCGAAACAGAAAAGCAGCATACTGGTGGAACGAAGAAATCGCTCAATTGAGACAAACCTGCCTACACTGTAGACGAAGCTACACAAGAGCAAGGCGAAGAGGATCCGCAGCTAAGGAAGAAGCCCTTTTCGAGCAGGCTAAAAAAGATCTTAAAGCAGCTATCATTAAGAGCAAAAAAGTGAAGTGCATAGAACTCTGTCAAGATGTTAACAACAACCCATGGGGCCCTGGATATAAAGTTGTCATGCGGAAACTAGGAATAAAGTCATCGGTATCAGAGATGGATGAACAAACAATGGATACAATCGACGCAACACTCTTCCCAACCCACGAGCTGGAAAGAAATACCGACGCAAACGCAACAAACAGTGAAGAAATTGATCTTTTCTCGGAGGCGGAGATAAAAGCAGCAGCAAGGACGCTCCAAAACCAAAGAGCCCCTGGCCCAGACGGTATACCAGTAGAAGTTTTAAAGGAGACTGCGGACAAGCGGCCAGAAATCCTAAAAAAAATGTACAATGCATGTCTAAGAGAAAGACACTTTCCTGAGAGATGGAAGCGGCAACGCCTTGTGCTTATAAGCAAAGGAAAGGGAGACCAGGGGAGTGCATCCGCGTACAGACCTTTATGTATGCTTGACACAGCAGGAAAATTGTATGAAAAACTTATCAAACCGCGACTTAAGTCTGCCATCGAAGCCGCCGGCGGTCTAAGCACTCGACAACATGGTTTTATAACAGGAAAATCAACAGTTGGCGCAATCCATCAAGTGGTAACAGCAGCGAAAGTGACGCAACAGGGCACTCACTTCTTAAGACCAGTTGTCTTGCTTGCTACACTAGACGTTAAAAATGCATTTAACAGCCTAAGATGGGCAAATATCACAGACGCGCTGGAACGCGTCTATCTCAGCGATCGTGTATTGATTTATAGTACGCAGAGCGGAACAAAAGAGAAGATATTAACATCAGGAGCAGCACAGGGCTCAATCATAGGCCCTGAACTTTGGAATATCAGCTATGACGAAATCTTTAGCATCGATATGCCCGACGATACCTTCCTAGTCGGTTATGCTGACGACATTGCTGCCGTTATCACCACTAGAAATACAGACGATGCACAGAGAAGACTAAATCAAGTCATGATCAGAGTGCAAGCATGGCTTAGTTCGAGAGGGTTCGAGTTAGCAACTCATAAAACTGAGCTCCTGTTTTTTAGTAAAAAACATAATCCGATTGAAATTGAGATGCGTGTAGGTCAAAACGTAATTATGACGCAGCAGGTGGTTAACTACTTGGGGGTAAGACTTGACCCAAAACTAACGTACCTGGCGCAGTTACAGCACGCAACAACAAAGACAGCAAAAACCACAGCCTCACTTAGCAGATTGATGGCAAACGTAAATGGCCCTGCTGCCTGCAAGCGAAAGTTGCTAATGTCCACCACTAATGCGATCCTGCTCTATGGACACCCTACAAACCGACAGCAGAAGAAAGCAACTAATGAAAGTGCAAAGAACAGCCGCTCTGCGAATAGCGTCAGCATACCGCACTGTATCAGGAGCAGCCGTCATGGTAATAGCAGCAGTGATTCCAATCGACCTCCTGGCCCAAGAAAGAAAGAAGCTGTATGAACTCAAACAAAACGGCACCCACAACGAACAGGCAGCTAATTCAGCGAGAGACCAGACAACGGAAATATCGCAACAACGATGGACTAACGAGGAGCACGGCAGATGGACGTTCCAGTTGATCCCCAACATCTCACTTTGGACGGCTCGAACACATGGTGATACAAACTATTGCCTGACACAGCTGCTATCAGGTCATGGCTACTTCAGAAAATTCCTGCACCGCATTAATAAATGTGAAACACCCTGCTGCTTGTATGGCGATTCCGACAACGACGACGCAGAACACACTTTTTTCCACTGTAAAAGGTGGAAACCAATGCGAGATGCCATCGAGAGCGAAATGGGCGCTGTATCACCTAACAACATCGTCGAGAAAATAGTGTCTAGCGAAGAACACTGGTTCTTAATCCTGAAATACTCAGAAAGGATACTGAAGCTGAAAAAACGAGATCTGGAGGCGACCGAAGGCTCAACGAGAGAAGCAGATGCCGCTAGAGTAGCTAACGAGTAAGTGCAGAACATACACATACGCAGTGTATTATTAACCCACCGGGGGTCGCTCTAAGCGAAATCTAAAGGACCCCACTCCGATGCAATGACATGAAGTCGGTCCCGGGGTGGAATTAGGTCTAGGTACGGGGAGACTGGTTTAAAGGGTGCAAGCCCCTCTCACCATAGCTGTGGCGATGGCTATGATGGTGCGTTAGGCATTTTTAACTCCCCACGCACGAAAAAAAAAAAAAAAAATTATCAGAGAAACATAAATCATTTGATAGTATAGAAACCTCTATATTTTAGCTCTTTGTTTATATTCAACGAAAACGGAGTCCTAGTGACAGACGTCCAGAGCATGCTGCCAATATGGAGGAATCACTTCTCGAACCTACTGGCTGGCGACAACGTTAGCAATTCCGCCATAGAGGTGATACCAATAGCGCAGTTTCTCATGATGGCTTTAATGTTCCGGTTGAAGAACACCAAAGCCGCGGGTGCGGATGGCCTGACGGCATAGCTATTCACGACAGCGGGCGAACAGCTTACAAAGAAGAATATGGTCGGATGAAAGCATACCCAGCGACTGTAAGCTCATCGTGCTCTTTGCAATCCACAAGAAAGGCGATCCCATAAGCTGCGCTAATTAGCGAGGGATAGACCTACTTAGTATCGCATAAAGGGTCTGTCAAGCGTACTGGGTGAAAGATTGAAGCCCATCGTCTACAAGCTGATTGGACCTCATCAGAGTGACTTTAAAGCTGGCAAGTCCACTATTGACCAGATATTCACGCCAACTCCTAGAGAAGACCCATGAAAAGCAGATCGACACCCACCACCTATTTATCGAACATAAAGTTGCATTTGATAGTACGATAATAGATCACTTATATGCCGCTATGTCTGAATTCTGCACCCTTCAAAGCTCATCTGACTTTGCAGGAAACGAAGCGAGATTTCAGACAAGGTGATTCCCCTATCGTGCGTTTCCTTCAACTTGATTATGGAAAAAGTCATCTATGCTGCAGATATCGACACCACCAGGCACAATTTTCTATAAAAGTGTAATTTTGCTCGCATATGCTGATGATCTTGACATTGTTGGCACCAATGCACACGGGCAGTCAGCGCATCATTTTCAAAAATTGAAAAGAATCGCGTCGAGTAGGTCTTGAAGACAAAATATCTTGTGGCAAAAAACAAAGAGTCCAGGCGTCTTGAACAACACGTCACTGTTGGCAACTACACATTTGATGTGGTCAAAGATTTTGTCTATCTTGGATTCAGCATTAACACCAATAATAATGTCAGCCTGCAGATCCAGTGAAGAATACCTTTTGCCAACAAGTGTGACTTTGGGCTCAGTAGGCAATTGAAAAGTAGGACTCTCTCTAAGAAATAAAAACAATGCTTTACAAATCACTCATTCTTCCCGTCCTGTTGTATGGCGCTGACGCATGAACGATGAGAAGATATTGCAAGCTTTCTAGAGAAAATTCTTCGCAAGATCTGTGTTCCAACCTACGTGAACGACACAAACCGCATTATGACCTATACAGCGGCTGCGCTGACTAGGTCGTGTTGCGAATGAACAAGAATGGTCCGGCTAAGAAGGTACTCAATTCGAAATCTATTGGTGGAAGTCACAAAAGAGGACGTCCTTATCTCCGTTGGAATGACCAACTTCACGAGAACCTGAACGCGCTTGGTATTTCTAACTGTCGTCAGCGCGCGCAGAGCAAAGGCAAATTTTGGAGGCGGCCAAGAAAAATTGCCGGTTATAGCGCCAGCTAAATAAGTTATGTTCTGCGAGCCTTCTTTTTTCATCGTTTCTGTTTTTTGAGTTGTCTTGTAAGTTCAGCAACATCAGGCAAGCCAATCTGATGTGACCCAACAGAAAAAATCTTGTCTCTTTGGCCTTTAATGAAAGCAAGTTCATTCACGGAGATTTTCGTATTTTTTGAGCATATGCAGGTAGTGTGAGCTTCTCTTACACAAACTTTATCTAGTGTAGTGCAGCTGAATTCAGAGCAAAGAATAATTTTACATTTGCAATTAAGGATTTCAAAAATTATGCCAAGTGTAGAAATAAAAGCCTCTTTGACATCTAAATTGTCTCTACATAGAGATATAATTTTGGCTTGGTCCCAGTTAAGTTAGATTTTTCCTACGTTTGTGATGCGAGAATTTATAATGGAGGCAGCAAATAAATTATTTACGTAATGCCACTGTTCAAGCACTTTAAATTGAACGTCATGTGCAAGAGTCGATGTTGGGTAATTTCTTTTATCATCGCTTTGATCTCTTAGGAGGAGTCAATACCTTAAGATATATTTCACAGAGGGGGGCTTAAAATGCAATAGCTCCCTGCCAGTTCCCAATTTGTTGCTCATGTGCGCGACTTAGACTATATCTGTTTTTTGAAGTCATTTTATGTTGTAAAACACTAACGAACACTTTATATGTAGCATTTTAATTATTTTGTTTTTTTCTTTTTTGTGTTTATTTTTTTTTCTTAGCTGAGATTATTTTTATGTTTTATTTATGACTACATACCAAAATTATAAAGCTCATTCGACGATTCACCAAGCAAAAGTAAATTAAATCTAAATAACCAAAATATATTTGCAATTGCTAAAGTCTACCACAGCTTTTTGAAACTACAAGTTTTTGAAATTTGAATTTGTAAAAAAATCAACATGCACTAATGGGAAAATTCATATAAAGCGTACTCTATTCTCATGAAGTGATATATCTACGCCGCACAGTGGAAGATCGTGACCATAAATACAAAAAAAACACTAAAGTGCAAGCGATTTTAATTTTTTACGAGAATCGTCAGATTAGGGGTGTAAAACAAAACTATAAAAGTTCTAAACTTACTTTGGGTTTAGTTCTACGTAGGCTTAAAGTTGAACTTTGAGCACCAAAAATGTTCTATGGAAATTTTAATGTTAGGAACTGTTGGATAAAACGCTCTAGTTAACTTGTTTGAAACTAGGCACTAATTTAGCATATTGACGAGAACTACATTATTTCTATTTTATAAAACCAATTTTTTCCCCCTCTGTCGCTTTTATATGAATTACAAGGATTTTTCAAAAATTGAATGAAAAATGCTATATCTGCAAACTTTTACAGCAAAAAAAAAAATTAATGCTCCCGGCTTTCCTTAAAATTTTTATAAATTATGTGGGAAAGTATATCTCGTTAAAATCTGCAGTTTCAGCGTACGGATCTTTCAAATTTTTTTATCAATTTTTTCCTAAAGTAGTTTTTGAAGGAGCTTTTATGGAATGCACTTATAAATTTATTCATGTTGAAATTTACTAAAATAGCACAACGGCACATAGTTCTTACATTATACTTTTCAAAAAATGTTTGTATATCTTTTTATAATTCATATGTGGATTATCCTCGTTTTTTTCAAAATTAAAGCTAAAAAATCACAGTTAAGAAATTTGGCACATTTTGATAGTGGAAAAAAAATTAATATCGCAGATTTCCTCTATTGTGGCATATATTATGTGTTAAAGTATGGTTATTCAAAATTCAAAGTTTTAGCTTTCGGATTGCACAACTTAATTTTTATGAATTTTTTTGTATTGAAATATTTGAAGAAAAAAAATTTTTTTTGACATTTTGCAATAATTTTATCAAGTGTAAAAGCTGACAGTATAAGGGGAGGCGTTTAAATTTAGAAGGGAGTTTCCTTAAAGAGAGGGAAAAGGTAAGAGGTAATAATTGCTTTTTCATCCCCTTGATATAAGACATAAATTCGAATGATTTTCAGAAACAGAAGAGATGAGTTTTAAAAAAAATTCTCTAATAACTTGAAAACAATAAAATATATCGCACAGGTTTTAAAAGTTTTGAAATGAGCATTGCCAAATAATTGGATTTTGGTACTTAAGGTGTTCAGTTGCAAAATCGGCCAAGTCCAAAAAAATCAAATCTTGAGATATTCTCATTTATCAAAATCTAGTCCATGCTTTATCTTTCTACTGTTTTTATATTAAAAATTTTAACAGAAAGATTACATTTCTTAAATTTTGTTTTTTTTTTCAAACCAAATTTGTTTGTTTGTTACTATGTCAAAACCAGCCAAGTTCGTGTTCAATTGGTCATAGCCCGCCAAGTCAAAAATTATTTTTTCGAAAACAGGCAGATGAAACTCGAAGTCTGATCTGACGTGTTTTTAGTAAGAAATTTCGTAAGCTATTTTGACGGATATACGTTTAAATTTTTCAATATTTTCTTTTTCAAGCTCCCTTTTTTTTGTCTTAAACTTAAAAAAAAAACAGCTAAGCCAAATTTCAAGAGTTCAGCAGTAGTATTAATATTTATGGCTAGCGTTTTTTGTTTTTCTTCACTAACTTGAAAACTATAAAGGATATCGCACAATATTTAACATTTTTGAAATGGGTATTGCCAGTTAATGGATATTGATACACATTTCGAAGGAAATGCTTCAACCACATTACACTTTTGTATCGAAGGTAGGCGTGTTCGGAGGCCAATTTTTTCATGTTCACATATTTATTTTTTTATTTATGGTACTTATTTGTCACTGCACCATTCCTTTGTGTGAGGGAAGTTGTGTACGTATTTATGTGGTTGTTAAATTACTTTTAAAGGATTTTTGAAATGCTTTTTGTAATTTAATGTGGTTCCAACATTTAAATTTAGTTTGACATTAGAAACCATGCTTAGCTAGAAATACAGACAAATCCTTTTGGTTAACAGTGGAAACTGGACTATTTGTAAAAGGAATTCTAAGTTTAAATCGACCATTGTGATTCCGAGGTTAAACAACAAAAATTTCGTGTTTGTAATGAGTTTGTGGAACTTTTCAGACAATTCCTAAGATTCTTTTATGGTAAAGATTTTTGCTAATTGTTGGTGCTGTTTTTTTAGTTTTCTAAATCTTTTAATTTTTGATCAATTGTATCTTTTTTATAATTCTATTGGGTGTTTTTTTTTGAATTGTTATATGCCTTTTGCACTTCATTGAAAATGCTTTTTAAATCGTCCATAAACAAAAATATTTTAAAATGTAGTACAATAAGAATTGTAAAAAAAAATTTAAGTTTTTACTATTTTTTTTTTTCATATATACATTTTGTATGCGATTTAAGTTTCTATATAAAATATTATTAATAGAATTAATGAAGTTGTTAATACGGTTGTTATTGTAGACCTTACTTCGGTTGTTGTTATCGCAGAGCCAAGATTGTTCTCGACATTCTCGTTTATTTTTATTCGATCGTCGTTCTTTGAGTTTAGAAAGCCCGATAGTAAGTAGGTTTCTGCTATCTATCGTTGGTATCATTTATTTTTCAAATAATTCTTTTCTTCCTTTATTAGTTGAAGCAGTTTCTTCCGGTCTGCTACGATTGTTGTAATCGCAAGGATCCGGTGAAGCTCCGCTTTCCTCTTGTTTTTACTTTTGTGCCTCCACGCTTATTCTTTTGTTGTGGCGGTTGTGTTTTTGCTGCTTTCCTTATAGCGCGAAGGTTCTTCTGTCGTTTTTCTTGTCGCTCACGGTATTCTTTTAAGAAAATTGGCTTAGTACATGTTCTTCAGGTTCCCTCTCGCTGTGTTTTTTATTTTTACGAACAGTTTATGTATTTTTCGTTTTCCCATTAAGATTTCTTCTTTTAGAATTTTTCTGTTGTTGTTGTATTGGCTTTAATAATAATAATTAAATCTTGAACTTCAGCCATTTAGCAGCAATCAATATTCAAGTAAAATTTTACAAGTTGTTACCATGATTTATTTACTAAAAAATCTTTGATAACAAAGAAAAGAAAAAGAACTCTAGAATATAGACATATGTTTCGATTCTTAAATTTCATCAGTATATTTTTGGTTGATGCCTACTTCAGCACTCAAATTACACGCTTTTACTTAAATATATATTTTTTTTAGCTCATATTAAAATACAAGATCATAGGTATATTTATTATATTATCACATGAAAATAGTGATAAATCGCTAGCTTACAGGAGAAAGGATCACTAGTGTTTATAATAAACACCTTATTGTAAGACAATTGCACATAAGCCTTGACTTCGTGTGTGTTGCTACTAAAAGTTGAAGACCACAGTACTTGGGACTGTGACTTCGTGAGGAATTAGAAAATAACAAGCTGTTTGTTTATGTGATTAATTAATTCTGGTTTATTGAAAGAAATTCTTGCCTTATACGCTAAAAGATAGTTAGTGCAACCAAAACAAAATTACTTGTGTTGCATTTTTTCTTCAAGCTAATGGTCAATGCACTACGTAGCATTCACCTCATCATAACTGCATACTTTGCAGTTCTTTTAATCAATTAGCTTAAGTCAATGCACTTAAACATTATTCAATTTATTTATTTTGTGTAATTCGCAATTTAAATTGCACACCTTATGTTTTTGCATAATTCGCATTTTTTAATAATTTACAATTTTTGTTTTAATTTGCATTTTTATGTTGCTTGCACTTTTGTTAAGCACCCTAACCAATACGTAAGAAACTTGATGGTAAAAAATATGTGTAAGCAACTAGTTACCAGGTCATTCGGCTATCTAGTTACATATGCAATACTACTATATTAAGTTATACTACAAAAAAAAAAGTTCGATAAATAACAAATTAAATAAAAATTTTTAAGTTGGTTACGAGCAAGAAGTTATTGAAATGTTTTCTTTTGTGTAGATTAAGACGGTATTGCATTTAGAAAAATAGTTATTCTAAGTACATGTATCGAAAAACTGGACAAACGGCTTGTAGTGATGATTGAAATCTAACCACTTGTGTTGTTTTAACTTAGACAATTGATTGTTAATCAGACGATAAATGTCCTTTTTTTCAGCAACGTTTAAAGTGATGAGCAGCTCTATCGAAGCCGATTTTATTCTTATGTAAGTTTAGTTATTGTAGATATGTGTAATGTTTTGAAAGGCTTGGAAGGTTGATGATTTGAATTCAAAATTGAAGTGGTAATAGGAGAGAATGGAGCTTTACTAATTTCTTTGCCGACTTTATTTTTGTTGCATGGTGTAAGATTTTTGTATTTGTATTAGAGGTGAGCGCGAGCCGGGCATTTTTCCGTGGCCCGCGCGTCTTTCCTTTCCATCCTTAATATCGCACTTAGGTTCATCTTTTAGGAACGATAGAATACAGATTCCCATTTCGGCGATGCGTTGACTTGCTGTGAAAGAGAGCTGCATAAAAAGAAGTGCACGGTGGCTGATTTGACGTCATAAAGCTTGTAAATTTAGCAATTACTTATTGATTTTAACTGATTTGTGTGTTAGTTTGTTTTAAGGTGACTTAATTTTATTGAAAATAATTTTGTAATAATATTTCAAAATAAGATGGGCATTATTGAACTGAGGCAAATTTCAATGTAGCCAATCTTGAAATCTATCATTAAGAAAGCCTCTACTAAACTTTGACCACGACTGTTATGATGGAGGAATATGAAACGTTGAATGCTCAGCTCATGGAGGTCTTAAAAGATCAACACCTTCCTTTTACAACACCTTCCATCCATTTATGTTCTGTCTTTTATTAAATGTTTCGTATAAGTTTTCTATTAAACTTATAACGTGGCCCGTGGCTCATTTATTAATTATTTATATACATACATAATATCGAAACTATCATATAAAAAAAGCAAACAAAATAAAAGAAAACCAGCTAAATCAAAAAATTTAAAAATAATAAATATCATCAAAAAACAAAATTTGAAGACACACCTGCAGCTATTCTTGCTACAGCTATCAAAAATTAAAACACAAAATCGAAAAATATACTAAGCAAACTTTCTAATGCATAATAAAAAAAGGAAATAATAAGAAGCGCATCAACAGCTTATAAAACAAAATTATATAATAAATGTGGGATTGCGACAAAATGAACGGATCGACAAGAACACAAGGAGTGGACGATTTTACTAAATGCATCACTTTTGCATTAACAAAAGGAAATACGCAACACTGACTGGATGAAACGTAGAAATTGCTAGAGACTGGACGAGACGCTAGATTTTTAACGAGACGTTAGACACGGAAAACGGACAGTTGAAGAGTGAGAGTTAAAGTGGACAGACGTGTAGAAGATTAGAATAACTTATTTAAAGTTATTGAACAAAAACCCTGTAAAACAAAAGTGACTATTAAGAACATATACATTAATAAAATTAAAACGAAAAATAACTTAAATGTTTTCGTTAAAATAAATAAATATAACAACAAATAACGCGGACCACGCAAAAAACTTTTCTATAGCCTTGTCGTCGCATGCACTGTTGTTCTTTTTGTATTTTGTTCTATTTATTCCTCATAATTCTTTACGCACAGCATGAGGTGTCTGTGTGTCAAGTAGAGAAATGCACGTTTTTCGTCGTTACACGAACACGCACGACGTGACGTATTCGTAAATTTGAATTCATGCGTGCTCGGGCGTGTTTCGTGTTAAACAAATTGACAGGACTAACACGACCCGCTACAATAAACATTTTGTCAAACACAAACAGTTTATCAATGCTACAAACAAAAGCAGAATAAACTGTTTGCGTAGTGTGTTTTGCCCTTAACCCTTCTGCACGGAACAAAAAAATCACCTTTCCCCAGGTGACAGGATACCTGGGTATTCCTACACAAATTGTATGAAAGTTTAAAATTTTTTGACTGGAACTGTACAAAATAATGACATCTCTCGAACTGATCCGGTGAAACTTCGCATATGAAAATATAAAGTCAGGAGTTCTTGTGAAGTTTCAGAACTGTAGAGCACATCCGAACGTAAAAAATTTTGTTTTAAAAATGAAATGGATGCCTGGGTACCCCGTCACACACAGAACGGTTAAAAGGAAAAAAATCGAAAAACACACAAAAGCTTATTGAGCGAAAATCTGGACAAATTAATTTTTCATAACAAAAGTATGTATGTAATTCTAAAGTACATATTAATAAACATGTAAACGTAAAGCAAAAACGTGACCATACGAAGACGTATTTTTTACATTTGAAAAAGCCGTGCAGTGTTCGTGTTGGGAACAAATTAATCGTGTCCTGTCGTGTTTGAAAAAATCGACACGCGCCCTTCTCTAGTGTCAAGGCATAACAATGATACGCTTCCATCTTATTACGTTCTTTTTGCTTTGTCTGTAGCTTATACTGTCAATCACAACTTCTCTTTCAATAGTTTTTTTTTCTATCTTGTGTCACTGCAGTGTGATAGATGTCGGCAAGCTTTTGCATCGATTTCTGTAACATTTGTGGCCTTAGAGCGAAGTGAAAGCAGGTGAGACCAAGTTGTGTGCAGATGCTAATCCATTGGACTTTTATGTACCGGGATATCACTTACTGCCATTGTTATATCCCCATAGGGGCATCGCCCTATACATCCGCAGTGACGTTGCGTACCAGTGCCAGCAACAATTGAACACGACGGACGCTGAATTTAGCTCAATGTGGGTTAAGTTCGAAGTCCACTCGGACATCCTGCATTTCTGCTTCGTTTATAGAAGCCCGATTATTCTCTGATTCAATCTCTCAAGTTTTGGAGTCGGACACATGCAGTGAAATTGCTGCAGCAAGTAAGTTTTTGTTCGCATCAGAATTTTGAAACGCTTAACACAAATACCTCTCACTAAAAACTTGCTTAAAGCGTTTCAAAAATTTTGAAGTTGCTGAACGGTCCAAACAATCAAAACAACGATGTATCAAAAATATAACGAAACACAATATAATCTTGATTTGATGATAAATGTCAATGTGAGTCTATCAATGGCCGATATCCAGAAAATTATGAGAGAAGTGTAATAATTACTCCACCTTTGTTATTACACTATGGCTATGCAGTCATTGTTAAAAAGATTGTTGCCCACTTCAGTTGATGTGGAAATCGATTAGTATATTGGTAGCTCTGTAGCGTTCGATACATATATTGGAAGTATCTGTGAGTTCGGCCACAAGTGAGAGAATTTTCTCCAAATCATTCTTACATGAACATATGTAAAATAATCATTGTACAGGGTGTTTTTTTTAGAGGTTTGTTTTTCGAATAGAGATAAAACTGGCATTTTATGGTCAAATCTGGCAACTCTAATGTCATTTATGTTCAGTTTGGTTTGCCATTTCATCATGAACAGGTTGACAAAAGAACAACGCTTGCAAATCGTGCAAATTTATTTCGAAAATAATGGTTCAGTTCGCGAAGTTTACCGCAAGCTCCGTCCATTTTATGGTCGACATAATCGTCCATCAGAGCAATTAATTCGGTTAACCATGGATCGTTTTCGCACTACGCTTACTCTATGTGATAATACGCATCCGCAGAGACGTCGAACAGTGCGCACCGAAGAAACAATTGCCGATGTAGAGCAAAATGTTGAAGAGGACCCGAATGAATCGATTCGCCACCGTGCACAGCAATTGGAGCTTTGTCCATCAACTTTATGGAAGATTTTGCGCAAAGATCTTGGCTTGCGACCTTACAAGATCCAGCTTGTGCAAGAATTAAAGCCGCGAGACCATGCAATGCGTCGTGATTTTGGTGTATGGGCCGAAAATGAGATTGATCTCGATGCTGATTTTCATCGCAAAATTTTGTTCAGTGATGAGGCTCATTTTTGGTTGAATGGCTACGTCAACAAGCAAAATTGCCGCATTTGGAGTGAAGAGAATCCACATGAGACCATTGAGACGCCATTACATCCACAAAAACTGACTGTTTGGTGTGCTCTATGGGCTGGTGGAGTCATTGGGCCATACTTCTTCCGAAATAATGCTGGAGAGTCAGTTACCGTTAATGGAGACCGGTATAGAGCCATGATAACCGACTATTTTGTTCCCGAATTGGATGGCATGAATGTGGATGAGTTGTGGTTCCAACAAGACGGCGCTACATGCCACACAGCGCACGTCACAATCGATTTATTGAAGGAAACATTCGATGAGCGCATATTTTCGCATAATGGACCTGTCAATTGGCCACCAAGATCGTGTGATTTGACACCATTGGATTATTTTCTTTGGGGATATGTGAAGTCGCTCGTCTACGCCAACAAACCAGAAACGTTAGGGGACTTGGAAGCCAACATTCGTGGCGTTATTGCCGACATACGGCCCCATATGCTGGAAAAAGTGGTTCAAAATTGGACCTGTAGAATTGGCTTTATTCGAGCCAGCCGCGGCGGCCACATGCCCGAAATCATATTTAAACATTAATGGCATAAAATTATCCTTCCAATAAAGCCAAATTGATGGACATTAAAACGATTTTCTTGTGTTTTATTTCAATTCGAAGCTCTATACCTCTAAAAAAAACACCCTTCATAAATGTAAGCTGTTGTTTAATAAAGTGTATAAATTCATAAAAAAGTGAATGTGAAATTTATACTATGTTAGTTTCGGGCCCGGCTTTGAATTAAAAATATTCGTGCGGGCGCAGGCTTTTTCAAGTGTTGTTTCTAACTTAGGTGACAAGATAAAGCGTTTTAGGTATTTTTTTTGTTTGAGAGAGGCCACCCCCCATTGTCAAACTACGCCCACATTTTTCGTGTGGCTGAAAATGCGGACCGTTTTTTCGTAAAATTTCAACGAAATCGGACAGAAACTCTGTCCCAGCCGTTTGCAGGTTTGAGATGGGAAGCTCAAATTTTGGGGCTATTATTTTTAAGCCTCAAGCTAAAATATAGGCAAAAAAATAAAATCCATCTACAAAATTTAAAAAAAAAACACCATAATATACATATGGTATATGCATATATTTAAATAAAAAAGTTACACAAAACAAAACAAAAAAAAATTATCGAACACCACTGTAGCGACAGAAAGGTATACTGCCCTCAGTAGTACAAAAGGCGTATCTCAAAAATAATGCATAAGAATCCAGACTATGCATTTTTTTGAGATTCAGCTTTTGTCCTACTGAGGGCAGTATAGTATGTTTGGTTGTTTCGCGTAAACATTGCCATCACGCCTTGCATGAATGAAAATATTAATATAATTCATATTTTTGTACTTATATTATTAAAATAAAAGATTACAGGTATATATGATACCGGCCAAACTAGTTTTTAGGATAAACTAGTTTTTTCTAGGCCAAACTAGTTGATCCGAAGCGTGTTAGGATGAACCAGTGTAGCCCTGGATAATTTTAGTATGTCAAGGTAATTTGGCGCCGTTTGGCCGGAACTCGGGGTTTATATCCTCCAATATGTCCAACATAAGCTTCAATTCGGCCTTCAGCCGCGGTTCACTATAGCATATCCAACGCCGCACAATGGCAAAGTTTTGAAAAAAGCGTTGCAAAAATAAATTTTGTTATGGGTCTGTTTAAAAAATTTGATACTCGCGTGGGGCAGAGAAATGTCTAGAGCATTCGGAAAAGTAGTTTTTTTTTACAGTTATTCATGTTGAGATATTTTTGAGATTTGCAAAAAATTTAATTTTTTGGATAAAAATTTCATGTTTGAGATGAAAAACATATACTTTTTTTCGTAAAAGCAATATTGGTTTTAGTCAAACAGAAAAAAAAAAATTGTTCTCTAATTCTAATCTGTTTTAATCGAAGGTTTTGAGCTTTCAGTTAAGTTTAGAAGTAAACTTCACAAAATGTGAAGCTGAGCTTCCACACAAATTATCACTGACTCTTCCTTAATATGTTCTCAAAACAAACTAGGCCCCGATGTTTGCCCGTTTGAGTGCTAAAACGATTTTTATCGACAAACCTGTGCATATAGCACCCACCCTAAGTCCATATGCATATTATAAATATTTAATCTGAAACCTTTAACTAGAAATTTATTTATTTATAATTTGGTGTGTAATGCCTATTTGATTAGTCATAGTTCATAATTAAAAAAATTTAAATTAAACTACAGTCACTCGCCCACTTTTTTTAATAGTGGGTGCGCCTTTTTGTTTGGTTAAAAACTACCTCTTGCAGTTTTTGAATCTATTATATGCAATAAGGCTTTAATTAAAAAATATTCTGATATAAGGTAAAAGGATTACAAGAATAGATAAAAAGATGTCAAATGATTTGTGTAGAGAAGAAATCGAACTAAAATTTTAGAATATGTAAAACTGTCTGGTTAGTTATACCGAATTTAAGAAATTTTTATTAACCGCTTCAGTGAAATTCGCATTACAGATAATTTATGTATTGGAGTAATAGGTAGTGCAACAGTTGATCTAAAGATCTCAAGGGTAGGGTAAAACAAAAGAAAAATGAGAATATATATATAAAAGTCGTCGCCGACACGTAATGAATATATTCAAGAGAACTCTTCTTAACTTATACTACGAAAATATTTAAAAATTTAACAGTACATAAAAAATGATACATCATTCTAACTATTTCAAAGCACGTCAAGTCAAGCAGAGTTCATATTGGCCGTAAGAAATTATCTTCAGATTACCGAAAATAGTTTTTCAACGAATAAGATGTCTGAATATGAAAAAATTTATTCCAACTTATATTGGAACATAAACATAAAATGGATAAGCACAAATCGTACAAAAGAGAATTTCATTACAAAATATCAAGACTGGCTGGAAAACAATAATCACTTCGACACGGACGAAATAGCAGACATATCCGACGTACAACCAATCTAAATCTGCAAGAGAAAGACCTCAAAAACCAATTAACAAGTTATCAGAATTTTCGAAAAAAGGAAAAACTATGGATTGCACTGAAACTATCCCTGTGGACCATCTGAAGGAAAAATAAAAGCAGATATGGCTAAAGCATTCCTACATGCAAGTCAAATTCGAGCAAAAAGGGTTAAAGGCAGCATCCCCACTCTACCGAATACACTAAGACGATGCCTTGACTTTTTTTATGAAACTTCTTTATATAAAGGGTGTTTTTTTAGAGGTTTGTTTTTCGAATAGAGATAAAACTGGCATTTTATGGTCAAATCTGGCAACTCTAATGTCATTTATGTTCAGTTTGGTTTGCCATTTCATCATGAACAGGTTGACAAAAGAAAAACGCTTGCAAATCGTGCAAATTTATTTCGAAAATAATGGTTCAGTTCGCGAAGTTTACCGCAAGCTCCGTCCATTTTATGGTCGACATAATCGTCCATCAGAGCAATTAATTCGGTTAACCATTGATCGTTTTCGCACTACGCTTACTCTATGTGATAATACGCATCCGCAGAGACGTCGAACAGTGCGCACCGAAGAAACAATTGCCGCTGTAGAGCAAAATGTTGAAGAGGACCCGAATGAATCGATTCGCCACCGTGCACAGCAATTGGAGCTTTGTCCATCAACTTTATGGAAGATTTTGCGCAAAGATCTTGGCTTGCGACCTTACAAGATCCAGCTTGTGCAAGAATTAAAGCCGCGAGACCATGCAATGCGTCGTGATTTTGGTGTATGGGCCGAAAATGAGATTGATCTCGATGCTGATTTTCATCGCAAAATTTTGTTCAGTGATGAGGCTCATTTTTGGTTGAATGGCTACGTCAACAAGCAAAATTGCCGCATTTGGAGTGAAGAGAATCCACATGAGACCCTTGAGACGCCATTACATCCACAAAAACTAACTGTTTGGTGTGCTCTATGGGCTGGTGGAGTCATTGGGCCATACTTCTTCCGAAATAATGCTGGAGAGTCAGTTACCGTTAATGGAGACCGGTATAGAGCCATGATAACCGACTATTTTGTTCCCGAATTGGATGGCATGAATGTGGATGAGTTGTGGTTCCAACAAGACGGCGCTACATGCCACACAGCGCACGTCACAATCGATTTATTGAAGGAAACATTCGATGAGCGCATATTTTCGCGGAATGGACCTGTCAATTGGCCACCAAGATCGTGTGATTTGACACCATTGGATTATTTTCTTTGGGGATATGTGAAGTCCCTCGTCTACGCCAACAAACCAGAAACGTTAGGGGACTTGGAAGCCAACATTCGTGGCGTTATTGCCGACATACGGCCCCATATGCTCGAAAAAGTTGTTCAAAATTGGACCTGTAGAATTGGCTTTATTCGAGCCAGCCGCGGCGGCCACATGCCCGAAATCATATTTAAACATTAATGGCATAAAATTATCCTTCCAATAAAGCCAAATTGATGGACATTAAAACGATTTTCTTGTGTTTTATTTCAATTCAAAGCTCTATACCTCTAAAAAAAACACCCTTTATCACAACGTTGATATTCTACCAACCTATTTCAGTATCACAGCAGCCAAAAAAGTATCCGTTCTACCAACTGTGAAATCACGGATGTATTGGCTCAAGTTAGGCTAAAAGATATAATGGATCATACTGCGAAGCAAATTATAGACACCATAAGTGATTAAATTGTAAATTTAAGTAATAAAAAAATATCTTATTAAATTTAAAAATCCGCTTCGAATTTTTTTACAATTTTAGTTTAATATACCAAGCCCATTCACATTTCAATCATACTTTTCTGCAGTTTTCAAAGATTACTTGCGACAAACAAAACAGAAATCAATTTTTGTATGCAGAATATATGTAATTTTTCCACCCTACAAAAAACACAACTTCAACAATCAATTGTGTCAGACTCTGCAAACCCATTTGAATAAAATTTGGCACTGTAAAGCTTGGTTTTAACCGCAGTGCTTGCATCGCTGGTCGTCCTAACAATTCCTGCGCACCATTACGGCACTGCGAACAAACGTGCCTTTTGGAGCTCAATCGACAACTAGAAGGCTGTGCTCTGGGTGTCGCTTTTAGAGCGTGCACAATTGTGCGCTGTGTTCTCCGCACTCATCAGTTTTCTCATATAACATTCTCCAGAAGTTCAGCCGCAATATTGCTTACGGACATTCTGAAACGAGACTACAAGGTTATGTGGTTTAAGAAGGAGAGAAAAGGAAAATGAAATGAATGACATAAAATAGAACTATGACATCGAATTGTCACAAGTTTAGTAATAGGTCTCGTAATACAGTTACGCTCGGTTCGAATATCCGTGACTCGTACGCAATTATCACTGCCTTGATAAATCTTCAATATCCAGCCTAAACGTTGTGCTAAATGACCAAACCATTAAGAGCGGAATCTTTTTTCGGAGTTTTCTATATAACCCGTATATTCAGCTCATTCAGATACTTTCTTTTCTACCGACGATAAAGGTTCTCTTACATTGCTTTGACTTTTTACCAGCTATTATTTATTGTGAGCGGCTGTCTAGCTTTCTCAAGTTCAACAGTGGATAATAGTGGACCACCAACTAACTAAATCCTTGATGTGCAAATTGAATCATAAACATCACGGAAATCGCTAAGGAAATCCTTGAAATCTCTTTTAGAAGCTCTAGACGCCCGAACAAAATAAGTATCATTATCAGAGTAGACATTGACAGCACTGCCACTTCTAGAAGCAAAACGTGCAGTCTGCTAATAAAGTAGCCGTTGATAAATCCCTTGCTGCAAATCGAAGAAATAAGCAGACGTAGTTTTTACTGGTTATAAGACCTCTGCCAAAATATCTTTTATATCTAAGTAGCCTAAACAATGTGGTCCGCTGAGGTGGAAGTGCAGTCATAATTTCTGTCCTTTGCTTTTTTTAATGTTCATGACACATTCTTTACAGTTGTGCAAAGTTGTCTTTATCAGATTTCTCGTTCGAGGGATCCAAAATTGTGTCCGAAGTAGTCGAAAAACTAGCTGGTTTCTTCAATGAAACGAGATTTTAAAAATAATAATACATAAGTATTAGTCATTGCGCTAGACTTTTTAAATTTGGTACAGATGTTTTTAGGTTAAAACAACAAAGGATAGATGTTGTTTAGGCTTTTTCTTCAAAATGCATATCAATTTCCATTAATTTGGCAATTCTGATTTCAATAGTGTTACAAACTATGCGATATCATTTTTAGTTTTTAAGTCTTCAGAGATAAAGAAAAAACAGTGGCCATAAATAGTAACACAGTTGTTCCTGCTTTATTGATTTTCCCGCATAATTGCGCAAAAAAACTTGCAGTAAAAAATTTACATATAAAATTAATTTTTAGCAAAAGAGTGCCTTACAATTCGCCAACATTTTTGAAAATCTTACTCAGATTTAGTTTTGTAGATAATATTTTATATCATAGTTGCAAATTTTGTAAAAAAATTAACTACAAACTGAACGGAAAAAATGAGTGTAAGAAGCTTAAACATAAAGCAAAAGTTGCAAGATATTGCTGATACGCGCCAACGACCTCTTCAGTCCAGACTTTCTTATACAGAGACATTAACCAAATCAAACTTATCGCGCCATCTACCGGAAAGGCCAAAACGTCTGATGGACTAGCTAGTGTACAAGAAAACAGGTAGTACAGTAGGTTAAGAGACACCTCTCCGATTTTCTTGAAATTTTAGCATTTAGAATATATATGTATGCGTGCTGGGCACGGAAACTCCACCTGCATATTTTTTTGAGCTTCAAAACCACATCCCATAGGTTTACCAACATCGGCTTCGCTAGCCACAGTAATTCTACTTAAAAATTAGGGTAAGTGAGCCGCGACTCAGAGTTTACACCTTCGAATATGTCTAAAACTGGCTTCGAGACGGCCTTCGGCCGATTCTCTTTAACATGCGATAGCACCAGTGTTACATTAAGAAATTTATTGAAAAACTAATAAAATCAATAGGCATTGGGATTCTACTGCAAATATCTTCTAAATGGTTAGAGTAATTGATTAACCACATGAGACCTTTTTTGTAGAGCGTTCAATTTCCTATAGAAATAATTGAAGCTCATTTGGCAATAATTATTTTTTAGTAAGTTACAAAATTCAAAACAAAAAATAATTTTCCTTAAAGTACTTCAATCTTTGACCTTGAATATCTTTCAAATGGTAAGATTAATGAAAAAAGTGTTTGAGGTCATTCTTGCAGAGCGTTTAATTTTGTATAAATATTGACAATGCAACCGGTTTAACAATCTATTGGTGATAAGATATGACCATTTTTATGAGAAAAAATTAAAAATGGAAAACTATGATGAGCATAGTCTTCCCGTTAATATTAAAAGCTCAGATTTGGTAAGTACTTCCTAGAGGTACCTAGGAACTAGTTTCCGTGTGTCGGATTCAAAAAAAAAACATTTGATTTATTTGACCCACCCTAATGTTTTAGTAGATAGGAAAAAAACGCACATGGACAAGGTGAGATGTGGTTACGGCTTATTTCTTGTTTTTGAAGATCATTCGATGATATATCCCTTAACTCAATGGGGATGAAGAAGGGGAAAAATACCACTTACCTGCCCTTCTCCCTTTCAGGGTACTGCCTTCTGAATTTAAGTACATCCCATCTTACTGTAAGCTTGTAGAATTATTGTGAAGCGTTGCAACATGCAAAAAAAAATATTTTTTCTTTCATGTATTGCAATTTGTGAATTACCCATTAGAAACTTCCATGGATATTGGGCTCGAAGTGATGAAGAAAAAGCTGAGGCTTTGTAAATCACATAAGTACAGTTTTTCAATCAAATCCGTACATTTAAGGTTTCTTGCCTCCCCAACTGCCAATAAATAGCTACACTATCTAAATGAGGTTCCACAGCAACAACTTAATCAGTTTAATTCCAGAAATGTGTCCTAAATGATTAAAGAATCGCCTTTTTTAGGTATTATCTTTTTGACCAGACTTTTTAATGCTATAATTACTGAACAGAATGAGAAATCTCGTTGATAACATGGGAAAGATCGTACATTACTATCATCGTATAGAGCCATAAGTCTTTTATCTTGCTTGAATAAAAACTTATCTCCGCCTCACCAATTCGGCTTCCGGAATCAACACGGCACAATCGAACAGGTTAGTGGGATCACAAATGAATGAATGAGCGCAGTGCATACTGCACAGCAATATTGCACGATGTCGCACAGGCGTTTGATAAAGTATGCCACGTAGGTCTTATCTAAAAAATTAAACACTTATTGCCTCTCAATGTTCACAAAACCATTTACTCCTTACGCAAATTAGGTTAATCCTTAGCTGATTATGTAGAAACACATTATTCGCGTTATATGTAAAAGAATCCGAACTGCAAGGAAGTTAACACATGTTTAAAAAGTTAAATATTCTTCCCATTTCATTTCTTTAATCTTAACTCTTTCGTTGCTAGAGATTATTAAATAAATTACCAGGGAATATTAAATGTATTGGAAACATTAATATCTTACTTGTTAAGGATGTGTCGTGGCTTTTATCTAAAGGATACAACTAAATTCCTCCTCTGCTCGATATTCAAAGTTAACCCTTGCTGTTATTCTTTCATAGTTTTGTATTTACATTATTTGTAGTTGTAGTTATTAATACATTTAAAATAAATACAAAACAAAAACAATTATTTTGAATTCCATTTTAATCATTATATTTATTTTGTGATTTGACCCCACAATGTCAGCTTTGTATATTACATAGCATGTTTTTCTTACTATAGAATCAATTCTGTATTCGGCTCTAGCTCTGTTAGAACTACAGAATATAGATATTCTTGAATAATTGTATTATATTTAATATGTTTTAATATCACAACTGTGAAAAAGTTAGTTACTTAATAATAAAGATTGAATTGAAACCAAAACAAATTTCTCAGTTACGACTTTTAAAGCTCTAATTTTTGAAAGTCTGCATAATTCACATATAAAATTTAAAAGCTCAAGCAAACTTTGTTTATTTGGTCTTTTATTCGGCATATCATTTTGGTAAATTTTGACACTAATAAATTTATACGAGTGAGAGCATTTCCTTTGTTCCTTTAAAATATACAATAGTAAAATACTGATAAAAACAAATGAACTGTAGCTTTCAACATAATATATAAAAAAATAAGAAAATTCAATTCAATAAAATATTATTTTTTTTCAGTTCAAAGTTTACTAATTTGCGAAATTTACCATTTTTCATTCTAATTTTTGAAAAATCCGTGCAATTCTTATAAAAGCGATAGAAGAAAAATAAAGTGGTTCTCATTAAGTGGAAACAATGTACTTTTCTTCGGCATGCTAGATTAGTATATTTTGTTTCACACAGGTTAACTAGATTGTTTTATTCAACAGTTACTAATGCTTAAATTTCCATGGAAAATTTTTGGTGTTCAAAGTTCAACTTTATACTTTTATAGTTTTTTTCTGAAGTATTATCTGACGATTTTCGTAAAAAACTTTAAATCAGTAGCATTCATTTTTATACCCTACACAGAGGGTATATTCACTTTTTCATACCTGCCACGGAAAGGTATATATATTCTTGATCAACGTCACCACCTGAGTCCAGATAGCTATGTCCGTCCGTCTGTCTGTCTGTTGAAATCACGTTTACGGGAAAACTAAGCAAGCTAACTCAATGAAATTTGACACACAGGTCAAACCTTCTTGCAAGCTGCTAGCATCTAAAAATTGGCGAAATCGGTTCCCGACGACGCCTTCCGCCCATACTCTATGTAAATATACCCAAGCCTATTTTGAAAAAAAAGTTGATGCGATTTTGATGAAAATTGGTGATTTGGTGAAGATGAGAACAAAATTAAGATTAAGCTAGGTTTGAAGTTTTCAAAGGCTCTTAAGGGGCGTGGCACAGGCCCAAATTTTAACTAATATAACGTCATACCTCGTAAACCGTATAAGATATTGTGATGAAATTTGGTACACGAATACAGATTTTATAAATCGTGAATTGTGCATAAAGTGGGCGGAATTGTAAAAGTGGGCGTGGCGCTTTTAAGCAATTGAAAATTTGTATTTAGTACAACTCCAAATTGGCACATCGATTTTCACTAAAATTTTAGGGATGATACTACTGAAAGTAGTCATCATTACAAGCTTCGTCAATATACTGGAAAAATCCGTTGAAGGGCGTGGCACAGCCCACAATATTTATAAACGTTATAAAAAGAGAACTAACAACGTTCAATCGTTATGAAATTTAATATGGCAGATATACTTGCTAAAAGGTGCCTTGCAAAATTTTGGCACAATAGTACCGGTGGGTGTGGCCCCTCCCTCATTAACATAAAGTTGTAAGTGCTATTTTGAATGAACTATTGGAGCAATTGATCTGAAATTTGATATAAGTGGCTTACTGGCTATTAGGTATATATAAGTCAAAAGCTGGCGAAATAGGAACAGTGGGCGTGGTATCTCCCTTACAATTAAAATACCTTAAGTGGCATAACTATCGAAATATATGAGCAATTATACTGAAATTTGGTGTCAGAGGTTTGTTTATAGAAAGCTATTTCTGGATCAAAATCAAACTGGATTATACTAGTGGGTGTGTCACCGCCCTAAATTTAAGGAATAATAACGGGACATATCGCAAATTATACAAGCTATTGTGCTAAAAATTGGTTTGTTTATGTCAATCACGAATATCATTTATCGAAACAAAAGCGGGCGGAATTGGAGAAATGGGCGTGACATATTTCATGCTTTTCATTTCTATTCTATTATTTCAAGATTTCCCATATTATTTTGACATTTTCAACCTTTTACCTTTTCCCATTCAATTTCATTCGACATTTTCTTTATTCTTTCGACTTTTTCATCAATTTTTCAGCATTTTTCATATTATTCGACTTATTCAATTTCTTTCAACTTTCTTCAATGCTTTTCAGATTTTTTCCACATTTCCAGTTTTTTCCAACACTTTTCAACATTTTTGAACCTTCTTACATTATTTTCGACTTATTCAATCTTTTCAACATTTTTTTAACATTTATTTAAAAAGTACTTTCAATGCAGTGTAGGGTATGTGAGTTTCGGCCTGGCCGAAGATAACACCTTTAATAGTTTGTATTGTTTTTATGGCCACGATCTCCTATTGTGCGATGGTGTTCTTCTGAAAAGCCAACCTTCTGGCATAATATAATTAAGCGATTGTGATCTAGTTTGATATGGGCATTTCCACCCAAAGGTACACCATGACAAAAAAATTAAAAGACACTTTGTTTTATCATTTTTGGATAGGGAAACTGTCAAGTTCAACTAAGTTAAACAAATTTTACATTTATTTATAACGCTTTTGGAGATACAGTATGACCTCGCAACACCTCAGTTATTTACATTGTTGACTCTGTTAACGCAACTTTAAAAAAAGCAGTACTCAATTATCGCAACTTGAATTTTTTAACTTTTGATCAAGTTTACTTTGACTTTTTTTTTGATTTTGAAATGCTTCTTTAAATGTTACTGCTATTCCTCAGAATAAACATATGTATGTATGTATGTACAATATTTAAGGACTACGTGTACATTTATTTCGTGCTTTTTCAGTTTAATTAAAATTATTTTACGACCGGTTGCTTCCTGTGTGCTGCAAAATGCCAGTTGTAAAAAACGAAGATCAAATGGAAGAAATTCAAAGCACAAACGAAACCAATGTTTCACTCCACCTGTATCGAAGATTAAGGCTAGCACTGCTTTTAGTTCATTCAGCACTTGTGCTCTATGGACTGAAGAAAATGGCGTAAAAAATATTTTGATTCTTCAAGATCTTCGCGAAAATGCAGTGCAGCATATACCTAACAAAAAGATTTCAAAAATTTCTGATTTTTTTTTAAATACTTTTATCAAAATTACTGCGTCAGAAATAAATATTTTAGGTTTATTTGGTTGTAAATATAGTGAATGCAGTATTTTCAATAAAACACTTTTACTCTCATTCCAATTGTGTTTAAGCGTTCAATTGCGAGCTTATTTTAATGAATAATATGAACTATTATTCAAAAACAGTACCTTTGGATGAAATCATTTCTTGACTAGGTTTTTGCAACAACCTCAGTCATTGCAACTGGCTGAATTTCTGTTAGTTGCGTTGAGCAAGGTAGTACTGTATTCGATTGCAAAGTCGCGCTAGCAAATCTCTTCTTATTTGGATATTTCTACTGCACGTTTTGAGAGAGAGAGACACTATACATATACTTTTGCTCTCTGAAATCTTTCTGAGGGTATAATGAATCAAGAAAAATGCATAAGAAACTATGTTATCGTAAATATCTGTAAGATTTGCTTTGCATTTTCGCATATTTCGATGTCCCGTGCGATATTAAAAAACAACATTTGTCATCAGTGCGTCGAAAGTACATACAGAAAGCTCATTAAATGTTGAGTACGAACAGAGATTTTTAATACAAATAAATTAAAAAAATTTTGCTAAAAAATTAGAAAATTTATCATGGTACTAATGTAAAGTTGGTACAGTACGAAACCGTAAGAATGAAATTTAAAAATTTGAAAGTTATGTTTACATAAATGAAAATGAATAATTCGACATACTCAACCAACTTTAACTTTAACCAACTTTTATTAAAAGTGAGAGTTACTACAAAAACTTTAATTGGGGATTATATGGGATGTAATTTTGACTAGATATATGATAAAACAAAAGAAATGAAAAAGAAACTAGTAAAGGTGTTATCTTCGGCCAGGCTGAAACTCACATACTAGGGTAGAAGGTTGGTTGCCAGAAGGTTGGCTTTTCAGAAGAACACCATCGCACAGTAGGAGATCGTGGCCATAAAAACAATACAAACTATTAAAGGTGTTATCTTCGGCCAGGCCGAAACTCACATACCCTACACTGCATTGAAAGTACTTTTTAAATAAATGTTAAAAAAATGTTGAGGAGGTTGAATAAGTCGAAAATAATGTAAAAAGGTTCAAAAATGTTGAAAAGTTTTGGAAAAAACTGAAAATGCTGAAAAAATATGAAAACCATTAAAGAAAGTTGAGAGATATTGAATAAGTCGAAATATATGAAAAATGCTGAAAAATTGATGAAAAAGTCGAAAGAATAAAGAAAATGTCGAATGAAATTGAAGGATAAAGGTAAAAGATTGAAAATGTCAAAACAACATGGGAAATGCTGAAAAAAATAGAATAGAAATGAAAAACACGAAATATGTCACGCCCACTTCTACAATTCCGCCCAATTTTGGTTCAATAAACAAACCAATTTTAGCACAATAGCTTGTATAGTTTGCGATATGTGCCGTAATTATTCCTAAAACTTAGGGCGGTGACACACCCTCTGATGCAATCCACTCCGATTTTGATTCAGAAATAGCTTTTTATAAACAAACCTCTTACACCAAATTTCAGTATGATTGCTCATATATTTCGATAGTTATGCCACTTAAGGTATTTTAATTGTTGTATGGGAAGTGCCACGAACACTGTTGCTATTTCAAAAGCTTTTTATTCAAATGTACCTAATACCCAGTAAGCCACTTACATCAAATTTCAGACCAATTGCTCCAATAGTTCACTTAAAATAGCACTTATAACTTTATGTGAATGAGGGAGGTGCCACTCTCACTGATGCAATCTTTTCAAGTTTCATTTAATTCTGAAGCTTATAGTAACCGACACCTCTACACAAAATTTTATGAAGATTACTCTCATAGCACACTATCTCTAGCATTAAACGTATTTCGCTTATATGGGAGGTGCCACACCCACCGACAGAGTTGTACCAAAATTTTGCAAGAAGATACCTTTTAGCAAGTGTATCCGCCTTATTAAATTTCATACCGATTGCGTTGTTAGTTTTCTTTTTATAACGCTTATAAATATTGTAGGCTGTGCCACGCCCTTAAAAGAAATTTTTCAGTATATTGACGTAGCTGGTATTGTTGAATACTTTCAGTGGTATCATCCCTAAAATTTTAATGAAAATTGTATGTGCCATTTTGGAGTTATACGAAATCCAAATTTTTAATTGCTAAGAAGTGCCACGCCCACTTTTACAATTCCGCCCACTTTATGCACAATTCAAGATTCATAAGATCTGTATGTGTTTCATCACAATATCTTACACGGTTAACGAGCTATGGCGTTATAAAAGTTAAAAATTAGGGATGTGCCACGCCCCTTTAAGAGACTTTGCAAATTTAGAACCTAGCCTATCCTTAATTTTGTTCTCAGCTGCACCAAATCACCAATTTTCATCAAAATCACATCAACTTTTTTTCAAAATGGACTTGGGTATATTTACATACAGCATGGGCGGAAGGCGTGGCCGTGAACCGATTTCATCCATTTTTATATGTTAGCAGTTTGCAAGAAGGTATGAACTGTGTGCCAAATTTCATTGAATCAGCTTGCTTAGTTTTCCCGTAAACTTGATTTCAACAGACAGACACACAGACAGATGGACAGACAGACAGACGGACATAGCTATATCGACTAAGGTGGTGACGCTGATCAAGAATATATACATTTTTCCATACCTGCCACACCCCCTTCTATGCATTACAAACGGAATGACAAATTGAATATACCCTCTGTGTAGGGTATAAAAAAAAGTGAAAAAGGTCTCAGTAAAATATGATTACTTTGAAAATGCTGCCCCAAATCGAGGTTTTATTCATAATATCTCGATTATGCTTTATATTGTCAAAATTTGTATACCCTTTAAAATGAGATATCCCACAATAAAATTTGTTGACCAAGTTAAGAGATATTAGACAGCAATTTCGGATGTTTTCTCAAAAATAGAGTTATTATTTACCGAAGTGTTATCGCGAGTCTTGACGGTTTGAATATCCTCAGCAAAGTGAGCTTGCTGAAACTTAGGTTAAAATTGCGAGAATAATACGAAGAATATTTAGCACTTAATCTATTTAGATAAGCGCCATCTGAAGGCGAGTGGCGTGATATTTTCAGATGAAGAAATTAGTGTTGCCATCTGACATAAACATCGCCAACCGCCTTGCAGTATATCTGCAAAAAGATATGCTATCAATAAAGAAGATATGGATTAAATATAAGTTATTCTATTTAATTTTTTCGTTTTTTATTAATAATGGCTAGTGCTCAGAATATAAATAACTGAAAACTAAGTAACAACTTTTTCTCCTATAAAAACCTCTTACTTTTTTCTTAAGGCCCTTTATTAAATTTTGCACAGTTGTTTTATCGACAGTACGGTGCGATTTTTTCCACTTATGTCTGAAGTTTTGTAAATTTTTTGCACTCTTTCAAATATCCCTTTTTATAAGAGCCCACTATCTTTCAATTGGGCGAAGCTCTGGGCAGTTGGGCGGATTTGCAATTTTTGGAACAAAATTGATCTTTTTACTTACATACCATTCCTTCGTAGCTTTAAAGTAGTGAGCTAAATCTGGCTAGAACATCACGATACCCTCATGTGTACGAATAAATGGTAGAAGACGTTTTTCGATGCACTCGTCTATATAAACTTTGGAATTGATTGTGCCTTGTGTGAAAAAAAATCTGTTTCTGAGACCACAGGTGCATATGGCCTGCCAAACCATATATTGCTTCGGAAATTCCGAAATTTTTTTTTTTAAATATACTAGACACATGCCCCTTTTTTAGTGATGCATAATATTCGTGCCCAAGTAGCTGCTTAAAATCTGCTTTGAAGTAAGTTTCGTCGTCCATAACATAGCAATCAAATTTAGTCAGGTACCTTTCAAACAATTTTCGGGCTCGCATCTGAGCCGTCAACTGCTTTTCATCAATACGGTCTGGTACTTTTTGAACTCTATATGTCTTTAGCTTACTTTTATCCTTTGTACAGTAGATTTTGATGTACCTGTTCTAGCAGGTACATCAATCATCATCGTGAAACAGGTCGACCCTTCTTATAATTAGAAATAACCATAAAGACAGTTTTTTCTGATGCACCAATTATTTTTGCTATAGCTGAATATTTTAATTCTGGATTTTGCACGTTTGTGGACAAAATCAGTTCGCGGACTTTTTGTTGTTTGCTAGACATCTTTGCCGTTAAAAGTGCTATCTTCAAGTGTTATAAATCATATTAAACCTAACTTTTGTGAGTTGTTAACGCCAACCTATAGTAAAAGCCTTCTATATGAAAATTTTTTTTTTTGGATTTACCAATAGCCAAAATTTTATTGGCAAAAATATTAACTTAAATCCGAAAAAGTCATATAAATTTTGGTTAGGGAAAATTTTTTTATTGTCTTGCATAGAAAATTTTTTTTTTTTTTTTTTGGTTCATATAAAAAAATAAAATATTTTTCACATGTAAACAATTGATCTGGGCACTGGTTCAGAATTCAGCAAGTGAGAAATTTAATACTTTAATGTCATGAGTGACAGCTTGATAGAAAAGTGACGTCTGAGATCACGTGCGCTCGAGGTGGTGTCTGTCCATTTCCGCAGAGTTTCTTTCTCTTTGAAGTTAAGCTTCAAGTGATCCACACCACTTTTCTGGAGTCAGAAAAAATTATAAAATTTGTGTTAGCAGTGTTAAATTAAGATACCAAGTACGGTTTGAACATTAAATTCGAAAAGTACTTCACTCGAAAATATTGATAAAGGGTTAAAATAACCAAGCATTCGCGAGATTACCGAAAATTAAAATTTGTTTTTAAAGAAAAAAAAAGTTTCGGTAAACTACTAAATACATACTCGTATGTGACCTGTGCATGTGGATGCAAGAAGCCGCAGCCGCTAGCATCGCCCAGTCCACAACACGTTACTTCGAGCATTACAATCATTGCACCAGTCGCCACGACTTTGCGCAGCTCACTTTCGCACAGGCTATTGGAGTATCGAAAAGTCCATGGACCCTTCCAAGGTAACCTCTTCGACATTTCACTAATCAAAATCCTCATTCTAAAATCATAAAATCAATAGGGTTTCTGTATCAAATTTATCCATTGTTTGGCTCGGGAAGAAACATAGAAATCTTCATAAAATCAGTGATCTTGTGACCCTAACCTCAACTTTATGGCACTTGGACAATTTCAGCTGCAGCGATGGAATTTAGAGAAAACAGGAATTTTTTTTTTTTGATATAAAGAGTATTTAGTCTTTTCAACCCATAATGATCATCAACATAATATCAAATTTTTCGATTATTCTTACGGTTAAAGCTTAAAAAAAAGCGAAAAAGAACAAAACTAATGCTACTTAATCTATCTTAGACAATTAATTTAAATTAATTTTATTGGTTTTTTTTGTTTAGAAAAAGAAACAAAAGCAAAGTTCAAGCATTACTTTTTGATTCAAATCTAGGCTATTTTACGTTTAGATCAAAATTTCTATAAACATAAGAATATAAATGTTGATAGGCTACACTAATTTTATATTATTATAAGGGTTTAAAATCAATAACATTGAATGCACATTTTGATCCAAATTAAAACAACGCACAAAACTTTCATATTTTGGGCAAAGTCATTTTTTTTTGTTTGGCCATCACTGTACTCTCTGTTAAATAGATACATTCTTTTCTTTTAATCCATAAAAAGTAACTCGAAAGAAGACTACATGTAATTTTGAGAAAATAATTGGATTAATATTTTTTTTTAAAAAAAAAAAAAGAAAAATAACTGTATTCAGAACTCTCGATTTGCTTTATGAAAAAAAAAAAGTTATTAAAGTAAAGAGCACAGACAAGATTCTCATCCATGTAGATTTTCAGTTTACTAGCTATAAAATAATGTTGTACCATAGCAACAACATCATTCTGATCATCAAAAAGTCTCCAACACGAAAAGAACAACAGGCCTGCTGTCTCCGTGGGAGAAATTAAAAGTGAGTAAGTGGTCTTAAATTTTTGTGTTTTGTTTTGATTATTATTATTCATTACTGCATCTCATATGTCACTATGCACCTATAAAAAAAAAAAACAAAAAGACCTTGAATGAGAAGAGTGCATAAAACATATGTTAGGCTTGTTATTGTCAGAATGTATTTTAATAAATGAGTTAAGTATTTATATTATTATAATTGCAAATCATATTGAAATTGTATTATTAAGTTCAGTCAGAGGTGTAAAACCCGAAATATTTGAATTTAAAATTAATTTTGTTTGGGTTAAATATCGATCATACCTTTATGATATGATAAACGTAATTAGGATTAGTAGGAAAGCATTTAAACCATTTTGAAGAAAAAAAAAGGTCTTACTTATAGGTATATAAGCCTAACAGCATTTACTAAATTGACCAAAATTTTGAATTGATTCCATGCATTAGAAGTTTAATTTGACATTTATTTCAAGTGATATTTGAAAAACCAAAATGAGGTGAATCATTGCTAGTTCTCAACTAGCCCAATAAGCTATAATTTTTGAAATATTTTTTTTGTATAATGAAATAAATTTGCATTGAATTTGTGAAATGAATGAAAAACTAAAGTTATTTTAATTTAACCACGAAAGGTGAAGTAAGGGCTTAGGAAGTGCTGCGGGCTAGCATGCCAATACCCCAAAAATGTTAGCAGGTTGAGAGGGTCAAGATGATGGGACTGATTACACCTGAAGTTCCTTGCAAAGGTTGCTCGAACATACCTAGACTACCAAAGATTAGCTACCGTTAAATAAATAATTTATATTGAAATAAAGGAGCGGTGACTTTCGGTTTCTTTTTATAATCGGTTTTTGTTAACATCACACACTGCATACAATTTTAATGTATGTAGCTTTCCGTCCGTGTCCAAACGCCAACCCCCACCCCAACTACTGAGCTACGACCGATGAAAAACAGGTATGCAGAACTGGTTAGTAGGCTGCGGGCCTCTTAAGGAGGCAGGATCGTTACATAATTAATTGGCGCCCAACGTGGGGCCCATCAGCAGCTTAATTGAGCAGTTTGAACTCTGCAGCTAATAATGTTGTTTTCAACTCAACACTGATAACAACAAATTGAATTCATGAAAGTAAAAGCAGTTGATCCCCATTCTTTTCGAAAGTTCCGATAATTTATTTTGTATTCCATGTATTATTAATTCATTAGTTTGTCAATTTTTTTTGGATTCCTGTTTATCTGGATACTCGTAGTTCTGGATACATGCCACAAAATTTTGACAAATCTTGCACAAATAATTTTTTTCCAGTGTTAATATCAGTAGTACCAATTATTGTTGCTTTTAAGTGGATTTTTAGTCTTGGAGATAGTCTGAGCCTATACCCTTATCACAGCAGTAGTAACAAAAAGTTAAAATTTACTTTTTATCAGCTAGAGATTCAGATCTTTGAATTTTTTTTATTTTCTTTGGAGATTTACTCATTGATAAAAAGTATTCCGTATGCCCCAAATTTTTCTTTCCGATCTGTTTTAATTCTTTTAATGCTGTAAAATATTTCACGAAATTGTTCAGAGTAACCTTTACATTTTTATTTTATTTCCTAAGCGTGTAATGCTTCACTGAGTAGTGTGTTATTTGAACTTACATACAGATTTGACTAATTTTTTTAAAATTTGATATAAAATGCCGCTTGCCAGAAGCGAAGAAAATATCCCAAGTCTTCTGGATGGGGGTACAAACATCTGCTCCGTATGCAGCGAAGAAATTTATAACTTCGAAAAGCTTGCAGTAATACCTTGCAAGCATAAGTTCCACAACCACTGCATCCGTGCGTGGCTGGAGACGAGTCCAACATGTCCTGTGTGCCGTAGGTCGTGCACTTTTTCTGACCTCCCTATTTTTCCAAATCCTAGTAGCGCACCTGCTACTTTGGCTCAAAATGTGTCTAGTGAAGGTGGTATTGCTCAGGCTGCGACTGTTCAAAATGCACCTGTCCATGTAAATGCTGCAAGTCGTGGTGGTTCTTCTAATCGTGGAGGGGCAATACCTCGTACTCGCTCTCAAACGCGTGCAGTCACCAATGCCCAGGCGCAGAGTCGACTAGTAGCGCGAGAGATGTCACCCAGGCACCGAGATAGTGCACACACACGAAATACTATTAATAATCCACAAACTGACAGATTGTTCGACTCACGTGTCCAAAATCTAATTACAGACAGTTTGAATAATTTCAGAACTGAAATTTCAAACACGATTTCTAGTGAAATACAAAACTTGTTTCGAAACATGAATATTAACCAACAAATAAGAAATGATGTTCCTGAGTTTCCTCAGGATATGCCTTTTTCAAACTCAAGGCAGATTCCTCAAAGAAACACTTCTCGTTTTGGTAGTCATATACCTGATAATGTAGTTGAGCGTGCCTCATTAGCAAATGAAAAAATTTCGAAAGTTATTTATAACTGGAAAGTTAAGTTTAGCGGTTCATGTGAGGACATTTCTGTGGACGAATTCATCTACCGAATTAATATTTTGACTTCTGATCAATTAAATGGAAATTTTAACATTTTATGTCAACATGCTTATATATTGTTTGATGGTAAAGCAAAAATATGGTTTTGGCGGTATCACCGTCAAACCGATAACTTAGAGTGGTTCGAACTCTGTGAGGCTTTACGCCGTCAGTATAAAGAGCATGTAACTGACTCTGAAATCATGGATGACATACGAAAAAGAAAACAAAAGCACAATGAATCGTTTGATGAATTTTTAGACGCGGTTATGATCCTCAGTGATCGTCTTAGACACCCGATTCCCGAGTTTGAATTAGTAGAAAACCTAGTACGAAACCTTAAACCTGACTTAAGACACGAACTTTTGCATCTTGAAATTTCGAATATTTCAATTTTACGCAAGGAAGTTCGCAAGCACGATAAATTTATTAAAGACATCCAGACAAATTTGTCTGCCCGAAACTTTTCTTCTCGAAAATATGTTTCCGAAGTTGAGGCGGAAGGCCAAGCGCCAGCAGAAGACGCAAATGAAGAATCTGCGAATGTATTTTCAATAGAACAAGTTCAAATGAAATGTTGGAACTGTTCGGAGTTGGGCCACGGTTATCATGACTGCCTGCTGCAAAGACGCGTATTTTGCTATGGGTGTGGTGCTCCTGATACGTACCGACCTTCTTGTCAAAAATGTACAAAGAAAACGGAAAACGGCAAGATGGATGGCCGCCGTGCAAACAGCGGTCATCCAAACTCAAGCCGCCCTCGGACTTAGACATTGTAGCTGCTCCGCAATATCCTCAAACCTCTTGTCCTGTTGATTTTAAACATCCCCTCAGAAGACCATACCATGTACGGTTGGCTGAATACAATAAAGTTCGTGCTAGGATATTTTCAGATGGCCCTAGTGAACAAGCATCAAATCGTTCAGTTTGTCGTATGCGTAATTTTTGGCGCAACAAGAAACTGTTGCGTAAAACTGTGATTTCTGCATTGGTGCATAAAAGCTCTGATGTTCGGCCATATGCGAGATTGAATATTCATGGAAAATTGGTTTATGCTCTATTGGATAGTGGCGCGAATAGGAGTTGTATTGGTGGCGATTTGGCTCAAGACATCCTGAGGAATCAGTCCTCATTTCATAAGTTTTCAGGCAGCGTAAAGACAGCCGATGGGCAACATCAACAAGTTCTTGGAGCTATTGATATTTCTGTAGAATTTCAGGATCAAAATAAGTTTTTCAATTTTCTGCTAATACCATCACTTAAACAAGATATTATATGTGGAATAGATTTTTGGGAACATTTTGGCATTAAAATTAATTTTGAAAATTTCATCTCTGAACTCAATACAGACCAAAAAGATGGTGAATTTCTTTCACTAAATTCAAATGAACGTCAAAAGCTGGAAAGTGCAGTAGCTGCTTTTCCTTCTTTTGAAAAGTCAGGCTTAGGATTGACGACACTGGTCGAGCATAAGATCGACACAGGGAATGCCATTCCGATTAAGCAAAGGCACTACCCTATTTCGCCGGCGATGGAGAAGATACTTTGCGGTGAAGTCGATCGAATGCTTAACTTAGGGGTCATCGAAGAAGCCGAAAACTCTGCGTGGTCTTCTCCTACGGTAATAGTCATAAAACCGGGAAAAGTCAGATTTTGTTTGGATTCTCGAAAATTAAATTCTGTGACCCTTAAAGATGCCTACCCAATACCTAATATTGACGGTCTAATTTCTAGACTTCCTCCAGTTTATTGTATTTCAAAAATTGACCTCAAAGATGCCTTTTGGCAAATTAATTTAGAACAAGGATCTCGTCCGAAAACAGCCTTCACGGTACCAAATCGGCCATTGTACCAATTCACGCGAATGCCTTTCGGATTGTGCAATGCGCCGCAAACAATGTGCCGATTAATGGACAAAGTTATTCCATATAATTTGAAGTCGCATGTGTTTGTCTACCTTGATGACTTACTAGTCGTTAGTCAGTCATTGGATCAACATGTTAGCCATCTTTACGAGGTCGCATTAAATTTGCGAAAAGCGGGTTTGACCATAAACGTCAAAAAAAGCATGTTTGGACTATCTCAGGTGAAGTACCTCGGCTTTGTCGTAGGGAAAGGCTCGCTTGAGGTAGATCCAGACAAAGTGAGCGCTATATCGGAATTCCCAATACCAAAAACCTTGCGGCAACTTCGCCAGTTCCTTGGTATGACAGGTTGGTATAGGAGGTTTATTGATGATTATGCTTCCAAAACTTTTCACTTGACTGAACTCCTGTCTAAAAAGAAATCTTTTTCATGGAATCCCGATGCACAAGCCGCCTTCGAAGTCTTGAAGAAAAAGTTATCATCTGCGCCTCTTCTCGCTCATCCCGATTACTCTAAGCCATTCGTCGTCCAATGTGATGCCAGCCAGAAGGGTGTTGGTGCATTGCTTGCACAAGCTGATGAGAATGGGGATGAAAAACCCATAGCTTTTATGTCCCATAAGCTCAATAAGGCACAGCGCAATTACACTGTTACTGAGCTGGAATGCCTGGCCGTAGTGCTTGCGGTCCGAAAATACCGCCCATATATTGAAGGACACGAATTTAAAGTGGTAACAGATCATGCCAGCCTTAAGTGGTTGATGAGCCAAAAAGATCTGAGCGGAAGATTGGCCAGATGGGCGCTTAAACTTCAAGGGTTTCACTTTTCGATTGAGCATCGAAAGGGAAGTGAAAATGTGGTGGCAGACGCACTTTCCCGCTCTTTTGAAAATAACATTTTGGTTGAAGAAGTCGACGTTGAAGTATTACCATCAATAGACTTAAGCTCCAAAAGTTTTGATAGTGTTGCTTATAAGTCGCTTAGAGAAAAATTTGAAAAGTCGGAAGTGCCAGATTTTAAGGTCATTGACAAGTACATTTACCACAGAGTAGGATTTTCGAGAGGTGACTTGGACGAATCTGACTCATGGCGATTGTTCGTTCCGGAGGAATTGAGGGAAAATGTAATATATGCGGCTCACGACACTGCATCGTCTGCACACGGTGGTATAGCCAAAACTCTTGAACGCGTTCGTCGAAATTTTTATTGGCCCGGGGCAGTAGTTGACGTGAAAAATTACGTGTTGAACTGTGAATTATGCAAAACCTCAAAGACCCCTTCATATTGTTTAAGACCACCCATGGGGAAAATGATAGAAACTGAAAGACCATTTCAAAGGCTATATTTAGATCTCATTGGACCATTTCCAAGGTCCAAGAAAGGAAATATTGGCATTCTGATTGCCCTAGATCACTTTTCAAAGTTTCCATTTTTAAAACCAATGAAAAAGTTCATATCTCGTAACATAGTCGATTTTCTGAAATCTGATATTTTTGATTGTTTTGGCGTCCCAGAGACCATTGTTACAGACAATGGGTCTCAATTTAAAAGTAAGGAGTTCGAAAGTTTTTTAATAAAATATGGAGTACGACATACTTGCACGGCTGTGTATAGTCCCCAGTCGAACGCTTCTGAACGAGTCAATCGTTCGATTAACGAAGCCTTGCGTTCTTTTATTCGAAAGGATCAGAAGGATTGGGATCTATTTGTGAGCAGCATAAATTGTTCGTTACGAAATAGTTTACACCAGTCAACAGGAAAAACTCCTTATCAAAGAGTTATGGGCCAAAACATGATAACACACGGAAACGATTACCCAATCTTGAGAAATCTTCAAATACTCTCCGAAGCTGACGCTAGAGTAGAAAGAGCTGACGAGTTTTCCATAATTCGTGACTCCATACAAGCCAAACTCGAAGCCGCGTTTAGCAAAAATGAGAAAACTTATAACCTCAGGACGAGAATGAGAAAGTTTAGTGTAGGTCAAGATATAATTCGTAGGAACTTTGCGCAAAGCAGCAAGGTAAAGAATTTCAACGCCAAGCTAGCCCCTACCGGCATAAAAACGCGGGTCAAAAGGATTTTGGGGAATGTCTCGTATGAACTTGAAGATCTTGATGGTAAATCCGTAGGAATATACCACGCAAAGGATATTTGGACATAAAAAAAAAAAAAAAAAAAAAAAACAAAAAAAAAAAAAAAAAACACTTTTGCAAAAATTTCTATATGTTCAAGTACTCCTAAGTTTTCGTGATATCGTTTTTTTTGGAAAAACAATGAAACCGTTTTGATAAAGCATTTCACCTTTTTCAGCTCCGATTCAGGTGGAAGTCACCGAATCGTATCTGTTTTGTGAGTTGTTAACGCCAACCTATAGTAAAAGCCTTCTATATGAAAATTTTTTTTTTTGGATTTACCAATAGCCAAAATTTTATTGGAAAAAATATTAACTTAAATCCGAAAAAGTCATATAAATTTTGGTTAGGGAAAATTTTTTTATTGTCTTGCATAGAAAATTTTTTTTTTTTTTTTTTGGTTCATATAAAAAAATAAAATATTTTTCACATGTAAACAATTGATCTGGGCACTGGTTCAGAATTCAGCAAGTGAGAAATTTAATACTTTAATGTCATGAGTGACAGCTTGATAGAAAAGTGACGTCTGAGATCACGTGCGCTCGAGGTGGTGTCTGTCCATTTCCGCAGAGTTTCTTTCTCTTTGAAGTTAAGCTTCAAGTGATCCACACCACTTTTCTGGAGTCAGAAAAAATTATAAAATTTGTGTTAGCAGTGTTAAATTAAGATACCAAGTACGGTTTGAACATTAAATTCGAAAAGTACTTCACTCGAAAATATTGATAAAGGGTTAAAATAACCAAGCATTCGCGAGATTACCGAAAATTAAAATTTGTTTTTAAAGAAAAAAAAAGTTTCGGTAAACTACTAAATACATACTCGTATGTGACCTGTGCATGTGGATGCAAGAAGCCGCAGCCGCTAGCATCGCCCAGTCCACAACACGTTACTTCGAGCATTACAATCATTGCACCAGTCGCCACGACTTTGCGCAGCTCACTTTCGCACAGGCTATTGGAGTATCGAAAAGTCCATGGACCCTTCCAAGGTAACCTCTTCGACATTTCACTAATCAAAATCCTCATTCTAAAATCATAAAATCAATAGGGTTTCTGTATCAAATTTATCCATTGTTTGGCTCGGGAAGAAACATAGAAATCTTCATAAAATCAGTGATCTTGTGACCCTAACCTCAACTTTATGGCACTTGGACAATTTCAGCTGCAGCGATGGAATTTAGAGAAAACAGGAATTTTTTTTTTTTGATATAAAGAGTATTTAGTCTTTTCAACCCATAATGATCATCAACATAATATCAAATTTTTCGATTATTCTTACGGTTAAAGCTTAAAAAAAAGCGAAAAAGAACAAAACTAATGCTACTTAATCTATCTTAGACAATTAATTTAAATTAATTTTATTGGTTTTTTTTGTTTTGAAAAAGAAACAAAAGCAAAGTTCAAGCATTACTTTTTGATTCAAATCTAGGCTATTTTACGTTTAGATCAAAATTTCTATAAACATAAGAATATAAATGTTGATAGGCTACACTAATTTTATATTATTATAAGGGTTTAAAATCAATAACATTGAATGCACATTTTGATCCAAATTAAAACAACGCACAAAACTTTCATATTTTGGGCAAAGTCATTTTTTTTTGTTTGGCCATCACTGTACTCTCTGTTAAATAGATACATTCTTTTCTTTTAATCCATAAAAAGTAACTCGAAAGAAGACTACATGTAATTTTGAGAAAATAATTGGATTAATATTTTTTTTTAAAAAAAAAAAAAGAAAAATAACTGTATTCAGAACTCTCGATTTGCTTTATGAAAAAAAAAAGTTATTAAAGTAAAGAGCACAGACAAGATTCTCATCCATGTAGATTTTCAGTTTACTAGCTATAAAATAATGTTGTACCATAGCAACAACATCATTCTGATCATCAAAAAGTCTCCAACACGAAAAGAACAACAGGCCTGCTGTCTCCGTGGGAGAAATTAAAAGTGAGTAAGTGGTCTTAAATTTTTGTGTTTTGTTTTGATTATTATTATTCATTACTGCATCTCATATGTCACTATGCACCTATAAAAAAAAAAAACAAAAAGACCTTGAATGAGAAGAGTGCATAAAACATATGTTAGGCTTGTTATTGTCAGAATGTATTTTAATAAATGAGTTAAGTATTTATATTATTATAATTGCAAATCATATTGAAATTGTATTATTAAGTTCAGTCAGAGGTGTAAAACCCGAAATATTTGAATTTAAAATTAATTTTGTTTGGGTTAAATATCGATCATACCTTTATGATATGATAAACGTAATTAGGATTAGTAGGAAAGCATTTAAACCATTTTGAAGAAAAAAAAAGGTCTTACTTATAGGTATATAAGCCTAACAGCATTTACTAAATTGACCAAAATTTTGAATTGATTCCATGCATTAGAAGTTTAATTTGACATTTATTTCAAGTGATATTTGAAAAACCAAAATGAGGTGAATCATTGCTAGTTCTCAACTAGCCCAATAAGCTATAATTTTTGAAATATTTTTTTTGTATAATGAAATAAATCTGCATTGAATTTGTGAAATGAATGAAAAACTAAAGTTATTTTAATTTAACCACGAAAGGTGAAGTAAGGGCTTAGGAAGTGCTGCGGGCTAGCATGCCAATACCCCAAAAATGTTGGCAGGTTGGGAGGGTCAAGATGATGGGACTGATTACACCTGAAGTTCCTTGCAAAGGTTGCTCGAACATACCTAGACTACCAAAGATTAGCTACCGTTAAATAAATAATTTATATTGAAATAAAGGAGCGGTGACTTTCGGTTTCTTTTTATAATCGGTTTTTGTTAACATCACACACTGCATACAATTTTAATGTATGTAGCTTTCCGTCCGTGTCCAAACGCCAACCCCCACCCCAACTACTGAGCTACGACCGATGAAAAACAGGTATGCAGAACTGGTTAGTAGGCTGCGGGCCTCTTAAGGAGGCAGGATCGTTACACTTTATATAGAACAAATATTTTGTCTTTTTAGACCTATAAAATTATCAGGTAGAGCATAATACAAAACATAAAATACCTAAGTTTTTTCTGGCAGTCAATATACATATATAGCATATATAAAAGTTAGTATAATTTAGAAAATAAATTATTGTAGAAGCTAGTACGTTTGCATTTATAATTCATTTTTAATTCTTGAGAGTTCATTGGACTTACATGTAGAAGACAGAAGTGTTTTATCACGTAGAACAGGACCCATCCAAAGACTGTGATTTGGGCAACTATAAGCCCACTTGAACTTGGAATGACTCCAGATAAAATAGTTTTTGGGTACACATCAGCACCCAAAACTAATAAGACTGGAGCACACCGATCAAAATCAAAATATGTTAGAGAACTTTTATTTAAGCTTCACGTCTAAAGATTTAGAAGGTGTCTTTATTGTAATTCGATTAGTTATGTGGAATTTCGCTTCAATTTTAACGTTGGCATAGAATGAGCTCCAATAATTAAAGAGTAGACGCGATCGTCACCAATTTTTGTAATCGGAACACGCAGATGTTCGACTAAGTTGCTCGAAATGCGGTTTACAGCTATGCAAGGATCTAGGAGCGATCTGGCATAATGTAGTCGGCCGTTCACTTGAATTCGAATAAGCGCTGTTGCAAACAATGAAGTAACATGCTGCGCAAATATTGACTGTACTATCACTAGCGTCCGAGGAATAGAGCTCGATGGTATCATCGAATCACAGGTCCGCGGGCGCTCATACTTATATAGCAACATATGGTGATTTTGTTGGCAATAGTGGCAACCATCTTTGCTTCTGCAAGAACCCTCAGAATGTTGATGCGCTAGGCGATTTCATTTCGTGTTCATTTTTAAAAATTTTGAACACGCGCGTAGTGGGTGATGACCGCTACAAACGCGGCATTGATAGCGCTTGGCTACCGCGTTTGGATTGCACCAGATTGAAAGACGTGCTTGAAGGTTGCTTAGTTTCCTTATTTTTCACTATACGTGGCATGATAAAGCTGAAAATGTGTTTGGAGAACATAAAATATCGTGAAAAGAAAAGATTATTGATTCGTAGGGAGAAGTACCAGTTTGACTATCGGACGAATTATAGAACCACGGTCAGTTATCACATCAGCAACGCGGGCTAGATCGTCTTGACCGTAGTAAACTTTTAAAATGCAACCTAAGCGCCATTCATTTGGAGGCAGATTTTCGTCGCGAACTACGGCTTAAGTTTACTTTAGGGACAACTCTCCAATTTAATTTGTTTTCTTGGGAAAAGTAGCGTATCATAAATAATAAATAAATCTGCAAAAAAAAATTGTCGGTCGGATCTGGTTTAGGAGATATAGCCATCCAAAGTTGCGGATATAGCTTTTCTGAAAAAGGCCATAAGTTGGGAACCCCTGAATGAATTTTCAAAATATGGATATCATATTAAAGGTAATTTAATGAGGTATTTTTGGAAAAAATAACGGTTTTTTTAAAAAAAAAAGGTCAGATTTCTACAAAAATCATATATCGAAAACTAACTATCGGAATTCATTTATTAATGTGACAATTTTATACCTCACTAAATTACCTTTAATATGATATCCATATTTTGAAAATTCATTCAGGGGTTCCCAACTTATGGCCTTTTTTATAAAAGCTATATCCGCAACTTTGGATGGCTATATCTTCTAAACCAGATCCGACCGACAATTTTTTTTTGCAGATTTATTATTTATTTATGATACGCTACATCTCCAAAAAAAATATATAAAATCGGAGAGTTGTCCCTAAAGTAAACCTGTTCCCGAACTACTACGACAATTAATTTTTATGTTTTCTTGGCGTCTTTTCCATTTGTTGCGTTTGTGCAATTCTTTTAATCATAGCCTTAGACCGGAAACTCTTGTTCTTCTTCTCACGTATTGATTGTCAAAAATTTTGAGATACAAAGGTACCGTATGTTAAAAAATCAAATTGCACGGAATCGCACCTGATTTGTGGATGTTTTTTGGGTAAATGTGATTTTTTCAGGGAAATTTGATATTGTGTATGATGAAATTGTTTAAATTAATAAAAACGAAAATTGTGTACATATAACAGAATTATTTGGTTGTTGTTTAATTTTTTCAATTTAAGGTCAGGTGATATGTGAAAAAAATATCAATAAAAAGTCTATCATCTCATATTTGTCTGCGAAATTATACTTTGAGATGTCCTAAAACAGTATCTGTCAACGGGAGTACTAAAAAGATTGTTAACTTTCATGTGTATTTATGCGTATAAGAATATACATTTAAGCACATATGTACATTTTTTCCGTTGAAGGATTAGTTTGCGATGCATAAACGCTTTATGCCTGAAACAATTCAGCGTGATTATGTCATATTTATTGATTAATTATAAATTGTAAAAACGCCACTTTAAAATTTTCTTGTTAACTGCATTTCTCGAAAAAAATGTCAGTTTGAATAAAACATTACGGTTCATAGTTTTGACATGAAATTTATGTAAAAATAAGTTATTTGCACGTGAGATAGTAAGCTTTTTTTATGATTACATAGACAAATAATGATTCAGTTCTGACACCTATCAAATAAGAGAAATTTTAAATGTATATACTGCACCTGCAAAAAATATTTAATTTTCAATCACAATTAAAATGATTTAATGGTAATGGAATTTTCCAATTATTATTAAATTATAATCGAAAATTGAAAGAAATGCATTACTCCAATGTCGGCTCAATTATATCAAATGTTGACTTTCATCCTCCAATAAATGTTTCGGAATTAATGCTACATTTTAGATACATTTAAACTAAAAGTGAGAAGACACCTTTTTAAAAGGTATCATAAGCTCACAACTCTACTTTTGCATTACTTGAAGTTGATAAAAAGAAAAAGTTTAAAACTTACACGAGAAAAATCCAGAAAAACTTTATATACCAAATATTTTCCCCGGCAATCTCATTTTTAGAAAATAAAAAGAGTGGCAATCACTAATCTACCAAGGAGAGTACACCGAGACCCAAAAAAATAGTATATTTTCGGGTGGAAGAGTGCGATAAGCTGTGGTGAATGGTTGTGAACGATGTTGAATTTCACAGCTGTTTTTGACATTTCTCATTTGGTATTTGAAATCATAACAAAGGACATTTTTTATAGGAACGCAATAAAAAGGTAAAAAATATTATTTATCAAGTATTTTTATATCAAAACAATTATTTTTAAAGCTTTAGCAACAACAGCTGGATTGAATGGGATGATGCACAGCATGGTAAACTTAATGATATCATCGATTAATCTATGCTAGTGGTAAATTAACTCTCGCAAAAGAATTGCAAGTATTTTTCACTAAAAAGGGTAAAAAAGTGCAAATGGTGTCTGAGAACGAAAGTATCCCTTCGGCGGGATTCCAGAAAAATTAATATTTTTCTCACAAAAGGAGGAAATAGTACGTAGCGATCTTCAATCAGAAGCTAACGTTTGCTCAACAAAGAAGATGTCGTAATACTCGGTGCAGGCAACTAAGGACCGTCCCAGAAAAAACTTCCTTTTTTTTTTTGTATCTACCCGATAATCTTATAGGTCTAAAAAGATAAAATATTTGTTCTATGTAAAGTTACGTTTAATATGATGTACAATATTTGAAGATATCACTTTTAACGACAAAGATGACTAGCAAGCAACAAAAAGTCCGCAAACTGATTTTGTCCACATAAGTACTGGCAAAATCCAATATTCAGCTATAGCTAAAATAGTTGGTGCATCAGAAAAAACTGTCTTTACGGTTATTAAAGGTTTATAAAAAACTAGTAGCAGCTTGGCTTTGAATAACATTATCAAATATATTTACTTGTTTAGGCTATCGTTATGAACTCTACTGTGCAACCAAATCTGCACGCAGCACACACTGCACACTTTTTTGTGGTGTTCAAGAAGAACGAGCTTTGGAGTTGGATCAGCAACGCTCTACATTGGGACCAGCTGATTTAACCAGCGTACCCGAACAAGCAGTGTAAAAATTCATTACCGTATATACGTGAAATGTTTGGTGCACTTTGCATGCGTTTCGATTTGGCATTCTTGGACCAATACCGGCGAAAGGTAGCGAAACAAAAATAAATATTCCTACTTATATGAATACTATACAATTAAATCGTCTGCGTAGATATTTTTTAAGCTACAGCAAATTGCATCACGCTACAACGAGCAGTTTGGATAAAGTACCACAACTGTTTGTGCAATTCCCTAACTCAAATTGCGGTCAATAAAAAGTTAATAAGAATTTAATATAAATTATTTTTATTTAACAAAATGTTTTATGTGTACATGCTAATAGAAATATTTTATAAATTCATTTTACTAATTTTACTAATTCATATATGTACATACGTATATTTTTTTGCTAGAGAACACCACATCTTGGTTTTCATAAAATTTAATAATTTTTAAGCGAAAAACATTAAGATATTTTATTCATTGAACTCATTCAAAAAGTCAAAAAAAAAAACCAAGTGCAGTTAATAAATGAATGACAGATATGTAAAAACTTTTCATATAAGTCAATAAAAATTCATACCTCTTGAAATCAGTGCCTTATGAAAACTATTCAATAAAGTATACAAAAAAAAGAAGAATACATTGCGTTATACTGCAAAATAAAACTAGAAAAGGTGTTATCTTCGGCCAGGCCGAAACTCACATACCCTACACTACATTAAAAGTACTTTTTAAATAAATGTTAAAAAAATGTTGAGATTGAATAAGTCGAAAATAATGTAAAAAGGTTCAAAAATGTTGGAAAGTGTTGGAAAAAACTGAAAATGTCACAAGAATATGGGATTTGTTGAAAAAAATAGAATAGAAATGAAAAACACGAAATATGTCACGCCCACTCGTACAATTCCGCCCACTTTTGTTTCAATAAAAGATATTCGTGATTAACATGATCAAACCAAATTTTAGCACAATAGCTTGTATAGTTTGCGATATGTGCCGTAATTATTCCTAAAATTTAGGGCGGTGACAAACGCACTGGTGCAATCCACTCCGATTTTGATCCAGAAATAGCATTTTATAAAAAAACTTCTTACACCAAATTTCACTATGATTGCTCATATATTTCGATAGTTATGCCACTTAAGGTATTTTAATTGCATGGGAGGTGCCACGCCCACTGTTGCTATTTCAAAAGCTTTTGATACATATATACTTATTACCCAGTACACCACTTTCATCAAATTTCAGATCGATTGCTCCAATAGTTCACTTAAAATAGCACTTACAACTTTATGTGAATGAGGGAGGTGCCACGCCCACGGATGCAATCTTGTCAAGTTTCATTTTATTCTGAAGCTTATAGTAACCGACACCTCTACACAAAATTTTATGAAAATTACTCTCATAGCACACTATCTATAGCATTAAAAGTATTTCGCTTATATGGGAGGTGCCACACCCACCGGCGCAATTGTGCCAAGATTTTGCAAGAAGACACCTTTTAGCAAGTGTATCCGCCTTATTAAATTTCATAACGATTGCGTTGTTAGTTCTCTTTTTATAACGTTTATAAATATTGTAGGCTATGCCACGGCCTTAAAAGAAATTTTACAGTCTATTGACGTAGCTTGTATTGTTGACTACTTTCAGTGGTATCATCCCTAAAATTTCAATGAAAATCGTATGTGCCAATTTGGAGTTATACGAAATCCAATTTTTTAATTGTTAAGAAATACCACGCCCACTTTTACAATTCCGCCCATTTTATGCGCAATTCAAAATTCACAAGATCTGTATCCGTGTACCAAATTTCATCACAATATCTTGCAGTTTACGAGCAATGGCGTCATAAAACTTAAAATTTACGGCTGTGCCACGCCTCTTTAAGAGCCTTTGCAAACTTAAGACCTAGCCTAATCTTAATGTTGTTCTCATTTTCACCAAATCACCAATTTTGATCAAAATCGCAGCAACTTTTTTCAAAATGAACCTTGGTATATTTACATAGAGTATGGGCGGAAGGCGTGGCTGTGAACCGATTTTGCCCATTTTTATATACTAGCAGCTTGCAAGAAGATGTGAGCTGTGTGCCAAATTTGATTGAATTAAAACACACACAGACAGACAGACAGACGGACATAGCTATATCGTCTCAGGTGGTGACGCTGATCAAGAATATATATACTTTTCCATACCTGCCACGCCCCCTTCTATGCGTTACAAACGGAATGACAAAGTGAATATACCCTCTGTGTAGGATATAAAAATAAAAACTGCACATGCTTAGTATAAGAAAACTTAATACTTAAAAATACTCAATTCAGTGCAATTCTTGATTTTTAAACTTAAGTCACACTTCTTAAATACTTCGTAGCTTATGACACATTATTGACATCACAAATTTCATTATCGTTGCAATCGTCCATATACATTTCTTTTTGGATATTATTGTTTGGTTATTGGCACACCCAGAATAAACTCTCGTATTCACTCTTCATCATTGACCGCGGATTCTATGCGTATTTTGTACGTCGTCCAGTTTCGCTGGGTACTATTTTATAGCCAACAGCTTTAACAATTTCCATAAGATCTTCATGCGTTGGCTCTATGCTGTTGTCGTCCGGAATATCGCTAAAATGGTAGAGTTATGGGCGAAGATTAACCCAAATTACACCAGGTACCAAAATTCTATAAATCTCCTTTCAACACGTCAAAAATGTTTAAGAAATATGACAGATTGAAAATAGCCAGATTTTGATCTTTTTTCACAAAAAAATAATTCATTTGATTTTGGTTTTACGTTTAAAAAAAAAAACAAAATATTAGTCCTAACGTTTTCTTAAACATTTTATTATGGTTTTCTTTACAAAAAAAAATTCGAGATTTTTGCATTTAAATCCTTTGAGGACTTGTAAATTTCTTAATTTATGGAAAAATATTCCCTAGGTGGCACACTCACACGAGCGAACTCACCGCATAAGGGTGAACTTAAATTTTCACTAATACTAACAAAAAGATTAGTCTATGATTTTAAGTACTCGTTTTACTAACGAGCACAAACATGTTGGCGAAGAGCAGTGAGCCGCTTGCATCTCTTTATAATTGAAAGAGGCTGCTCTTCAATTTGTGGTTCTATTGGGGCTAAAAGTGGACCTCCAATAAGAAAATGACCCGGAGTTAAGACGACAGAGTCAGTTGGATTTTCGGATATTGCGGAAATCGGCCTAGAACTAAGGCATTGTTCAATTCGGGACAATTAAGTTGACAGCTCTTCAAAAGTGTATTTGAATGAACCGGCAACCTTTTTGAAGTGCTTTTGACGCCATATATATATGGGGCACCAGGTGGAATAAAATGCAACGTTGTATGAAAGTGACTAAAATTGGACCCTACTGCCGATAGAGAAACTTGCAAATAATCTCGTTTAAATTGCTTAGAAGCTCCAACAAATGTTTTACCATTATCGGAGTACAGATGCAAAGGACAGCCGCGTCGTGAAGTAAATCTATTGAATGCAGCTAGGAAGGCGGGAGTGAAAAGTTGTTGTTTGTTGCTCCCAAGTGTATGGCTTTTGTGAAGAAACATACAAAGACGCACACATAGCCCTTTGTAAGCAAACACGCTCTGCCTGTGTAGTTTTTATTTCGAACGGCCCGACATAGTCTAAGCCTGTATGTTCGAACGGACGTGAGAAAGTTGTTCTAGCGGGAGTCAAAGTTTTCATCAGCTGAGTTTGAGCACCTTTCTTATAAATAACGCAAGCTTTACAATTATTAATTGTTGTTTTTATGAGATTTTTAGCCCTAGGAATCCAAAATTGTGTACGAATTAGTCTGAGTATCAATTGGTTTTCTTCGTGAAGAGAAATTTTATGCGTAAATTGCTCCAGTAATCGACTAAGGGAGCAATTGTACGGTAAAATAATGGGATGATGTTCATCATAAGACAACACAGAAGATGAAATTAGTCGACTGCAAACTCGAAGGATTTTAGGGAGATCCAGAAATGGATTCAAATTTAGCAGACTACTCGATGAAGAAATTTGTGTCTTAGCTAATAACGCCTTATAGCATTCATTGTCCGAGGAAAAGAAGAGAATCGATCTATAATATTGTGGAATTCTTGAAAGAACGCAAAATTGGATTTAATTGCTTTTATTTCAATGTCGGTTTCATGCTGAGATTGTTCGTGAGAGCTTGGCCAATGTGTTGGTTCGAATTTGAGCCAATTTGGCCTATGCCACCAGTGTTCGTTGCCTTCCAGTTCTTGTGGTAAGAAACCTCGACTACCGAAGTCAACGAGATTAGCCTGTGAGTTTACATGAAACCAGTTTGCAGGGCCAACCAGCTGAACAATTTTAGAAACTCGGATTGCTACAAATGATTGCCATTGGCATGGCGGGTTTTTGGAGCCAAGCGAGTACTACGGTGGAATCTGTCCAGAGGTAAATATTAGATTTTTTAACTTCTAGAAGAGGAACTATAGCGTCGACCATTTCTGCTCACAATACCGCTTCGCACAACTCAAGCCTTGGAATTGAGATGGTTTTTACTGGCGCTATCTTTGTATTGGCCACCAATAAATTAGTGAATAGGGAACCAGATTTCGTACGGATTCAAACATAGATAGTGGCAGCATACGCTTTTTCTGATGCATCACAAAATGCGTGGAATTGAACATCAGAGTCAAGAGAGAAGTTAACCCATTGAGAAATTTTAATGCGATTAATATGTGGGTAACTATGAAAACATTTGTGCCACATCTGACGACAGTTTTCTGGTAAGGTCTGGTCCCACTCAATCTTTGATAGCCAAATTTGTTCAATCAGGATTTTGGCCAAAACAATGCAGGGTGCCAGCCAACCAGCTGGATCAAAAAGTTTTGAAATTTGTGACAAGACTTCACGTTTAGTAAAGTTTGCCTTCTGGTTAAGAGCCTTAATCGAAAAATTTAACTCATCGGACTTAGCGTTCCATTTCACGCCTAGTGTCTTGGCATTTAATTGAAGACATTCTTCACTTAGCAGATGCTCACGTAGAAGGCCTTCGAGAATATCCTGAGAATTCGATGTCCATTTTCGCAACGAAAATCCTGCTAAAGCAAGAGCAGCGATCAGCTCATCTCGTGCGCAAATAGAAGTGGACAAGTCATGGCCTCCAGCCAATGCATCATCAACGTACATGGAACCACACATAATTTTGCTGGCTAAAGAAAAGGATTCATGAACATCCTTTGCTAACTGTAATAATGCACGGATTACCAAATACGGAGCACAATTGACACCGAAAGGTAAGGAGCTCGAAGTCTTGGAGTTCGTGTTGTGGTGAGTCACGAAACAGAATTCTTTGAAATGGAGTATGACTCGGATCCACAAGAATCTGGCGATACATCTTTTGGATATCGATACAAAACGATAGAATCGCCATTTAAGGGTTAGCAGTGTTAAGTCGGATTGCAACACTGGCCCTCTCAGGCTTTATTACTGCATGATATGGCATGTAGTAATGGCTTGGAAAATGCGAATAAGTTGGAGCGGAAACATTTTTCATATGACCTAATTCGATGTATTCTCGGATTACGTCATCATATTGAGCTTTAATCTCTAGGTTTTTGCTTAGACAAAATTCATTCCAGAGAAATTGTGCATTAGCGATTGCACGAGAATGACCTATTTAAATATTTTCTGGATATCCTTCCTTGAATGGAAGTGAGTTTATAAAGCGACCAGCTTTGTCTCTTTTTGTAGTTTTCACAAACAAGTCTTCGAAAAAACGCTCAGAGGGAGTAGTAGTGCGTTTTAGAGGAAGACTTGTTTGTGAAAACTACAAAAAGAGACAAAGCTGGTCGCTTTATAAACTCACTTCCATTCAAGGAAGGATATCCAGAAAATATTTAAATAGGTCTTTGTTCAGCGCAATTTCATTAAAAAATGAAACACAAGTTGTAAACGTGGACACTTGGAATTTGCAACCGGACCGGTTAAAATCCATCCGAAAATTGTTTCTTGGGCATCGCAAAAATTGCGATGGATACCGTCAAGCAGTACCAGTGGGAGTGGGTCACCACCGATCAAAATATCGACGGGTGAACTTCTATAGAACGTAATGTCTACGAGTTTTATATTAGGAAGTTTGTTCGTAATTGCGGGGTCCACCGTATGAGTGGGACGGCTGCCAGTCAGGTGAGGAACAACAAGAGCTGAAGTTTCAATTTGAATCGTAGAGTTAGCTGGAGGGCGCAGTACAAATGAACAAATTTTTTGTGCCTTTGCTGAAACGGCATTATTTAGACCAGAGACTTGTGGCTTGTACGGATCTAAATGGAAGCTTAAGAACATTTAAAAGTTTTTCTGAAGTATAGCTTGCTTCAGATCCTGGATCAATTAATGCACGTGCAGAGTATTTCATGCCTAAGTGGCAAATCTGAATAATTGCTGTACCCGAGAGGACACTTTTGAAACTGGATGCAAAACATGTTTGCACTGTTTCTTTAAGATTGGGGGTTTAAGTGGACTGTAGTTGTAGAGCATAAGACCTTTGATTACTAGAGTTGTTGTAAAAAAGTGGAGAGCTAGGATTAAGGGGGGTCAAGTTGACCACAAAAGTCTGATGGTGTAATAGAGTACTGTGTCTCTTGTTACACTTACACTGTCACTTACACTTTGGACTTGACATATTATTATGGCATGTATTTATTTTTTGTAATGAATTACGATTACTGAAATTTGTAATATATTTTGAAGGAGTTGGCTTTTGAGTTTCGGATTTAGACCATATCGAACACTTGATGTCTGAAACCGTCTCAAGGGTTTGATAGTGACTTCTCAGGAATGCATCGAGTAAGTCCCAGAATGGAAGATCTGTTTTGCTTTTAAGCGATTGCTCCTAAAGTACAAGAGTTGGTAAACGGCTCGAGCAACGAAAACAAATATGGGATCCCAATTTTCAATTTTAATATTGTAAAGTTGGAGCGCAGATATACAACCTTGTACATCGCGCTGAAGTTTCTTTAGAGCACTTTCGGATTTGGTTGACACTGGATTGAGAGTGAATAGAATCATGAGTTGACTATTCACTAGAATTTTTTTATTCTCGAACCTGTATTGCAAATTCTTCCAGGCCCAAAAGAAAACCATCGTTGGTCAAAGGGGATTTTTTAACGATGTCACGTGCTTCACCTCGCGTTTTCTGGTTCAAGTGGAATAGCTTTTCCACTGAACTTAATCTGGAATTGTTCATGTACATTGACGTAAACATGTCCCGGAAGGAAGGCCAAAAAGATAATCTCCATTGAAAGCTTCCATATCACATGGTGGTAATTGAAAATTACAGCTGCCTTGAATATCTGAAGAACTACTTTCGGTTGGTGTTGAAGCTGTCACGTCAAGCTCTTGGATAAGCTCACCGATTTTTCCAACGCAACGCACACATGCAAAATATGACTTGCGATAGCGATTTTTGATTGAAGCGAGTTTAGCGCTAGTATCGTCGTCATCGCCACTTGCTCCAGGCAAGGGAGATTCTCGCAGACAAGAATTGTAAGAAACTTTAACACTGCTCCAAATGGATTTCAGCTCCTCTCGATGAGCTTCTACAATATGGGTGGAAAAATCCTTTGCTGGCACTTCCGAAAAATTGTTTTCGAATTCGAACAAAATATCAGTCGTTAAAATAAATGTTTCTTACTTGGACATTTTGACAGCCGCAGAAAGTTATCGATTTATGAAAGAATTTATAAAAATTAGGAAAAATTCAGAAGTCCTATTTTTCAAACAATGGCAATGTCCTAAAACTTTCGAATATTTTAAAAAACTTAACCTTATTCAGAAGTAGATCAAACACCAGACAAAAGAAGCAAAAACAATGAAAAAAAGAAAAACATGAATAAGAAATTCTTAGGAAAAATGAATTTCGACAAAAAAAAAGTAAAATTAAAAAATTATTTACCAAATAAAACTTACTTACTTGTAAAGACCGTTGTTATATAAAAAATTAACAATATTAATATTTAATTTTAAGTCGAAGCTCAGAAACAAATCTATAGAACGTGCTCCACAGCCTAGTTATGATAAATAAAATTTCACAGATTGGTAACTGAGCTGAAACTTTGGGTATAACGAAAAATTGTCGGAAAGACCCAATGTACTTGTTGTCGATAGCTTACACAAAATAAAAATAGCAAATAAATCTTGGAACTACGCTCCTTTTTCCTTTTTTTTTAATAAAGACTTTCACGAACGGATTTAACAAAATACGTGGAAAAAAAATCGCACTTCAAAAAAACCAAGCAGCACACTTGACAGGCTTAGATTATTTGAAACAGAAATTGATTATAGAAATTTAGTTTTTGGACTTTTTGTTCTTTTTAAATAAAAATTGAATTAAAAACAAAACATCAATTCCTTATTCAGAAATGGAGAAAAGAAAATATTTTTTGGTTTAAAATATTTAGCACAGTGTATAACTAATGCATGCAATTTAGAATTTTGCATTTAAATATTTTTTGAATAAATTTTTCTCAGTGCACAAAACTTATTTTTGTCACTTTAATTCTTCAACCTTAAAAAATATTTTCTTTCGCTTTCACAAAATAATGAAATGATTCTTTTTAAAAAAAAAAATTAGAAACATACTTGTAGCATTTATTTTTTGGCAAACTTTTAATTTTTATTTGTTAATTCACTTTATTTTAAATCACTTGTTTCTCACTGAAAAGTTTAAAAAAAGATAAGATATTTTATATCAATAACAATGTGTCCAAATTGGTTTTTGATTTTTCAAAATTTCATGCATTCAAAAGCAAATGCAAAACATATTAGTGTCCCACTTACATACATGAAAACCTTTTATGTAAAAAGTTCAAGTTTAAGTTCAAAGCTTAAAGTTTCAGATCAAAATGTATATAGGAATTGAAAGAAAATGGTCTTGAAACAAATTGCTTATAGGAAAGCCAAATGTTTCTGAAAAACAAATTGAAAACGAAAGAAGAGACTTGTCCACAAAGTTGCCAATCAGCTTTGTAAAGCAGTTGCAAAAAAGAGTGCAGGAGAGACCTTTTTTGCAAAGTGAATTTTCGAACAAGAAGAGAGAATTGAATTCGATGAGTGGTGAAAATTTGAAAGATAAGTGTTGACAGAGAATTGCTGCCAGACACAAAGCTACTAGCAATATCTTTCACAACAAATGTATGTTCACATATGCTTGTAATATATATACGTATGCATAACTAATTGAATACCCATAGAAAAAACGGCGCGAAATAATGCAGCGTTATGAAAAAAGATTATTAGCTTTTTAACATTAAAATTACACGTTTATAAAGAAACTATTTTTTTTAAATGAAAATTAATTAATTTTTCGCACGATTTTAAATGTTTTTTCTTTAATATTTTTTCTCCTTAACGCATAAATACCTTTTTTCCTTTTTTAGCCTTACTTGCACACAACTTCTATCTTTTTAATTTCTTACTGGCTGTACCTTGAGTTTTTCACTATGTATTTTTTAAGACCTTTTTTAATTTAATTTATGCAGTCTTTATTTTTGGGTTTTTTTTTTTAATTTTAGCTTTTTTATTATATTTGCTAACGTTTTACACTTTTTTTACCGATTTACACTTTTTCACAACAAATTTTCGGTATATTTCTTTTTGGCGTTTTCTAACACGCGGGGGTAACCTACGCACTGGTCTCTCAAGAACTAAATAGAAATGACATAAAAAAATGCAAACGTACCTTGGTGAAGAGATCGCTGCAATTTGGAGAGCAATTGATGTTTGTAGGTTTATGCGTGTTGAAATGTATTTTGACTGCTAAAGAACTTTTGATGATTTCGATTGCATCCAATAAAGAACTGGTTCTCTTTGAAATCCTCTTCTGGCGATCCGGCTCAAATTTTACCGAAATGAATTTGTGAAATCTTGGGGTTAGAAATTTCCGGTTGCTAGAAGTTCAAGTTTGTCTGTTGTGGGGTCAACAAGTACTTCGGACTTTGTGCAAAGTTTTTTATTTAAATTATCAAATTAATAAACAAAAACTTAATATAAAATGCCGTGCGTGTGCAAGCAGAAAGTTGAGCGCAATCATCTAAAAATTCAGTGCGTTAGCTGTAAAGAATTTTATCATTGCAAATATGTAGATTTAAATGAAAAAGATGTTAATCATATGAAAAAAAATAATTTAAAGTTTAAGTGCAAAGGTTGTCTGAGTGTCAGGCGCAATTCTCTCTCTTTTACTTCACCGCCAATTTCGCCTGCTCTCCCCTTTCTTGATGTTAACAGCATATCATCAGCTGTAATAAGAGAAAAACAAAGTGCAACTACTCTTACTAATTCAACAGAGAAACATCAACAACAATATCAACTGCCGTGTAATATACCACAAAACCAGCTGGTAAACACAGCTGATCTATGTGGTGCATCTCTGTTGCCGAAACATGCAATTACGATGGATATTCTCTACAGCAAATTGCTAGTAATAGAAAAAGTTCACGAAAGTTCGCTCTTAAAAATATTATCATTGCAAGACGATAAAAAAGTGTTGCTAGCAAAATTTCAATAATCTTCAACAGCAAGTGAGCTCTCTACAACAACAAAAATATGATAAATGTATTGAAATTGTTGGGGTTCCTAGCGTGAGTCATACAAATGCGTTGGACTACGCGCTAAAAGTATTTTCTGATGGTCTTAAGTTAAACGTAACAGAGGCGCAAATAGACGATTGTTTTGTCAAGCAAATAAATAAAACCAGCGATTCTGCATCAGCGACTGTGACCAAATCGGTATTATGTGTTAAATTCTGCTATCGTTTAACTAAGAGAAAAATTTTAAAAGAAAAATACAAAAATAGAAAAATCCTTCCCACTAAACTTTCTGATTGTAGCCAAAAAGTTTCAAATATTTATATTAATGATAGTTTATCTATTGAGCAACGTATTTTATTTAATGCAAGTTAAAAAGTAAAAAAGAGAAAAATTGTAAGTTTGTTTGGATTGGGAATGGGAAATTCTTCATGCGCAAAAAGGAAGGTGATGATGTCGTAGTCATTAAATCGTTGGAGGATTTGAATAAAATTGTTTAATTGAAATTATTGTTATTTCAATTTCAATTTATTTTAAACATTACTGCTATAAGCCTTAGTCTTTTGATGCACAAAAAAACTTTGGTTACATGTAAAAGCAGGAAATAATTTTCAATATAAATACATACTTAAAATTAAAATTAATACTAATAAATAGATTAGATGAGAGTTCAAGGAATCATGAGTTGGTTTTATAATAGTTCATTACTTCATTTCTAAATTTGCTCTGATTTGTTGTTAGTCTAAGGATGATGGCAAAGTGTTCCATACTCTAATGGTATTGATGAAAAAGAACCTTGTTGAATTTAGGAATAATAAAGTTTATACACCTAGTCGATACGCTAAATTAAAGTTTATTGTATAAGTATGCTGGTGAACGATTTAAAATAAGTTTATGAAGAAACATACAATTTCTTGCATATAAATAATTTTCTAAATCACAACCAAGAATTTCACATCGTTTTTCAGTAATGTGATCAAACCTCGTAAGGGAATAAACATATCGTGCAGCAAAGTTGAAAGCAACCAAAAGCTTACTCGTATGTAGTGAAATTGAGTCGAGCTTGCAGTATATATTTTCAGAATAAGTTATTATAGGTAATATTAGTTGTTTGACAAGCTTCATTTTAGTATCCTGAGGAGTGAAAGTTGAGGACTGACGGAGGTTTCTTAAAACATAACCACACTATTGATATGATCAAAGGCATTAAGATTTGAATTTGAGTAAAAGCCTAAACTTTTCACTTCTTTTATAAATTCAAGCCTATTATTTGCAATTAATATAGGTTGAATATCAGAATTATTTACTGAACATTTGGAAATAGGCAAGACTTTAGATTTAGTAGGATTAAGCTGAAGATGATTTACTTATTCCCAAGTGTTAATATTTTCTAGGTCTTCATTTAAACAGTAGCACAAATCTTCAACGAGACCACTTCTACGTGAGATATAGAGCTGTACATCATCAGCGTATGCATGCACTTCTGAGTGTCTGCAGACTAAGAATAAATTATTTAAGAACATAGTAAAAAATAAAGGTCCAAGTATAGAACCTTGCGGTACCCCAGACACTACCGAGCAAAAACTTGAAAATTGATTTCATACTTTAACCCTTTGCAGTCTGCCAGCCAGATAGCTATTAATCAGATTAATATCAGGGATTCCAAATCCAAACGATTACAGTTTTCTACATAAAATATTATGATTAATGCTGTCAAACGCCTTTGTAAAATCTAATAGACATAAAAGCGATATCTTATTTTGATCAAAGCTACTATGTCCCTTGCGGAAACCAGATTGCATTGGGTGTAAAAGATTTTTATCATTAAGGTACTGAGTAATTTGTTCAGCAATTAAGCTTTCACACACTTCCGATAAAGCAGAAAGTACACTAATGGGTCTAAAATCCTCAGGAGTAGATGCATTTTTATTTTTGGGTACAGGTGTTACAGTGGCAAGTTTAGAGAGGTTGGGAAAAGTCGATGTAGTGAAACAATGGTTTATTATGTGTGTTATTGGCCTCACAATGTATGGTAAAATAATTTTTATGAATTTTATTGGCAGGCCATCTTCACCCACTGCATTGGATCTAATTTGCCGTGCCTTGATGTATACATCCATTTCAGTTACCGGTGAAAAGTGGAATTTGCACGCGTCAGGGAGACTGACTGAAGGAGGATCAGGATTCATCGGATGTATGTTCACATTCGTTTGACTGAAATAACTATTTAAAGCATTTGAATCAACATTTCAAATCTGGTTTTTATTACAACAAACATTAAGTTTATTTAAATTGTTCCATAACCGCTTAGGAGGCAAAGATGCATCTAATTGCTTAAAGCAGAAAAGCTTTTTTGATTCACGTGTTATGTTAATAGCATCATTCCTAGCCCTTTTAAATTTTGCATAATTTTGCTCAGATTGGTTACGTTTCCATGCAGCATAGCATTTGGAGCGGTATTTCAACGCTTGTTTTACGCGAGAGGTATACCAAGGACAGATAGAATTTTCCACTTTAAAGGTTCGAACAGATAAATGCTTATCCATTAATTTTTTAATGTGATTCGTAAAAGTAGTTAACTGCAACAAAAGAGACATTCATCCCAAGGAATTAATAGAGCATCATTGAATAATGATGAATAATCAATACTTTTATAGTCATAAAACCAGCGCAATTCAGGAGGTGGAAAATTATTTAGCTGTATATCCAAAGTACAGAAAATCAAATCGTGGTCAGAAATAAAACTAAGCTGATAAAAAATTAAAACCTTAGAAAGGTCAGAAACTAAAAAGTAATCCAACAAACTGGGATTAGCATTTTTTCCAAATCGGGTAGGCATAACACTGTTAACAACAGAAAGACCAGAAATTTGTACAAGGTTTTGCATGTCGATTGCAGCTTTTTCATTACTTATAATGTTAACATTTGAGTCTCCACAAATAATCAAATTGTCGAAGCTTATTATGTAATCAGCAATACTATCAAAAAAGATTGCAAGCTGGACTCTTTACTAGGATTATAGACACAAGATATTAAAGTCTTAGGGAGTTTACACCTTATTTCCACATTCAAAAATTCTACTTGACTGTCTTCCGACTTAATCAAAATTTCAACAGCTAAATACTTTTTATAATAGATTGCCACTCCTCCTCCTTTTCTACCCACTCTATCGTTTCTTATTAAGTTGTAATCATTTAAATTAAAAATGGAATCGCACAGATCACAGTGTAGCCAAGTTTCAGTTACACATATTATATCAACTAACAATTTATCAAAGACATATTTAATATAATCTAATTTAGCTGAGTTCAAACTTCTTGCATTAAAGTGAACCACTGTTAGGCCACTATATTGCTTGCAAAGAATATTCAAAAGGATTTTAGCTTTGTCATCAACACTACCATTCATACCATTATCCATAAGCACACAGATATAGACAAAACATCAGAGCAATTTTAGAAACTACACACTCATAATACTTATAAATATAAAATAACACAAAATAAAAAAAGGCTAACAATAAAACTAAATAGGAAAAATATACTAATAGTAAATTAAACAAAAATAACACACAGGCGAACATACGCAAAGGCAGAAGAAAATATTTCAATATTCTAAATAATTAATTGAATATCTCTAATCTGTAGGTCCAGCGACGCAATCAACACCGTCTCTACTGCATACCAGCACAGCATCACTCTCACGATTTACCTTCACATAAACTTTGCCACGAATAGAGAACACTGCAAAGCGTTTTTTATCTCTTTTCATCTGAGTCGCATAACGCAGAACTGCACGATTTGTTTTTGTCAAGCTTTCATGCAGGTAAAACTTTTCGTTACCACCACACTCAATATCATTGAGAATGAGCTGTATCTTTTTGTGTTTGCAAAATGCTGCGACAGCTTTAAATAAGTTGTTCCGCTCAAAGGGCGATGAGAGTTTCACAATTATTGCAGGTTTGTTGTTGTTGTTACTTTTCCAACTTTGTAAAAAATGGTTAATGATAATTTTAGATCCGATAGCAATTTTAGATACGATACCTTCCGTGCGTTGCAAAAATGTTTTTTATGATATCATTTCTTGCTCTACTTCCCTCCCAAATTATAATTATCTAGTAAACCAGCTTAAGGAAAAACGTTGACAGTTTAATTTTGCAAGTGGATTCGTTTACAAATAAGCCGCATTTTACCGAAACATGGATTTTTGATGAGGAAGTGGCCCTTTATGAACTTTCTGGATATATGCTCTTTGCTAAGTGCAATAATAATTACTCATCAGGGGATGTAGCTGTTTTTGTTAGCAATGATTTCAACTGTGTTTTTGATTCTTTCAATTTGTTGTGCTGATTTTTTAAAAGTTAAGTGCAAAATAGGCGGCAATAACTTCAATTTTTACTGTATCTACAGATTTATTAAATCCGCATCAAATGATACACTTTTAAACGAATTAAACATGTTACTGTCGAGCGATCTTTCTGAAAATATTATATTGATTGGTGATATAAATCGCAACCTACTTGTTGATTCTGATTTTTTGCATAAGTACTTCATGATTCTTTCTTTTTTTGGGCTAGAGTCTTGCATTAATATCCCAACGCGAATTACTGAAACTAATGCAATACTACATCACTTCAAAGCTCTACTTTCGTAGAAATTGATTTTGCTATGCTTAATGAACTTCTTAGACATGAATGTTGGGAAAATTTCTATAATGAGCCGGATGTAAACAAAGCTTTTGACATTTTCAATGATATTTTAACTGGCCACGTCAATGCCTGCTCTACATACAGGATAAAGAATTGTGATAAATTGAAGAAGTTGAAGCCTTGGATTACCTTCGAGCTTACAAAGAAAAAAAATAAGCAATATAAAAAGCTCAAAAAAAATCCTAGTAATCAAATCGTTAAGACGTGGTATAAATTAATGTGTAAAGAAATAGTCACCGACACAAAAGTTTGCAGAAATAGCTATTGCTCCAATGAGTTTCTCAAAGTTCAGGGTAAATAACATACTAAATAAATTGTTTACTCACGAAGAAATAGGTACTTTAAAAGTTGATGATATCACAAACGTTATTGCCAAAGCAATGCTTTTAATTATTTTTTTGCATAAATAGGCAATGAGTTTGTTTTAAATAATGGACTTAATATGTCTTGCAACTGCACCACTGAAGAACATTGGTCTTCTGATAGTTTCTTTTTTGATCCCATATCATCTATAGAGTTGTACCGAATTATTAATAGCTTAAAAAATTCTAATTCTTGCACCGGAAATAGCTTTTCGAGAGTTTTTATTAAAAAAATTGTTTTTAACATTGTCGATGTCCTTTGCGACCTTTTAAATAAAAGCATATATGCAGGCATTTTTACAAACTTGCTTAAAAAAGCTGAGGTTGTTTCACTTTTTAAAAAGTGTGCCAAATCTAACATAAATAATTATAGAATAATGCTCTTCTAAATTGTTGTAATAATGTATACTCGGGTTTAAATCAAAAAAAGGCTTGCGCAGCGCTTTTTATTGACATTACCAAAGCGTTTGATACAGTAGATCATGATATACTGTTGAGTAAACTTTATAAGTGTGGATTTAGAGGTCCAATGCATAATTGGTTTAGTTAGTACTTGTCGAATAGATTGCAAAGGCTTAAAATAAGTAATCAGTTTAGCAGCTATTTAAATATTGGTGTTCCACAAGGGTCTGTGCTGGGTCCTATTCTCTTTCTTATCTTTATAAATTCAATATTTTCCTTAAATTTCTCAAGCAAGATAGCAGCTTTCGCTGATGACATGGCCTTTACGTACTCGAGTGTTTCTCTACAGTCTTACTGCGGACATAAATCACGATTTAAGCTTATTAAAACACTGGTTCATAATTTATAAGCTCTTCCTAAGTGACAAAACAGAACTTATGTATTTTAGTACATCTGGTATTGAACGTATTTTTGAAAACTTTTCTTCTTGTTGTAGGAAATTTCTTACGGACAAGAATACCTGTAGGTCTACCATGAATGCACAAACGTATTACGTGCAACGGCTATGTTCTGATAAATGTTTTACTATTGACTGGGTTCAGTCATTTAAATATCTTGGTCTTGCAATTGACTGGAAATTGTGCTGGAATGACCATACTAATAATTTAAAGAGATACTTGCTAGCAGCTACCCGTCAGCTTTATCATTTGCAAAGGTTTTGTAGTAAAAAGTTACTAACGTGTATTTACTATGGCCTTTTCCACTCCTAGCTTCAATATGGCTTGGTTTGCTGTGGCGGCTTAAATTATAACAAATTACGGCCTCTGGTAACTGCTCAAAAATATGCAATTCGAACTATTTGCAAATAAATCGTCTAGTGAGTAGTTTGCCCTTATTTCGAGAGCTAAAAATACCTCCTTTAAGGTATTTATATTTTTTTAAAGTTTTAAAAGTGTTTTATATAAAATGCGGATATTTAGTTAATATATCTAATTCTGCTTATGAATTAAGAGCAAATAGTCTGAATCGCGCTGCAATTCCGAACCACAATTCACAGCATTTCTTTAGATACTATTTATCTACCGAACCCAGGCTCTACAATCATATTCCTGACTTTATGCGATGCGTACGCAATCAACGTGTTTTTCTTAATCTGGTTAAGTCTTGGCTTTTTGAATTTGAATATCATGAAATTGACGTCTTCTTTGTGTTCAGGTATAGCTTCTTACGTTCGTAGACTATATGAACTGGTCTATTAATTCTTATAATTCTTTCTCTTACATAATTGCTCAATACATACTTAATTTAAAAAAATTAAAAAAATAAAAAATAATAAAAAAACACTTTTTCTGATATAGTAAAATCTTTTAGACCCCACGATTTTATTACGATTTATTAGAATTAAGTTTAATTTTATAAAATCATTAAATAAGTTTTATATTTATTACTTTATCCAAAATGATTTACGATTGAATAATACATAACGATAGCAAAAATAAAAAGTCATAAGTGAACTTATCCACAAAGCGCATTTTCCAATGCTGTGGCCTTAGCGCTCCATCCAGCCTTGTTCGTTTAATGGTAGTGATTGCAGTGAGAAGAGCTTTATCTAGCGCTAGGGTTTTCTCAAACTGCACACTCTTTCGTAGTGCATCATATTTTCTTGACAAGGAGCTCAAAATTGTATCTTTTGCCGTACTGCGTCGACGTCAGTACCAACAGTCCCTTGTGCAAGAAATATGTGATTAACCTTTGCTGCAATACTACTGTCTGACTAAATCTACTGTTGTTATTAAACTGCTTTAAAATCTACTTTGGAATCTATATAGTTTTATAAAAAATCATTATTAAAATATGTATTTGCATCCGCCACTAATCCCACATGAATTACAGGATGTAGAGTTTACCTATTGTAAACACAATAAAATGCAAACACTATAATATGTAAAAAGAATGTACTAACAAAAAATAAAATAAAAAAAGAAGCCGTAGTAGTATTGAAGTAGGAAAAAAAAACCAGCTGAAATAGTGATAATATCTCAAGCTCGGGAATGTTTAAGATTTTATATTAGGAAATAAAACAAATTGTTTAGGATAATAAAGAAATATAAGTTTTATTGTGCAGAATAGCAATCTTACCGTAGTATTATCGCGAGAGTCTTGACGGTTTGAATATCCTCAGCAGAGTGACCGAGAAATCACCTTGGTAAAACTTAGGTCAAAATTACGAGTATAATACGAAGAATATTTAGTACTTAATCTATTTAGATAAACGCCATCTGAAGGAGAGTGGCGTGATGTTTTCAGATGAAAAAACTAGTAATGCCATCTGGCATAAACACATGTTTTGTTTTTATTAGATTGAAAGTTATCATTTTTACTAATCATTTCTATTATAAAAAGTTGATATATATTTTATATTAGATTATTTATTATTATATCATTTTATGTTATTTATATATATTTAATTGTGTCCTCATATGTCGCAAAGCTGTAATTTTTATAAATAGAGCGGAATTAAGGAATCATTAGTATGGAATTAGTTGCAGCGAGAAGTTCTGAAGGACGGAATTAGAGACAGTAAAAGGGTTTAAAAATTTAATAATAACAGATATAAACTGGTATTTAATATGCATGGAATGGATAAAATTCTAAATGCAACCGCTATATATTTATAATCAGATATTCATGATAACTTTTATTCTAATAATTACAAAGTAAATCTTAAAGTGCAAAAAGCGTTAATAGTCCGGAATATGGTGCATTTACCTTACTACTAAACAACTAGTTTTTTTTTCAATTAACTAAATTAAATGGAAATGAAAATAAATTGAAATAAATAGTATATATAATGCGTTAACTCCACATCTTCTTTAAAGCCCCTGATGGCCGACCATTGTTCAGTATTTCGCTTTACACTTTTTTTTGCAGATTCAATGTAGCCCAAGAGCACGCTGTAGAAAAGCCAACATATAAGATTACAGTATAAGATATACGGGAAAGATAGTAATACATTTTGGTGAAACTCACCATCTAAGGTTGCCTTACCAAAGACCGAAAATGACCGAATTTTGCCCAATTTTGATGTTTTAATTAAAACTGTATGATATAACAGCTTGAAATGTATGCCAAATGATGGAATTTCAAGAGGCCTGAATATAATACATATATGGGGTTGAATTATCGAAATCTGTCCCAAGCAAGGATTGCCACCGGCTTTTTGGGGTAATTTTTTATTAATACATATTATTGTTTGAAGTGTGTGCCAAACGGTAGAGCTCAAAGAGCCTAAAAAGAATATATGGGATTGCCTTGCCGAATCATGTCTTAAACCTGGGTCACCACCCATTTTTAGGGATAATTGTTCTAAAATGAGTGGCAACCCATGCTTGGGACTAGTTTCGACAAGACAACCTTATATATGGGTCATTCCATTTATAATGGGCCTATCATTACCCTCATGTTTTTTAAATAGGCTGAAACTTTTTTCAGTGATTGGTCTATCATGCAGAAGATATAAAAAAAACCGGCGGGTTGCACTCTGGGAGTGCCGACAGAAGTGAAAACTTGAAATAATATTTTGGAATTTTTTTTTTCATGATGTTTTGTAATGTTTATGGAATAATTTTCTATGAATTGTTTTATATATCAATATAAAGTACTATCATGTTTTTGGTAAATTACAATATTTATTTATTGCGCTGTCTTACACATAAAATAAAAAAATTACATTTCAGTATTATTACAATTAGATCAATTTTCATCCATAATTTCAACAACTCTAGCACCATCATCACTGCCAGCGTGATTGCCAATTTCTAAAACTGATACGATTGGTTTATGGTAACTAAAGTAGGATACGAACAGTTTTGATTCGAATTTATTTAAATATCTTGTAAAGACCACATCAATAGTAGTTTTGTATTTTGTTGTGCTAAGATTGCGATCATTTGACATGTTTAAACCAAATTCATTTCTGAAAAAGTCAATTAATGGAATATTTTTATCATCTGCAAAGTTTATTGAAATCCCCACTCAAAATCATTGGTAAATCATCGAATCTTTTCCCAATTTTTCATTGCTATTGCTTTTGATATTTTAGTAACAACAACGCTTAGTTGGAAAACAATAACAAATAGAGAGAGAGAGAGAGTAGTAGGTATGTAGATTTTTTTCTTCTAGCTATGGCGAAGCTTTTGCAGTTAATCAGTGCAATGCTTGAAAGAGTTGAAAAAAAAAAAGAATCTTTCCACGCGGATTTTGGATGCAATAATTTTCTGCAACTCTGCTGGATGAGCACTTCAATTTGATATTTCATTTGTTGCTGTAGCTGTTCTAGATCGCGTCAACTAAGCCTTACCTTTTAGCCTGAGGAATAAATATATAGATTATTATGCGGTAACGGTTACGGTTACGGTAGCGCGAGTTTATAAATTGTTCCTCAGCCGCGAATGCTTTCATATGGAGGTGCACAACGTGCCATAAGAAGTTTTCACTTCAAAAATTCGATAAAATTTTTTTGACCAATATTATTGCTTAAAAAAAAGTTTCAAATTGTATTAAAAAAAACTCGTAAGTAAAACAAAAAAAAATCATTGATGAATATAAACAAACCAACACAATTCATATCAGCTTTTATATTATTTTTAGGTAGTTGTGTACTAGTAGATGACAAAAAAACTGCGAATCTGAATAAATGAAGGCCTAAACGTTTCCTATGTGCTAAAATATAAAAAAATTTACTTTTTCAAAAAAACATCAATTTCCCAAATACTCCATCATCGATTTTAGCCTTTATAGGCTCAAAATTTTTAGAACATACTGGAGTACCATCCCTGAAAAGTTTATCTATGTTTTTTCGCCCTACTTGATTTTACAAGCATTTAAAGCTAAGATTTATGATTTGCAATGTAAATTGAAACATTGAGAATGAGAGAGAGAGAATAAAATTTGAACTAATTTCAGCCTTTTTAGGCTTAAAATTTTCAAAACATTCAGGAGTATCATCTTTGAAAATTTCATTCATTTTTATTAACCTTATTTCATTTTACAAGCATCTAAAGTTAAGATTTAGGATTTGCAATGTAAATTGAAACATTGAAAAGTAGAGCGAAAAAATTTGAATATTCCGTTGTATTTTTTTCATAAATATTACACTGTATACGCACACTTTAAATGATTGTAAAAATAAATAAGGTGAACAAAAATGAATGAAATTTTCAGAGATGGTACTCCTGAATGTTCTGAAAATTTTGAGCCTAAATAGGCGGAAATCAATTCAAATTTTATTCTCTCGCTTTCATTCTCAATGTTTCAATTCACATTGCAAATCATAAATCTAAACTTTAAATTCTTGTAAAATCATATAGGGTGAAAAAACATGGATAAAATTTTCAGGGATGGTACTGCTGTATATTCTTAAAATTTTGAGCTTATAAGGGCTGAAATCGGTGATGGAGTATTTGGAAAATTGATGTTTTTTGAAAAAGTCAATCTTTTTATCTTTTAGCACATAGGAAACATTTAGGCCTTCATTTATTTTTAGTCATCTACTAGTACACAACTACCTAAAAATGATATAAAAGCTAATTTGGATTGTGTTGGTTTATTTATATTCATCAATGAATTTTTTTTGTTTTACTTACGAAATTTTTTTAACACAATTTGAAACTTTTTTTTAAGCAATAATATTGGTCAAAAAAATTTTATCGAATTTTTTTATATCTTCTACATGATAGACCAATCACTGAAAAAAGTTTCAGCTTATTTAAAAAACATGAGGGCAATGATAGGCCCATTATAGATGGAATGTCCCATATTCCCATTAGGCTTTTCATTTGGCTACATATTTCAAGCTGATATCTTCATTAATAAAAATTGACCCAAAAACCCGTTGGAAACCCATTTTTGGGGAAGGATCCAACATCTAATCCTATATATTACGTTTGGGTCTCTTCAAGTTCTATCATTTGGCATACATTTTGAGGCGTAATATAATAGTTTTAACTAAAACAAATTTGGGTAAATTCCGGGCATTTTCCGACATCGGAACGGGCTTCGGCAAGGCAACCCTGATGCGTTAATTTCACCAAAATGCATTGCTATCTTTCCCGTATATCTTATCCTGCAATCTCATCCACTCGAGCTTTCTATATCGGACTATCCGCCATTTATTTATTTCTAAATATTCCGCTACTAACCCTGAAAAAATAAAAAAACTCGGAGAGTTGTCCCTTAAGTAAATCTGTTCCACATTTTCCTTTTTATGATCAAAAACTACGTAAGAAATTGGTTTAAGGGAAAAAGAAGGATTGTCACTAAATTAAACTTAAGTCAAAAAATAGCCAAAGGGGAACAGGTATACACTTTAGGGAGAACTCTCTAATTTTATACATCTTTTTTTTTGGAGATGTGGCGTATCATAAATAAATAAGAAATCTGCAAAAAAAATTGCCGGTCGGATCTGGTTTAGGAGACATAGCCATCCAAAGTTGCGGATATAGCTTTTATAAAAAACGCTATAAGTTGGGAACCCCTGGATGAATTTTTAAAATATGGATATCATATTAAAGGTAATTTAATAAGGTATAAAAATGTGACGTATTAACGTCAATTATTTAATTGAACTCCGATGGTTAGTTTTCGATGCACGTAGATTTTTGTAAAAAGTTGACCTTATTTTTAAAAAAACCGTTACTTTTTCCAAAAACTGTATCATTAACCTATAGTGATTTATAGCGATTTAGAATGTAAATTTCATTACCTTTAAAATGGTGTGCTATTTGTTGCTACTTTTGAAACCATCTCTTTTTTTAAACGAAAAAATAAATTTTAGCCGCGTATCAGTCTATAATAAGTATATCCAACACTCGGGTTGCTAGCATTAATTTTGCTTAAGAGTAAGGGTTAGTGGGCGGCCTACGGCCGCAGCTCAGGATTTAAAACTCCCAAAAATCCGACAACGGCTTCGCGGCAGCCTTCGGCCGCGTATTAGTCTATGATATATCCAACACCTGGGTTGCTAGCCACAGTAATTTTACATAAGAGTACGGTTAAGTTAATAATCTTTTTGTTTTCCGGTAAAACATTTGACTAACATAAAAAAATATAGTACAAATGGCACATGATTTTTAAGGTAATAAGCTCTTCTTTCTAAATATATATGTATCACTATAGGTTAATAATACATTTTTAAGAATAAATAACGGGTTTTTTTTTTAAATGGTCAAAATTTTTTTAAAATCCTCATATCTCATTTTATACCTCATTAAATTACCTTTCATATGATATCCATATTTTAGAAATCCATTCAGGCGTTTCTAACTTTTAACGTTTTTTATAAAAGCTATATCCGCAACTTCCGACGGCTATATCTCCTAAGCCAGAACCGACCGACAATTTTTTTTTGCAGATTTATTATTTATTCATAACACGCTTCTTCTCCTAAAAAAAACAAATCAATTTGGAGAGTTGTCCCTAAAGTAAACTTAAACCAATAAAAAAGTGTCGCTCGGATCTAGTTGCGGAGATATAGCCATCGGGTGTCATTAGAACGATAATTAATGGCCTTCAATAATGGTGAGTTAAGTTTTTAAATTTAACTTATAATATTGGAGATATGACGATTTTTCTGAAATTTTGACAAATTTTTTAAAAAAAAACCTTTCTTTTCACAAAATGTTACTGACCCATAATTTTTTTAGCATATTAAGTAGTGCTGGGAACTATCGAGTGATTTCAACAATCAATAGTTAGTAACTGAATGATTTTGACTATCGAATGATTTTTTTCACTCGTTCGTTCACTCATTTAATTTTAATTCAGTGATGTTTACTGAATGACAGCAAGTAATTGAACACTGAAATTTTTTGCTTAAAGCATATTTGTATCGGCATAACATAAAATATTACTTTCAATAACTTAAAATATTATCACAAAAATAAGATAATGAATACATTCAGTTGTATAAAAAAAAACTTAAAGAAAAATGTTTTTTTGTTTTGCTGGGAGAATAGATAATTCATCTCATCTATAAGCAACTTTTGAGCATTAAAAGGATTATTTTCGTTCCCAAAAGCAATTTTTTTGAATCTTGGGTCTAATATTGTGGCTTTTGCGCATATTTTATCGGACTCCAATTGCCCCAGCCTTCTGTGTATAACATCAAGTAAATTTGTTTTAAGGCAAACTCCCTCCACCGTTTTCATTTGATAGTTATTTATAGTAACTTACAGCCCTCTTACAAGTGGAATTACCATTGACATAGTGGTATATTTTTCAGCTGTTAGCTCTGATGTCATTGATTCCATTGGCTTCAAAATAGCTATGCAGTCAGATATAATATCCCATTCTAAAACGTTCAAGAACTCTGAAGCATTTTGCATGAAAGTAATTACAGCCGACAGTGGCTCCTTAACCAATGATATACGCTCCAGCATTATGAGTGCAGAATTCCATCTTGTTGGAACGTCTTGTTTTAGCTTTAATTGCGCTACACCCATTTGTTTCTGCATATTTTTAAGGTTTTCTGTAGCGTGGCAGCTGTGACTAAAATGTGAAGCTATTGCTCTACACTTAATATATTTATTACTTGCTGCACGTTTTTAATTGCGTCAATTGCACACAAATTTAAGGTGTGAGCAACACATGGATGGTGGTGTTTTTTCAAATGATCAACAATAGCTTTTTTAATATTAGCACCATTGTCACTTACAATAGTAACAACTTTCATAGAAACTGCCCAATCTTCAAAAATATTCATTAAAGTATGTTTGCCGAAAATTTCTTTCGTTGACAAAACCGCAGATCGTAATTTATTCTCAAAGATAAAATGGCTGGTAACAGATAAAAACCGTTTTGGCTATCAGATGTCCAAATGTCTGTTGTGATAGCACGAGAAGAGACCGAGATCAACATATTTTTCAGTTTTTCTCGAATTTCCGTGTATTTAAACGGCAACATAGTATTAGAAAGAAGTTTCCGATTTGGCAGTGAATATAATGACTGCACTTTCTTAGAGTATTCTAGGAATCCCTCATTTTCCACAATGGACAATGGTTGCATATCTACCGTAATCATTTTTATTAATAAATTGTCTATGCTCTTCTTTTCATTTTCGGAAAGCTCTGTACGATAATCTTCTAAAAACAACTTTGTATGAAAACTTCTATTTTTCTTAGGTTCAACGCTTTTCGATATGTTATTCATTTGAGCTGCTGCCCCACCTGTAACATTCGCTTGTGCTTCTCGCTGTGACCATGTACAACTTGCATCTCCTACTCCAGCTGAGCTCTCAATCGTGCTTTGCTGACTGGCATCATCACTATCTTTTAGGTAAAGTGGATGCCTTCGTCGCAAATGATCATTCAAGTTGGATGTATTTCCCGCAAATTTGAAGTCTTTTTTACATATACTGCAACGAACAGTACTTCCACTTCTTACAAAGAACTCCCAAGCAGTTGATCTCTTTAATACTGGCCGCATTATTACAGGTGCGCTGTTAAAATATTTCTTAAATAAACTAGTTTTCTAAATAAAGGATTTAATTACCAATAAATTTTAAAAATATTAAAAAAGCTTATTGTTATGTCAGTAAATGATTATATTTTATTATATCAGTAACATTAACATTTATTATATTAATTTAAAAGCTTCTTGCAATGTGCCGCCAATTCGTAATGCTGAAAACACTTGTGCAGATTTTCTGCAAGGTGCAGAGTAGGATATCTGCACCAGTGCTGCAGGCAAAATAGACGCGCGAATCTTTTTTGACACTAGGCTTCATACTGATTGACATAACAAATTTATTTGACACTATTGATTTGATGAAAATTCTATTGAAAAGCAAAAGCGCTGACTTCTCTGCGCAGCAAATTTTAATTTGATAACTACTTGCAGCGCTGCAGTGCAGTGTAGAGTTTCACTCATTGAGTGATTTGAAGTAAATGATTCACTCAAAGAACTATTTATTCGATAGTTGCTGTTATTGATTTTTTCCTATGAGTGATCTGTGAGTGAAACTGTCAATGAGTGAATCGTGAACAGCTATCGAATGAATGAAAACAAATAGACTATCGAATAACTCGATAGTTTTTATTCGATAATTCCCATCACTAATATTGAGAGAGCTTAGCTTGTTACCTTTAAAATGATGCAAAGTTTGTTCTCATTTTTCTATAAATTACCCCCTTTTTTTACCAGAGAACAAAAAATATTATTCAATGAATGCTTATGAAAAGTATGTATTTATGGACAAAAGCAATAAAAATCCAACAACAACAAAAACAACAATAATATCAACAACAACCACAAAAACAACAACTATTATTATAGGGCTGTTATCATTGTAAAACTTGACTACCACTATTCTTATGTAAAATTACCTTGGCTAGTAAACTAGGTGTTGGATATATTATAGACTGAATCGCGGCCAAAGGCCGCCGCGAACACGGTATTGGATTTTTGGGGAATTTTAAATTCTGAGCTGCGGACGAAGGCCGCCCACCTACCCCTACTGTTAAATAAAATAACTGTGGCTAGCGAAGCCGGTTTTTGATATACTCTAAGATATAAATGATTAAAGGGGTAGGCTCTCTTAATATGCTAAAAAAATTATAGGTCATTACCACGTTTTTTGGGAAAATTTTATTTTTCAAAAAAAATTGGTCAAAGTTTGAAAAAAGTCGTCATATCTCCAAAATTATAGGTTAAATTTCAAAAATTTACTCACCATTGTTGCTATTGTTGTTTTTGTTGTACGATTTTTATTGCTTTTGTCCATAAATACATACTTTTCATGAGAATTCATAGAATACAATTTTTTGGTTTCCGGTAAAAAAAGGGGGTCAATAATAAAAAAATTAAAACAAACGGGGAACAAACTAGGCTCTCTTAATATGCAATTATAGGTCACCAACACATTTTTTGGGAAAAAAGATGTTTTTTTAAAAAAAAAATTGGTCAAAATTTCAAAAAAATCGAAATATCTCCAAAATTAAAGGTTAAATTTTTTTACCCCTAAAAAAAATTAGAGAATGTCAGCTAAAGTAAACCTGTTCCGTTTTTTTAGAAGATGCTTGTTATGAACAAACAAAAGATTATTAACTTAACTTTAAGTTAACCTTGACCATGTTTTGAAAATTCATCCAGGGGTTCCCAACTTATTGCGTTTTTTATTAAAGCTATATCCGCAACTTTGGATGGCTATATCTCCTAAGCCTGATCCGACCGCAATTTTTGTTTTTTGCAGATTTATTATTTATTTATGATACGCTACTTCTCAAAAAAAGAAACAGGTTTACTTTAGGGACAACTCTCCGATTTTATATACAGGTAGTCCCCGACTTACGACCGAGATAGGTTCCTAGTCATCGGTCGTAAGTCGATTAAGTCGTAAGTCGAGTTTCATAAAAAATAACTAAAGAAAAAGTTCCAGCCATTTTTGGGATGATATAAAATTATTCACTTAAACAAACGTATTATTTGTACTGAAATAAATCGAATCCTTGTACATACTACTGTTATTTTTTAAATTTTTTCTCATATACATATTTTAGGGACTCCCCGAAACTATTTTAAGCATTTTCTATGAAAAAAATTGAAAAAAAAATTGGTCGTAAGTGCGAATAGTCGTAAGTCGAACGGTCGTAAGTCGGGGACTACCTGTATTTTTTTTGAGATGTAGCGTATCATAAATAAATAATAAATCTGCAAAAAAAATTGCCGGTCGGATCTGGTTTAGGAGATATAGCCGTCCAAAGTTGCGGATATAGCTTTTATAAAAAAGGCCTTAGGAACCCCTGGATGAATTTTCAAAACATGGATATCATATTAAAGGTAATTTAATCAGGTATAAAATTGTCATAATAATAAACGAATTCCGATGGTTAGTTTTCGATATATGATTTTTGTTGAAAGTTGACCTTAAGAAAAAAAAATCCGTTATTTTTTGTTCCAAAAAATGTATTATTAACCTATAGTGATTTAGAATGTAAAATTCATTACCTTTAAAATGGTGTGCTATTTGTTGCTACTTTTAAAAGCATCTCTTTTTTTAACGAAAAAATTAATTTTGGCCACGTATCAGTCTATGATATATCCAACACCTGGGTTGCTAGCCACAGTAATTTTGCATAAGAGTAAGGGTATGTGGGCGGCCTACGGCCGCAACTCAGAATTTAAAACTCCCAAAAATGCGACACCGACTTCGCCGCGGCCTTTGGCCGCGTATCAGCCTATGATATATCCAACGCCTTGGTTGCTATCCACAGTAATTTTACAAAAGAGTAAGGCTTAATTAATAATATTTTTATGTTTTCCGGTAAAAAATTTGATTAAAATATAAAAATATAGTACAAATGGCACATCATTTTAAAGGTAATAAACTCTTCTTTCTGAATATATATGTATCACTATAGGTTAATGATAAATATTTGGAAATAATAACGGTTTTTTAAAAAAAAAGTCAACTTTTTACAAAAACTTTCATATATCGAAAACTAACCATCGGAATTCTTTTATTAATATGACAATTTTAAACCTCATTAAATTACCTTTAATATGATATCCAAATTCATACAGGGGTTCCTAAGTGATGGCTTTTTTTATAAAAGCTATTTATTTATTTATGATACGCTAATTCTCCTAAAAAAATCAAATCGGAGTTGTCCCTAAAGTAAACTTAATCCCAAAAAAAAATATACAAAATTGTAGTGTTGTCCCTAAAGTAAACCTGTTCCCCATTTTCTTAGAATTAAAATAAAGTTTAATAAAAAAGAATTTCACCTTTTGTAAACTATGCCAAAATAGAGTCACTATAATACATTTTTTCAATCAGGTTCGATCCATTTACGTTACTTTATAGGGAAACATGCCTCTTAGTGAAAACACTAAACTTTAGATGTACAGCTGCAAGTAAACAAATCCAACCACGAAATAAATTTCAATTATATGATTTTACATTCGAAGTATCACTTAATTCACATTCATATATTAACAAAACAAAGGAAAATGTTTCAACAGGCGATTAAGACCATAGACTAATTTAGACCGTAAAGTCTTCTTCTTCCTCACACGCATTGATTGTCAGAAATTTTTAGAGCAAGAGCTACCACATGTGGAAAAATCAAATAGCTCGGAATCGTTCCTGATTTGAGGGGGTTTTTTGGGTATTTGTTATAATCGATCGGTTTAATGATATAACGTAGGAGCAACTTGTCAAAATTTGTAATTGCAGCCCTGGGAATGCATAAAAGATCTCTTCTCAAATTGTCAACAGGATAATCAAAACAAACAAAAAATAAAAAAAAAAGAATCATAAGCATACGCAATTATACAAAGTACATTGCATTAAAGTTTTATAATAAATAAATGTTCATTACAACTAACTTCAATAATCGATTTGCGTAACATGAAAATAAACAAAATGTGGAATGAAAAAATGGAAGTGGACTGGAGTTTTGTGTAGCGCAAACGTTGGTGAATCATCTTTGCGCAGAGTTGCGTTGTTAAATATTTATTTCATTTTTATAAAACCATAATCGGGGCTCAGTCAAGTACTCAACTTGGTCGAAGAGTTTTTGGAAAACACTGGATGATCCTTTCAAGTCCTTGCCGCAACTCTCGATCCACTGTTGACACCTTCCTACATTCGTAGGTACACAAAAAATTTATAGGTTTTCCTTCGAAGTAACAACGCGGCATAATTCACAAAAACTCTTAACAGTTATTGAATTTAAAGAAAAAATCACACGAAATATAAAGTCAATAATTTTGCGACTCTCAAATTGTTTTTTTTAATTTCTTCTTAACCAAATTATCACGTTTTGTTATGCTCGAGAAGAATTAAATAATAAAGAAAGAGGCACAATTTGGATTCGCTCCAACCTTATATAATTAACCCATGGTATGACATTGTTTAAATGAATAAAAACGAAGATTGCATACATATTACAGAAGTTTTTGCTTATTGTTTAATTTTATGAACTTAATGCCTGTAAAAATATGGTGAATCGTCATCTAACATTATAACGTAGTTCTCATTAAAAGAGATTGAAAAGAGACAAAGCCTACTTAGTTATCTTAAGAATTCAAATATTGTATTTAATTTTTTTTTATACTAGCGTCTTACGTCTATTTGCTATATGATGTAGGACATTTTATTTGAAAAGTTAATATGATCATTCAAGTAGGTGTAAGAACGAATCAGAAAGTCAGGAGCTCAGATAAGAACTTCTGACGATTATTTTCGACTCTTTACTATTTAGTAAAGAATGTATCAATATGGTTTACTTATTTTCAAATTTATTAACTAAAGCGTTTCATGTAGCAAATAAATTTAACTTAAAATGGACAAAATAATTGTCAAACAGGTGTGGATTGCACATTTTATTTGGAGTTCCATGCAATTAGTCCTCATCACTTATAGTTTCATCTTCACTTTCATCATCGTCAAGATCTTGTAGCACTGGTCTATTAAGATTTCGCACCAAAAACTCGTCATCATTTGAGTCTTCGTTTTCAACCTCATCGAGCGCGCGTTTTTTAGTGAATTTTTTAGGCCAAATGTCGGCATTTGTATACTCCTTGACAAGTTCTGGCGTAAAAATTTTACAGATTTCAGCCTTTACCTTGCCACCCTCCTCAATTATATCGACGAGCAAAAAATCACCACGCTTTACTCAAATATTTTTCCGAAATTTTGTCGGCATCGAAACGAGAAAGTTCTCGACGTCCTCTTCTGCCGATTCCACTTCATGTAAATTATTGCCACGGCTACCAGTGACGCGCACGATACGCTGTTGCTCCGTCGGCAGCACGTAGTCATCATCCATCATTTCCTTGGCGACATGTTTGTGGCGGATTACGCGGGACATTCTGCAATTCTTTTCGTATAGTTTCACGATTTTAATTTCAAATCAGTGCTTTTTAAGTTTTTTAAATTTTGTTTCACTTTAAAATGCATGTAAATCGTAGATAAAAGTTTAAGCAATTGCTTATAAATTGCGAAATTTGTTGCTTTTGAATTTCATTGATATTCAAGACTTGTTACATTTTAAAATCGTGATAAGATTTTAATTAATGCACATATTATTTAAAAATTCTGAAGGGCGTTGTAGTTTAGTCAAATTCATCATAAACAATCAAAAAATCGATATTGAGTTTTTTGTGATTACGTCTTTTTGGACTAGGTGACGATATATATAAATAAAAAGTCGTTAATTTAAAAAGTTTTATAAAAAACTGAATATTTCGAAAAAAAATTGTCATTTGAGTAAAACAAGAGGGTTAATAGCTTTGACACATTTCTTTTTGAGGCCTGCACATACAGAATAATGCGTAAAAAATACTTTAACAAGTTTATATTGAAAGTTACTAGCTTTTTCTCATTTACGCAACTTTATGTCGCATGTATGCACAATCTCTTAAAGTGTGCGCTGAAAACAGATTTTTCACGAGAATAAATTTTTTTTTTTTTTGGAATACATGTTTATATTAGAGACTTAAACGACGTAAATAGGTTAAGTCTTCTCGTATTGCATATGATTAGATAAGTTTGTATTTGATCTCCATCACTTAAAAGTAGGTGTAATGACTTGACCGGCAGAAAGTATTTTTATCTATTAGTCTCAGTTACTATACATCAAATTTTGACTTTCATCCCTTCGATAAAACTTTCGGAATTAATATCAAACTTTAGATAAATTTATAACAAAATTTTGTAGACACCTATAAAAAATATCATATGTTCAACAATTTTACTTTTGAATTACTTGAAGCAGTTATATTAAAAAAATATATCGTGTGCGGGATAAAGTGATTCACAGGCTTGGTCGCTAATTCAGCCAATTTTAAACGCAATTTGAGGAAAGGCTGATGGTGAATTGTGGTGCGAATGGTCGGAGAAGTTGATGCTGTTCATTTCGTGAAGATGGTGCATAATGGAATTAAGCACGGTGACATGCAACTGATCTGTGAAGCATATCACATAATGAAGAGTTAAGGTTTAAAGCAATCTGAGATGGCCGAACAATTAGGACACTAATTGGATGGGCGCTATAGGTAATGTGTCTGCAAGTACATATCAAGCACAAGTCCTGTGAAAAAATCTAATTATTTGAAGATTCCAATTATAAGATAATGTAAATATTACATTATCTTACATTTAAGACCTTAGATAAATTAAAAAAATAACTAAGTATGAATAAAAACAAAATTATATATTTATGAGTTAATAAAAGCAATATTTTCACTATCAATCAGTATCTAATTTAAGTATAGAATAACTGTTTAAACTATTTGAAAGCTTGAAAGCTGACAGACTTTCAATGTCTTACACAATAAACAATTCACTTGATTTTTCTTTTACGTTATCAAAAATTGATAAATAATGTTAGTGCTAACGTTTTCTTAAACATTGTTTTATGATTTTCTATACAAAATTAATGTTTGTTTTTCATTTAAGTCCTTTGAAGTCGTATAAATTAATTGATTTATGAATAAATATCCAATAAGTGGAGCACTCGTACGAGCGGCAAAAATCTATGGTTAAGAATAGGTCTGTATCATCCGAAAAAAAAAGGTAAATATTTATAAAGTTTTACCACAAAAAGTGTATCATCCGGAAAAAATGTGGTGGTTGAGAGAGAAAAAATAAGAGTAAAAAAAAGCTTATCACTTCCACTCCAAAAAAAAGTTTAATTTTTCACCCAGACAAATTTCTTGTGGCTAAAACTTGAAGACTCTCAAAATCGTAGCAATAAGACTAGAGACTCATTTTTGACAAGCTAGGGAAAGAAAATTGCCTATCGAAATTATATTTGCCTAATACTTTCCTCATAAAATATTTTTCAGCACTTCATTTTTTTTTTTCACTTGTTGAAGGGTTGTGTTAAGGAGCAACGTAACAAAAAGCTGAAATCAAAACATTTTTTGCTATAAATGCTCATGTATTCAATTAAATAGATGAGCGATTTTGGAATGAAAAGGAATCATAAAGTTTAATGTCTCCTAAATGATCAACCAGATAGTTCTTTTTGAAATATTGTTTTTCGTTGCACACAGTTTTAAGATATGAAATTTGAAATGTCAATTTGGTAAATTTAAGTCTTACGGCAAATCTCTTATTTTTATACTAAGCAATAGTTTTAAAATGCACTTTATTCACTTAAAAAAAACTGCAAACAAATATTGCGGCTCAAATCTACTTTCGGATTTATTGTCATCGGAAATTACAAATTCAGTTTCTTAAAATTCACTACTTCTCGAAGGCCTTGCAAACATTTTAATTTTTTAAGGAAAATAATGAGCAAAATCTAGAAATTTTAATAAAATATTAGTAATTATTCGAAAAATACTACACGTTAAATAACCTTCCGTATGACATCATAATTTTGAAAATCGATCCGGTGATTTTCAACGTGTAACGACTTTTTGAAAAGGTTTATCGCCGACTTCCAATGTCTATATCTCCGAAAGTAGAAGTGCGTCAACAACTTCTAATTCCATATTCGCTTCTAAAGTAAACTTATGCTCAAGATATAGAAATCAGGTACAAAACTTTAAAGTCGGTCATGAGTTATATCCAATGATGGGCACCAACATCAATGCAAAATTCCATTTCCATGTAGTGGTACAACAACCATATGGAGGAAAAATAAGAAGAAGCATACATATGAAAACAAGCGACATAAGTCTTGCCTTCTTCAATGCTTGCGGTGAACTGAACTTAAAACACATTGTAAACAAAGAATAACTTATTCATGCTTTGCACTAAAAAAAAAAGGTTATCGTGCGCCGAATGGTTTTATTTCCTTTGCCTAGCTTAGATGGAAATTAAATATTCAAAATACTTAAATTTATTCGGTTGTAATCACATTAAAAAACGTATTATTGTATTAAGTTGCCGCTGTGGTATCAGAAAATCTTTAAATAATTGTTTTATTGTCAGAGAATTTAACAATGAATTAAGCTTTTGAATATTTTATTAGTTTATCGAAATAAAAATCGTGATAAGTTCTCAAAATGTTCAGTAGTTAATAAATTTCTTTGCTTATTTTTAATAAATACAATAGAAGAATAAGTTGCAAAAATATGTATGGAATATGAGACAAAATTTTACTTTTTAAAATTAGATAAATAATTTCATCGATTTTCACCAAAATTTGAGCCCGCGCTCAAGGGGAAGGGAGGTGTCACATTGAAGCCTCTTAGTTTTATTTTGAAAATGCCAGTCGTAAATTGTAAAGAAGTCAACATTTTTTCTGTGTATCATAAATCGCTTCAAAGAAATACGCTTGCTAACAATTATCTGTCGCAGGTTCTGCTTCATTGGTTGTTGAAATAGAACTGAGTCGCTGTTGTGCGTTCACATTTGTATACGTACACATAATGCGATCTCGGTACACTCAATTACTCTCAATTACGCTCTTGCTAGAACTTGCAGAAGAACTTGTGCCCATCATCGGTTATATCCCATTTATCAATAATATTCACTGCTTGCGTTCAGAAAGCATTAACCTAACGGTTATGCAACCGCGACAAAGGTTCTAACTTCTCAACCCTGCCATTGTCTGTTTACAAAATTATTCGCAACTTTTTTGACAGTTTTCATTTTACCCATTTTTGTGTATCATCCGAAAATTGTGGTGATTCGACTAGTCAGAGAAATGTCAGCTTTTACTCTCTTGAAAATCTCGATTTGACACTTTTTCATTTTTACCACAAAATCCGGATACAGACCTAATATCGATAGTGGAAACGAATAGTGCTGCTGTACCGTATTTTCCAACGATATATTTCTAATACTAAAGTTATCAAATTTCTTGATACATTTTTTACCGTCCTATAGCTGAAATATTTTTTTTGTGCTCATCAACATTTAAAATTAGGGGACAGGTTTACTTTAGCTTCTATTGCCCAATTTTTTTTGGGGTAATATGGGGTTAAGAGTAAATAATAAACATGAAAATAAGTGTCGCTCGGATCTAGTTTCGAAGATATAGCCATCGGAAGTTTCGGATATAGCTTTTGTAAAAATCATTATAAATTGGGAAGTCCTGCATATATATCAAAATATGGGTGACATAAAAAAAAATTTTGTGGCCTACAATAATTATTAGAAATAAACATTTATTTTTGGAGTTAAGATGATTTTTCTGAAATTTTGACAAATTTTGGTTTAAAAACTCTTTGTCTTTTCCAGAAATTGTGTTAAGAACCTGTGTTTTTAAGATGTTAAGAAAGCTAGATTTTCTTGCTTTTTAATGATGTACCATTTGAATAGTTTTTTTTTCAACCTACTGATTTTTCATCGAAGCAATAAAAATCACATTTGTGAAATTTGGTATTAAAATTTATAGGAAATATTTCCTCTTACGGCCTCGCTCCTGATGTTCTTGAAACTTTAGTATGTCGCACAGTGCAGTATGCTTATCAAGAATATATACATAGGTTGGGCGCGGAAACGCCTCCTTCTTACCATTTTTGAACTTTAAAATGGCTAAAGACCTATGGTTTATCCAACACCGGCTTCGCTAACAACATAAATTCCACATGACAGTTGGGGAAAGTGGCCGGCTTTCGGCCGCGGCTCCTTATTTACATCCTCCAATATGTCCAACACCGGCTTCGCGGCGGCCTTCAGCCACGGTTCACTATATTTTGTTTAATACAAACTTTGCCAACACACTAATGCTGGACAAATTCTTTTTGGATATGACACAACCAATGTTTTAACTGTATAAAGAAGCCAATCAATCGCGCACTCAATTTTTAATAAAAATTTGAAGTTTTAATATGAGAATCGTCTTATAATAATTGTTGTCGTTGCACCTGTCGTTGTTGGTGTTGCTTTTCATTGTTTTTGTCCATAAATACCTACTTTTCATTCGAATTCATTGAATAAACTTTTTTGTTTTTCAGTAAAAAGAGGGTTAACAGAAAAAAATTTGGAACACTTGAAAACTAATAGATTAAGCTTTCTTAATATTTTAAAAAAGCTATCAATTAATAACTTATTTATTTGAAAAATTAACAATTTTTAAAAACAAAATTGGCCAAAATTACAGAATTCCCCAAAACTACAAGTAAAACTATGTTTCTTACGAAATTTTCATATTTTTGATATCCATTCAGAGATTCCCAATTTATAACGATTTTTACAGAAGACATATCCGCAACTTCCGATGGCTATATCTACGAAACCAGATCCGACCGACACTTTTTGATTGCACAGTTATTCTTACAACTAAGATCAAAATTAAAAAAGTTTAGTTTAATAAAAACTGGCGAATGGGAGCTGAATTAAAGTTACGCCAAAATTAGTATTAATTTGACAAATTTTTTTTTTTGTGTTTGAATTTGTCATAAACATAAATTTATCTTTTCCCATGCTTGAATAATGCCTGCTTCTTTCAAACGCCCACACAATGTCATATTGTATTACATTGTTTTCGGTTTTAGCTTTGAATATCAATTTCAAAACTCAGGCTTTCTGACTTCCATCACTTTCATGTATGAATTTGACAGCTTGCCAGAATCTTTAAGGTCGAAACACGTATGCTTTGGCAACACCAATAGAAAGCATGTGATAAAATTTGTCACTTTATTTCCCATACGATTTTCTCAGCAAAAATATATTGTTTACAAATTTAATTTTTTTCACTCTCATTTCCCATGCGATTCTCCCACAAAAAATGTGTCAATGCCTCGATGCGAACAAAAAGTCGAAATTTTGTCAACTTCAGGCATGCAAATTGAAGTATGATGCATACACACTTTTTATGTACGTAACTCCATAAGCACACGTGTTTTTAAATGAAATGTCAAATGGTTTTATGCGTGCATGCTTTTTACGTGTTTTTCTCTATATAGTTAAATCATCTCTCTCTCTCTTACAATATGCCATTCATTCCTTAAGAAAGGACTCCGAAACACGAGGTTTTTATTTAGTCCTTACTATCCTTACACAGGTCCGGTGGACGACGAAAGACAGAAAAATCAGATGCCATTTTGTTTTGACAAACGTAAACAATAAATTTGACAGAAGCTGATTCGAAATACAACTCTGATCGATCACTAAATTACACGATCGCCTTTTTAAAGGCTAAAACTGATATCCTACTGGGATTGAAATCGTACTTAACGTATACGTTTCTCCGCTTTGAAAAAGGCATGTAGATCGGGTCAGGCGCTAAGACCCGCACGACCGAAAACATGACTGTACTCGTTAGCGGACTAAAGCAAAGACCCATAGTTAAATCATGCTTTTCCATATTGTTTTGCATGATTTTGACAACTTACGTATATAGATATATTATAGAGAAAAGCAACACCTGGTATTGTGCTCCATTTTGAAAGTGTGTCATTGAGTAACTGGGCATCCAATTGTGTTATGGAGTACACTGCGTTGTGGGAATCATAATTAAGACTAAGGCTTACTAGAATTGGGACGGGTTCGACAAATCGGCCACGATTTGAGTTTACACAGTAGCGGTGAACGACGAAAGACGGAAAAATCAGATGCCATTTTGTTTTGACAAACGTAAATAATAAAATTGACAGAAGCTGATTCGAAATACAACACTGATCATCGCCACCTGATGGTGAAAATAGAATCAAATATAAATCGATGGGTACCCGTCAGCAATGTACCGTAGCATTTTATGTTCCACTTCATACAGTCAAGTGTGCTGTAATTGTTGACATCGAATATTCGTTGACGATTTTCCGACCCTGACCCAATTCTGTTCAGCACATTAGCTCACACGAGCGTTTTTTCAACGCACGTTTTTGGCAATGCGCGTTAGGGTACTTTTCACACGGCAAGTGAGCGTTAGATATAAGCAGCTGTGCAAAAACGAACGCTGATAAAGCTTCTTATTTCGTACTTAAATACAGAGAGCAAACACATAAAAAATAAATATTTCCTGTTTCCAATAAATATTCCACGATATCGTCATCAATAATTAATTTCAACAACCAAATATCAGCTGAAATCACGGAAAATTAAGGTGCGTCTAAGAATAACTCAAGCGTTAAAAAGACCAACACGCGTTGCAACGCACTCTGGTGGTGTGGCTCATTCTATGTACATACATCAATACATGATTTACTTATATAAGGTTGGATCATCTTGTTAAAATTTGTAATTGAAGCCCTGGGTGAGCATAGCAGATCTCTTCTCAAATTGTCAACAGCATAATCAAAACAAACAAAAATATGAAGAAACATTAATTCCATAAACATACGCAAGTACTGTAACGAACCTTCGGCCGGGGATCTTGACTCGCCGGAGTCCAGAGGTTCGGTCACAAAAAATTATAATTTGCGAGCAGTGGTTCTTTTATTGAAAGGAGAGAGTTGCACAGCTTTTGTGATTTTTTGCAGTTTTATTTAAATTATTTATAAAAATATATATATATGTGTAAATTGTGTGAATAAGTGTATCTACGTATCTGCCGTCGTGTCAGCGTATCCTGGTCGTCGTATTTTAACTCCGTCGTTGTAGTGAGATTTGTGAGAAAAAGGTAAGACTGAGTGTTCTACCCACGCGCTGCCTAGCTTCACCTCCTGCCGTGCTCTCAACCTCCACCGTGACTCACTGATACGGTAGCGAGCGAGTCACCATGGAAACCTCGAGTTTAGCTTGCTCGTATGCGTGTCCAGTTCTAGGCCTCAAGTGTATGAATACGGTAGTGCACACACTTGCGAACCCAAACTCTGACGCTCACGACAATTTCTATGCTCCTTACCCCGGGCGTGCTCTCAACCTCCACCGCGACTCACTGATGCGGTAGCGAGCGAGTCACCATGGAAACCTCGAGTTTAGCTTACTCGTATGCGTGTCCAGTTCTAGGCCTCAAGTGTATGGATATAATAGTGCACACACCTGCAAACCCAAACTCTGACGCTCACGACGGTTTTTATGCTCCTCACCACTGTCGTGCTCTCGGCTCCACCGCGACTAACTGATACGGTAGAGAGAGAGTCACTATGGAAACCTCAAACTTAGCTTGCCCGTATGCGTGTCAAGTTCTAGGCCTTAAGTGTATGGATATAATTGCGCACACACCCGCAAACCCAAACTCTGACGCTCACGACGGTTTCTATGTTGCCTACTCAGTCAAAACCTCTACTCTACTCACTACAAAATTGACAATGTACCTGTAATCTCGTTGTCGGTACTGCTTTTAACTCCGCTTCTCCTGCTGTCACTGCTTCGACTGCTGCCTCTGCTACTACTGTTGGTTCTGCTTCCACTTCTACTTCTGCTACCACTGCTGCTGTTGCTTATTGGCTTACTTTCACCTTCGTCGGCTCGAAAACAACTGTTCCGATTTTTGCTTGAGTTTCTACTTTTATACCCTGTCGCTTTGTTTAATTTTCACAACGTATCGTTATAACAGCTGGGTTTAATACTCCTGGTGTATTGACAGTAGTGCCTCGTGTTGCCACCTGGGCATCTGATGCAACTTCAGTCACGCGATCCAACGCGATCAAAACCTTAACTACTTATACTAATATAATTCACTAATAATTAACACATTTGGCTTATCTTAGGTACTTTCATGGCTTCGTAACTTTAATATAATATAAAAAAATATATAAAAAGCAATAATTCACGAGTAACAAAAATTAAATAAATATAGCTTCGTGCTGCTGCTGATGTTGTGGGCAAAAACGAGGCCCTGCCGACTTTCGCCTTCACAGTACACAAAGAACATCGACATTATATTTTTATAAATGAAAATAGTTACACAATCGGAGCTCAGTCAAGTATTCATGCATTCTGCTATCAATCATGGATATGCGCTACATCGGGCGCTGCGGTGAGTCAAGCTTAATATTTTAACTGATGATGTCAAAGTTTGAGTTAATTTTTCTTTCCTTTCCATTTACAGGATAGCTGCATTGAGCACATTTTATCTATTGGCCACAGTACGTTCACAGTTTGGGCTATAGCTAAAACTTATACCTTCAAAAATTGCGCTTATTGTTAGCAATAAATGTATTATGCATCACATCGATAGAGCACAGAAAACGCTTATTAAAATTGTAGAGTCTGGTGCAGCTTTCGGCTATGCAGCATGGCTAGATAAACTAGTAAAAGCTAAGAATGACATTGGTATGCAATCTTACGAATTTGTTACTCATCATTTTCATATAGATGAGGAAATGTGAGATTGCATTAATGTTTTAATTAAAATTGGACATTATTTAGTCGGACTTCACAATCAGTGCTTTATCGAAAAACATCATCAAATCGCGGCGCCACGGATATCGTAATTTCCCCTGTTGGGTCACCGATTGGGAACCACTGTACTTAGCGTTTAAATCTACTCATTTTTCTTTATGCTTTAAATGCACTCATTTTTTATATGCATGTTATTTTATTACTGTTTTTTCTAACATGTAAATTCATACGCATAAGTACATAACAACATTAACTGTTAACAATTGTCTCACAAATGCACATATGCATAACTCTCATTTTTGTCTCTTATGCTTTATGCTATATTCTAATTTTGTAAGAACTAGTTTTGTAAGCATTAGAGTTTTGGAAACTTAAATAAATTAGTCTACGATTGACCTTTAATTGAAACACGTCGCTTTAAATATTTTAATTAGATTTTTTTGCACACTCGTTGCCCGTAGATTTCTTTTGCTATTTCGATAAAGTTCTTGCGGTTAGGAAAACTCTCCTGATCCTACATTTTTGGCGCCCAACGTGGGGCACGAGTGTTTAAATTTGATAAAGACATTTAAAAATATTCTTAAAAATAAATTTGTGGAAAAATTCGTGGCATTCGCGTCGCATAACAAAAAGGTTTCAGTGCAAAAATAACATGAAAAGTTATTGATCCTGTCTCATTTCCTGGTTCGTCGTTGGACTCACAAGTATTTTCGTTTTGTTGAGGGACTTGGCTGCAAAATCGCCTGTTAAGGGAGTACCAGAAACATCGCTTAAAATATATGTAAAGTACAGTTTCGTAAACTGTACCAACTTGGTAAGATCCCACTATCCCAAAAATCCCGCTATCGTGCTTGCGTAGCAACACGCAAGATTGCTATACTTTCGCTGCTAGCGTCGCATTGTTAAGCTGCATTAATTGCAGCCGCTGCCGCTGCTTACATCTCGTCGCATCTTCCTGCATTTTACCATTTGTCGTCGCCTTCGTCTCTTGCCGTCGCAACTGTTTTTCACCGCTGCTCAATACTTTATCTTTGGCTTGCTCACCTATCGTGCGTGAGCATTGTCGTCTGCTCTTGCTGTCATCCGAATTTAAGACTATTCGAACAATAAATAAAAAGAAAAGAGCTTTAATTGTTGGAAATAATGACTCGGCTGAATTGGATGTGGTCGTGAATAAAAAATGGGTGCATTTGTCCTCATTTAAGCCCACCGTAAAAAATTCAGACATAATTTCTTATGTTGAAAAACATGCTGGGGTGAGTTCTAACCACCTAGTTTGCTATCCTCTCATCAAAAAGGGTGTTAGTCTTGATGAGCTCAGAAGTATTAACTTCAAGTTGGGAATCTCTCCAGTTTTTTATAAAAATATTTTTAAGCCTGCGCCGTGGCCATGTGACATCAAAGTCCACCCTTTTCAAAAAATGGGGCAAGTCACTATACAAATATGATAAATGATGTTAACTCAAATGATGGACTGATCGATCATCGCTTAATACGCCTTTCATCAAATCCTGCCTCAACGTCTTTTAGTTCACTTAAGATATATTACCAAAATATGTCTGGCATGCGTACGAAGAGCAAAGCTGTCTATCGATTCTCTTCACAGCTCGATTATGATGTTTTAGTTTTTGTGGAGACGTGGTTAAACGCTGATTTCTCCGATGTCTATCGTAACGATAGGGATGTTACTAAGTCCGGATGCTCTAGAGGTGGTGGTGTACTGATCGCAGTTAAACGTAGTCTTCGTGCATCGGTTGTTAAGCTTTAAAATATCGATTCTCTGCTTGACCAGATTTGCATTTCCATTGATGGAGGTTTGTCTGGTTCATTATTAGTGTGCACTTCTTATATTCCACCTAATAGCCCTTTGGAATTATATTGCGCTCATGTTGATAATATTACTAATCTCAATGCTGATAGCAAAGATAATACGCATATTTGTGTCCTTGGTGATTTTAACCTAAATTCAATTTGTTGGTCTTATCTGTCAAATGATATTTTCCTTTCTCCGTCAAATGTTAAGTCTGAACACGAAATTTATTTAATTGATGCCTTTTCAAGTATTGCTTTAGCCCAAATAAATTCTTTCAAAACTAAACTAGATAGAATCCTTGATTTATTATTTGTCTCGGAAAATATCAACTTCAATTTGAATGAATGTTTGTTTCCGTTATCGCCGCCTTGTATGCATCACACATCTTTGACTTTTGAAATTAAAATATATAATTTTTTGAAGATTCCTTTGAGGAATCCTAATGAGAGCCTCAAGTTCAATTTTAATTTATGCAATTTTGATCAATTTAATGATATTTTTGATTCATATGATTGGAAAATGTTATTTGACAATAATGATACTTCGGCGTGTTTTAATATCTTTTTGGATAAAATTCATTCAGACTGCAAAAATAATATCGCATATATTGCTAGAAAAATTCCCAAACTTCCGTGGTTTACTAAAGGTTTGAAAAAACTCAAAAATTTAAGAAATAAGTTTGCAAAACTTTTTAGAGCCACAAAAAATTTGGAGTACAAGGCTAAATACGAGCAATTTGCAAGGGAGTTTAATGTTTTAGACAAATTTTTATATAAACAATATATTCTTAGGGTTGAATCAAATATAAGACATAGTCCGAAGTCTTTTTGGCAGTTTGTTAAGTCAAAGAAAAGTGTTGCAGATGTTTCATCTGAGGTTTCCTGGGGTAATAGGAATTCGTATTGTGTTGAAGATTCAGTAAATTTGTTTGCTGACTTTTTTAAATCTAATTTTGAACCGGATGTGGATTGCAACGATCCTCTTATCACTAATAATATTGAGTCTTTTACTGACTTTGGTGCTTTATTTTTTTCTGAAGATGACGTCCTAAAAGGAATTTTAAGTTTAAAAAATTCGTGTGAGACAGACAATGATAGCTTATGTCCTTCGTTTCTAAAAAAATGCCCATCACTTATTGTGCCCATAACATTACTTTTCAATATGTCACTGAAATCAGGTGTTTTCATTGAAAAATGGAAAATTGCTTCCATCACTCCTATTTTTAAATGTGGATCAAAAAAGGATGTTTTTAATTACAGGCCCATTTCTAAACTTTCTACATTTTCTAAGCTTTTTGAAAATCTTGTAAACGATAAAATCTTTTTTGCTGTTAAACAGTTTATAACTCCTTTTCAACACGGTTTTGTTTCGGGTAGTTCTACGGTCTCCAATCTGGCTGTTTTTACTAATTTCTGTATTGCAGCTTTTGAAAAGGGTTTTCAAGTACATACAATTTACACGGGCATATCCAAAGCATTTGATAAAGTCTCTAACAAGATTTTATTAGCAAAACTGTCGAAAATGGGCTTTCACTCAAGCTTTCTTAAGTGGATTAAATCATACTTGAATAGTAGGGTATCATTTGTTGAAATTAATGGTGTTAAGTCGAGACCCTTTATAGCCAGTTCTGGGGTGCCGCAGGGTAGCATCCTTGGTCCCTTATTTTTCATTTTATATATAAACGATATTTTTAATTGTTTTTCGCATACTCAATTTCTGCTATATGCAGACGATTTAAAAATTTTTAAGGTCATTCAATCTGATCTTGATGTAATTCTCTTACAAAGTGAGTTAGATGGTGCTCTCGATTGGTTCAAACGAAATCGTTTGAATTTAAATATTCGTAAGTGCTCTGTAATTTCATTTTCGAAATCTAATAGTCTGATTACATCAACTTACCATATTGATGTGGCTATACTTAATTCCATCAAGAAAATTTGTGATCTTGGTGTTTTCTTTGATTGTAGTTTTTCCTTTAATGATCATTTAAATTTCATTATCCCCAAAGCATACACCTTGCTAGCATTTTTAAAAAGGTATAGTTATGATTTTGATGACCCGTATACATTAAAAGTATTATTCACTTCGTTTGTGAGGTCCAGACTTGAATATGCAGCTTTCATTTGGAACCCGTACTATGCTGTTAATTCGTTACGCTTAGAACGAATTCAGAAGAGATTTGTTAAATTTGCGTTAAGGTCTTTTAATTTTACTGACCCAATGCCCTATTATAGTGCTCGTTGTCAGCTGATAAATTTGAAGTCTCTTGAAAATAGACGGAAAATTCTTTCTCTAATGTTTGTGTATGATCTCATTCGGGGCAATATAGACTGTGTTTCACTCTTAAAAAAAATTGAATTTAATGTGCCTCTAAGGCAATTACGTTTTTCAAGTTTTTTTTGGGTTAAATATCGCAAGACCAATTATGCTTTAAATGAGCCACTAACTAGGGCTTTACTTAATTTTAATAATTTATTTGCTGTAAATTCTTTAGATTTTTTCTATGAAATAGATTTATTTAAGAAAATGTTATGTAATATTATCTGTTAGTTAATTTATAAGTAACTCTTTTGTAATGATTTGTAGGCTAGTCTGTAAGGATTTTCTAGTCCATAGACTTAAATAAATGAAATGAAATGAATGGGTTTAGAGAGACATTGTCAATATCTTGAATCAATTGAGGGTGCTCATTTCGTTGAGCTTAAAATTGATATATTTGCTAAGAAACTACAACCAATTAAAAACCAAAATAGAGGCTATTCGTTTGCATGCTCGAATCCAGTGTGCTCTTTTTGCTCAAGCACAAATCATAAGATTAATAACTGTGATCGATTTAAGTCCCTTGAAGTTGTCCGTCGTTTTGAAAATGTAAAGAAGCTTGGTCTTTGCATTAATTGTCTCTCCAAAGGGCATCAACTTTCAAATTGCTCCTCCTCACATAGATGTAGGACCTGTTCGCGTCAACATCATAGTTTGTTACATAAAACTGATCTGGTCAGCACTACCGACAATATTGCTACTCCTAGCTCTATATCAGCACGGTACTCTGCCCCTCAGTTATCATCAACGACAACATCATTGCCTTGTAATTCAAGAGAGGCTGCAGCTCATGCGCACATGGAAAATTCGTCGACAGATAATGTGATTCTCGTCACTGCTATGGTTTTGGTTCAGGATGCTTCGGGTTGCTATAAACTTGGCAGAGCTTTGTTAGATTCTTGCTCGCAGGTTAATTTTATTACTGACGAATTTTCTCAAAGATTGCAATTGCCTCGTGCCAAACATAATATTGAAATTCATAGCGTTGGAAATTCATTAACAAACATAAAATATAAAGCCTCAGCAACTATTAAGTCTCGCTTGAATAATTTTGAAATTCCACTTTCATTTTGTGTGACGTCACATATTGCATATCAGCCAGAAGCTGAAATTGATGTCTCGTCATGGAATTTACCACCAAGCGCTGCGCTCGCTGATGAACAATTTCACAAATCAAAACGTATCGATTTGCTTTTGGGCACAGAAAGTTTCTTCACTATTCTTTCTGTTGGCCAGATTCGTCTTGGCGACAAATTACCTGTTTTGCAAAAAACATTACTAGGTTGGGTGGTTTCAGGTCGATATCAACGGCCACTCAACACACAAATATCAATATGTTTGCTCACATCTCATGACTCATTAGATGAAAAATTAGAGCGTTTGTGGAAACTAGATGAAGTTTTAACTACTGCGGAAGTGTGGACCCGTGAGCAGCACAGTTGTGAACTCGTGTACGCTGAAGCAGTTTCAAGAAATTCTGATGGCAGGATTACACTCAAATTGCCTTTTAAAGATGATCCAAGATGCCTTGGTCACTCTCACGCTATATCATTGCAGAGGTTTGTAGCTCAAGAGCGTCGTTTATCACGCTCACCCGAACTTAAAACGCAATATGTTACTTTTATGAATGAATATGAGCATTTGGGCCATATGAGTCTGGTAAAAAAACCAAATTTGAAAGAGCCTCACTATTATATCCCACATCATTGTGTGCTTAAACCTACTAGCACTTAAACTAAATTAAGAGTTGTTTTTGACGCTTCGTGTCGAACCACTTCACAAAAATCTTTTAATGATATTCAAATGGTTGGTCCCACTCTTCAGAGCGAATTATTTATTTTGCTTTTACGTTTTCGTCTCTATCGCTATGTCGTCACTGCTGACATCGTTAAAGTGTACAGACAGGTACTCGTCGAGCAAAAAGATCGCAAGTATCAATATATTTTATGGAGAAATTCACCAGATCAAGAAATTGTCACATATCAGCTTAATACCGTGACGTATGGGATGGCTGCTGCGCCATATCTTGCCGTGAGAAGTCTATTTTATTTGGCAGATCAATATGCTTCAGATTTTGCAATTGGCTCAGACGTCGTAAAATCGTCATTTTATGTTGATCTTTTATGTGGTGCAAATTCACTCACTGAATTATCTCAGATAAAGTATGAGGTGACAAAATTATTGAGACTAGGCTGTTTTGAATTAGCGAAGTGGCACTCAAATCATCCATTTTATTGATATGATAATACCATTAAAAACTTAGATATTAAAGATGCAGCACTCACCAGTGCATAAGGACTTAAATGGGACCAGAAAAGTGACTCATTTTTATTTTCTTTTGAACCAAAGCAAAATAAAACCAACTGCGTTACAAAACGCACTATTCTTTCCATTGCTTCATCGTTATTTGACCCACTTGGACTCTTAGCACCAGTAGTGATTATGGCTAAAAATATACTACAAGAACTATGGTTGCTAAAGTTGGACTGGGACGAGTCAGTGCCGCAAAATTTACACTTGGCATGGGATAATTTTCTAATAAGCTTATCATCACTCTCGCTTATCTCCATTCCAAGGTATTGTTTGTCATCGAATGCACAATTAATTCAGATACATGGATTTTGTGATTCTTCCATTTGCGCCTACGGCTGCTGCATTTACACTCGTGTGATTGACGCCTCGGGCAACATTTGCGTTCGTCTCCTTACAGCGAAGTCACGTTATGCACCGACGAAAAAACAATCACTACCAAAACTTGAATTATGTGGCGCTCTGCTTCTCTCCAGACTCTACAACAAAATAAAGGTAATTTTTGCAAATAATGATATTGATGTATATCTTTGGACAGATTCGCAAATTGTGCTCCACTGGCTCAGGGTTCATCCAGCTACGCTATCTACCTTCGTTGGGAACAGAGTGTCTGAGATCCAGGATCTCACAACTGATGTTCGTTGGAGGCACGTCCCAACGCAAAGTAATCCAGCTGACATTGTATCTAGAGGCAGCACTGTGGAAGAACTTCGTAATTCAATATGGTATACAGACCCTTCGTTTTTAACCGAAGACACGCACAATTGGCCGAAAAATAAAAGCGAAAATTTAGATATGGAAGAAATCAATAAGGAAAAGCGGAAGTCAGCATTCAAAATAGCAGTTTTAAATAACTTTATTCTTGATACTATCGAAAAGTACAGCTCTCACATGCACAGTCTACGTGTCATCGCGTGGATGTTTCGTTTCTATCGCAGACTCAACACAGACCTGAATAGTGATTTTGAGACAGCTTCCCTTTCCCTTCAAGAATAGCAGCATGCGCAAAATTGCATTGTATGGAATATACAACAACAGAATTTTGCTGGAGATGTTCAGTTCTAAATTCGTCTTTCGCTTCGTTCGTCACTTACATCTAAAGAATTATCACGCAGGACCCAAAGCGTTGATAGCTCTCATTCGATTGGAATTTTGGATTGTGAACGCACGATATATTGCTCGTCGCGTTGTCAATAATTGTACCCATTGTGTTCGGTACAAGCCAAAATTGTTACAACAAATGATGGGGAATTTGCCAGTTGAGCGGCTAACTCCATCACGTCCTTTTGCTCGATGTGGCATTGACTTTTGCGGCCCAGTAAACACTTATCTCCAGATAAGAGGTAAGACGCCGTATAAGACTTACATCGCCATTTTCATTTGTTTGGCTACAAAAGCGGTTCACATTGAAGTCGTATCAGATTTGTCTACTGATGCCTTCTTGGCAGCACTTAAGCGGCTGATCGGCAGGAGAGGCCTGCCATCAGATATCTTTTGCGACAACCCGACAAATTTTGTTGGCGCATGCAGCAAGCTCGCTGAGCTGAAGGCGTTTCTTTTCAAGAAGGACCATAAAGCTACAATCACTAAGTATTGCTCTAATGAATTTATTAATTTTCACTTTATTCCTCCCAGGGCTCCTCATTTTGGTGGAATTTGGAAGGCCGCTGTGAAATCGGCCAAAGGTCATCTCAATCGCAGTCTCATGAACGCAAGACTCACATATGAAGAATTGACCACCGTTTTGGTGGAAATCGAATCGATTCTTAATTCTCGTCCTATGTCGCCACTGTCGTCTGACCCGAGCGATTTAGAAGCATTGACTCCAGCCCACTTCATCATTGGCAGTTCGCTCAAATCGTTACCAGGCGTACTGCACCTTCTGACATCGATAATCTTCAAAAATGGGCTCTTGTTAGCGGCATCAAGGAACAATTTTGGAAACGATGGGTTCATGATTACGTTAACGAACTTCAAACACGTACCAAATGGACAAATGATCAGCCGAACATTAAAAATGACACAATGGTCATTATCCATGAAGACAAAGTGCCCCCACAGCGCTGGCAGTTAGGCCGAGTCATCAACTGCATGCCAGGCAGAGATTCACGCGTCAGAGTTGTTGATGTTCGAACTTCAAGAGGAATTATTCGGCGCCCTATTCAGAAGCTTGCAATCCTACCTGCTTGAAAGTATGTCCTTTCAACGGGGCCGGGATGTTGGGTCACCGATTGGGAACCACTGTACTTAGCGTTTAAATCTACTCATTTTTCTTTATGCTTTAAATGCACTCATTTTTTATATGCATGTTATTTTATTACTGTTTTTTCTAACATGTAAATTCATACGCATAAGTACATAACAACATTAACTGTTAACAATTGTCTCACAAATGCACATATGCATAACTCTCATTTTTGTCTCTTATGCTTTATGCTATATTCTAATTTTGTAAGAACTAGTTTTGTAAGCATTAGAGTTTTGGAAACTTAAATAAATTAGTCTACGATTGACCTTTAATTGAAACACGTCGCTTTAAATATTTTAATTAGACTTTTTTGCACACTCGTTGCCCGTAGATTTCTTTTGCTATTTCGATAAAGTTCTTGCGGTTAGGAAAACTCTCCTGATCCTACATCCCCCAATTTCTTAACACTTAAGCTCATAACGTGTGTTGTTCTCATGTAGCTTTAGGTTTTTTTATTAATTCACTGTATTAATTATGATCATTACTTACTTGCTAAGCTAAATCGCATGAGAATAAATATTGTTGTTATATAAAATGTGAAAACATACAATAATAACATAAATTGTTCAGGTTTTACTGACAAATAAATAGGCTTGATTTATTTAGTGTCTATTCCATTTTATGTGTAAACGTAAACATTAAAATTTGCATTTTACGTTTTTCATATTCGATTGCCAATATTAAGCGTAACCCGAGTGATCGCCTATGATCATCCAGCTGTAGTGTTAGGTCATCAAACCATTCTGTGTACAAGAAAATCATTCACCATCATTTAAATACCATAGATATTTCTTCTGCGAATACACCTTCTTCAACTTCATTGTTATATATTTAACTACTATTTAATTAAATCATGGTTCTATTTAGCTTTGAAATAACTTTTAAATCTCTTTGGTCTTAAATCATTTGTTGCCCTGGAAAGCGCCTTTGATTTGCTTTTTGTGAAATTAAAATGTCTTTATCAGGAATGTGTTGCAGGCAACTCTGTAGGTGGTGCAAAATGATGCAGTCAACTCTGTGTAGGCAGATAGAAGTATATTTTGGAGTCGTTGGTGTGGTTTTGTTAAAGCTATAATAAATTTATGAAGAGTCGATAAGAAATTATACAACTTAATAAGCTTACTGCTGTACACTTGAAAAAATTACAGATGGGAGCCGGCCACTGGCTCCATGTCCTTATCTGAAAAGATTAAAGAAACGGCAAATTTTATGTTAGTTTATTAATTACCAGTCTTGCTGGATAACAAAAAAAAGTTAGCTCTAAGACATTAAAATAGAATAAAGTAAATTATTTAAGCTAGAACTGTTGTGAAACTGTTGACACGACGTATCCCACGTTGTGATGCGTTGACTTGGTTCCAACGACGTCGCAGTTGCGCCTGCAGGTCACGTTGCACATAGCAGACGCCTTGTCAGCAGATTGCAATAAGGTATGCAGTCCGCTTATGTGTTACTTGCCTCCCTTTAAAGATCTGCATCCCGCAGATTTGCATAGAAAATTGCAGGTTCCTGCAGAGCCTCCTTTATTTGCGGGTTGCCCGCATCTTTGATGATATTCTGATCTTTAGTTATTTTCTTCCAGGTAAGGTAACAGGTAGTGGCAATGACCAACAGAACTATTGCTTGTGTAGCAGTGGAGACGTTAAAATTCGCGCCAAGTTTACTGAAGCGCTTGATGCTATTCAAGCTTAAGCCATGAGTGTATTCAAGGTTTAACTTAAGTCTTTCACTCGTTATATTAGTCAAAACTGAGGATAACACTTGTAAGTTCTTGAAAGTCTTGCTTGAAAAAGTTCGGTTGCCAATGCTTACGGTTCCAATGCAGAGTTGTATTAAAACTGTTCCATTAAGGATTCTCAACTGCTTTTCGCCTTGTATGTTCCTCTAAAATTAGTCAGAAAGATGGTGTGTTCATATATAGTTATTAATGAAATTAATTGCCATTTTTTCCTTTTCCATATTTTTCATTCTTAACTATATCTATGTATGCTTTCAGCAATTTTTTATTTAACAAATTCAGTGAGAATAGCTGACAATTTTTTACAAGTTTTGTGAATTTCAACCACTTCTTATGTTTTTTGCAATAATTTTGCATTTTTATAATTTAAACATTTCTTTTTTTTTATTTTAATATATTCCATACACATTTTTGTGTGGATTATTTTACTTATCATATTTTTTCCATTTTTTCATCATTCTTTCTTATTTATTAGTATTTTTGATTTGAGCTTTATGATTTCTTTTTCCTCCATCCGTCACTCTATTGTCCCTACCTACAATCTGTCTCTTATAGAGTGGTTTCTGCTTAGCCTTTGTCTGTTTATTCCCGACGTTCACTACATCCTCTTGATTGAAGTTTTCTGGATCACGCCTTTTCTTTTTAAGCGTAAGTCGCGTGACTCCCGATTCTGCTCGATTTGAGCCCTAACATCATTGAAAACTTCATCCCAAAATTGGTTAAATTTTGATAATTACTACGCTGCGTCCTATTAAAAAAGAGATCGCTTGGCTTTTGCTTGGTTATGGAGTGAACCGAGTTGTTGTAACGATCAACCGCTATATATAGTAGCTTATAGGGGTCTTGCGCCTTACTTCTCTCTGGAGGCCGCTATATGTTACAATAACGGTGGAGTGAAGTCTCTCTATCTGCCCATTAACTTCACTCCTTTGAATTGGAGTCTGGTAGAGTTCTACGACTAGATTTCTTGTAGAGACATATTTAAAGCCTTTTTTGTTGTCTGTAACTATCATTTTTGACACCGTGAAATATTGTAGAACCTTCGCAAACCTACTTCGCAGATTTATTTTATATGTGGAAGAATTTTTAGAGATTAGAAAATTTATACACACAGCTTAGAAATTTGTTGCCCTACAACTCTAAAATATCTACATGCGTTGGTAGGAGTGGGGGTGCTTTTTAATTTTGGGACGAAAGGGTACCTATCATACTTATTTAATTTACAAACCTCAAAAGCACTCGAGTAATTTCTTATACGGCTAAACATTTTCGGAAAGTAATACATCTCCAGGATTTTTTGCTTGTTCTCTACAAGGTTTCTGTGGTCTCTTTTGTATTCTTCTTCAATTACCCTGCAGATTTCTTCTTCATTGGTGACATCTTCAACCAACATTTAAGTTTTTCTTATCTTGTAGTAAAGAAAATGTTCGCAGTAGATATCCTGAAGCAACTGAATGTAGTGTTCTGGTGAGTGGGTTAAACCTGGCTTTTAAGACTTAAATCAGCATAATTTCAATTCTGTCCAGCGTTGCAAAATGACGAGTGTAACCGCTGTGTGGATTGATGCATCTCAACAGCTCTTTTCCTTCTCGAATGACGATTTGATTTCTAAATACGTTCAATGGTGCTTCAACATGTGGTATTAGGTCGCTTGCATCTTGATGGGTGCTTTGTATCGTACCTTCGTTAGCAGAGATGGTCTCTGAAGTTGCCTCATTCAACGCTACCACACTGGGGTTTCTTTTTGATGCTGTGTCTGTCACCGAATTTTTAAAAATATTTACCTGAGTCTTAAGCCTCGAGAGAGCATCTGCCACATAGTTTGATTTACCAGGTTTATAAATCAGCTCGTGGTTATAGTCCTCGATTCTGGCTTTCCACCGCTTCAACTTTGCATTACAGTTCCGGTTACCTAGCGCAAACGTCAGTGGTTGGTGATCCGTTCAGATACGGATTTTCTTGCCCCGTAAACATAAAAACACAAGTTGTCTAGTGCCCATGTAATCGCAAGCATCTCTTTCTCGTTTGTTGCATATCCCTCTTCTGTTTTACTGCTGCTAACACATCAGCTGAGACCTGCACTGTCTTCAAATTGTCAAAAGCTTCAATCCCATCTTCGTCAAGGATAATTGGAACCCGTTTGGAGGCGTTTGCTTTCACTTGGGCGTACTCGCCTCTAGTTAAGTTCGTCAATGATTTTGCTACCTTCGCGTAGTCGCAAATAAATTTCCTATAGTACGAGGTCAACCCGAGGGAGCTTTTTAGTTCATCATGTCTTATGCCAATCGACGTGATTAAATAACCAAGGAACTCGACCTCGCTCCTCATGAAATGTTTTTTGTTGAGGTTCACCTTCAGATTAGCTTCCTGGAGTTTCGTGAAAATCAGATCGAGGTTCAAAGGTGCTCATCTTACGCAGCACCGTACACAATGATGTCATCAATGTATACATAGCAAATCCTACCGATGAAGTCCTTGAGTACATGGTCTATCATTCACTGAAAAATTGCAGGTGCATTCCTCAAGCCGAATGCCAGACGAAGGAGCTCGTATTTTCCGTTCATGGTGGAAAATGCCGTTTTCGGAACATCAGACCTTTTCAACGCGATTTGGTGGAAATCAGATGTCAAATCAAGTGTTATAAAATATTTTGCTTTGCTTAGAAGTTACATCCGCACCTACCACACTTATAGAATCCGCCCCTGTATACATCATATAAATTCTGTCTTTAGAGTTCACGACATTGTTGCAATTCATAATTAAGAAACTTTTCCATAATTTACAAAACTTGCAACTATACCAAAATTACTTAAAATAGCTCAAGACATTGTTGCATTTTTATTGCATTTCATTAGATACAGAAAAATCACAATAATGTTGCAACATATTAATTTTTACATTGTTGCATTTTATTGCATTTCGTTAAATGCAAGAAATTACTACAATGTCGCAATAAACAATTAAATTCACCCACTTCAGAAACTAGAACATTGTTGCATTTTATTGCATTTCAATCACAAAGATTTTGCAACATATCAATTATTACATTGTTCCATTTTACAACCAAGCTAAAAGCAAACAGAACAAAATGCAATGTTGTTTTTTTTTTACTCTCTTCCTTCTTTTTTTAAGCTACGAGAAATACACGCATGTGTAAGTAGAACATGAGTGCATTTCTCTTTATTTTTAAGCCAAAGAAAATGCAGACATGTAAATGTGAAGCATTTTCGTAGTGTAAGCTTTTCCCTAGTTTTAAGAACTATGTATATGTATGAGTCAAACACACACAAAATTCTCTTTTGCGTAATTTCACTATATAAGACCAAGCGTCTGAATAAATGGATGAATAAAGTTCAAAGATTCAAATCGAAAGGAAGTTTTATTTTTAAAGTGTTTTAGTATCAAAATTCTTAGACTGGCAAGGGTAGAGCTAATATCAGGTATGTGATAAGTGTTCGGGTACGGTGACAGCGTTCAACCTCTTGAAATCTATCACTTGTGCTCCGTTCCTTTGGAGAGGCTACCATCAAATATTGGATAAACCTGTTTAGAAATTTTTTCAAAAAGGGGTATTACAATATTAGGGCGTCAGAAGGTTATGTTTTCTATCGATGACTGCCTCTAATTCATTTAGGGTATCGTCACCTATGATTCCATCAAAGGCCACGAGTCCTGGCAAGACGTAAAATGTAATAAGGGTATCGTTCCCAGTTTTTTTAAAGAACTGTAGCTTTCGTTCACTACTTTTAACTTTCAATAATGTTTTTAAACGCCACTTAAAAGTTTTTAATTATTTTTATTAGAATGCTCACTATTACACATGTAATGTATATTATAAAAAATAACAGCAAGAGCCGGCACATTAGAGGCGAGCGCATATGACGAGTCGGTTGAATAGTTTCTATAATTTCTGTCGCTAAGCTAACCCACAGTCGCGGTTCAAAAAAATAAATTGAAGAAAGAATTCCATAAGAAAAAACTCATTATGGATTAAGCGGCGAAATACGACACGGTTATTATTACGCAAGCTATTGCGCTGAAACGTAAAAGCGACATTGTGGCAAGTCGTCAACATTTTTCTCGGTATTTATTCCATAAACAGAACGAAACAAAAACGGACGTACGATAGCTGCGTTGACTCACAGCACTAGACACCATGAGCTATGCTTTTGCTTATCTTATTTGTCGACTTAATAAAATAAACAATGCAGAGCTCCAGTAGTCTTTACTGTGAGGGAATTATATTTCGGTACGGCTGGCGCTGTAATGTGACGTTGAAGTGCACATTTCAGAGGGTCATTGACGACTATGATTTGTATAACTAAAAATCTCGCGTTACCCAAGTATTTACTTATGTGGGGCAATGAATCGATCGAATCTGAAATGTGTGTCTCAAATAGCGTGCCATAGAAACGAAACTTGTGACTTGTGGGCCGCCACAGAACCTACAGACTGGACAGAGAAAGATTTAACTAGCTTGATACTATTTTTTGAAAGACGTGGATTAATAAAATTTTTATTAGCACCAGTGTCCACAAGAAATTTCCACACCGTGCCTTCGCTACCAATGTACTCTATGTAAAGTACACTGGATAAGCGCCATCCATGAAATTTAATTGATCCACCTCTACGTTCTCCAAGACACAATCAGCATACCGAGTTTCCTCTTGATTCTGCCCAGAGTCAGGGTGTTCATCATCGGCTGTTTGGAGGTTATACACCCTCTGATGCTTTGGCCGGCAACTGTCTGACCAATTTATTCGCTTGAATGGATTTGTTCGTGGCCTGTTCATGTAATTAAGCTGTCGCGATTGTCCTGAAGAATCCACTTCCATTTTTATCGCTGGCCTAAGTGCGTCTGGTCTTGGAGGTACAGGATGGTTGCCATATCTCGGCCTTTGGCTTAGCCAGCCACCTCTTTCACTTTGATCGGTTCCACTTAAATTCCTTGGCATTAGAGGTGGAGGATTGTCCCCCTGTTTACGCCAATAATGAACACCCTATGCCCTAGTGTCCACATAATGGTGTTCGTTAAGTTTTATCCTTTTTTTGGGCAGCGCGTCTCGTTCCCTCTCTATATTTTAATTACAAAATGTAATTTCACTTCCTAATTGTCTCCAGCACAATAAAGTTGTTAAATCAAGTTGAACCGCCATGTTTTTTCTTCCGCTGAAGTATAATTTCTATCCCAGTTTAAAAGTTTAATTCAAAGTTATTTCTCCTCCTTAAAATCCCCCGAGAAAAACATTTGGTCCTTCCTGAACCGATTTTTTAAGTGCCGCGCTTAAAAAAAAAAAATTAAATAAACCTTTTTTGCAAATTCCGCGAGTGATTTTGTGATTCACAAAAATAAAGAACAATAAAACTTTTTAAAAAAAAAAAAACATTTTAGTGTTTTAAGCCAACAGCAACATCAACAGTAAATGCATCTTACACCTGCATCAACTGCTCCAGCATATTCAACATCATCTGCAACAGCAGCAACTACAACAAAATCAAATAAATAACTTTTGCGTTTTGCCGACGACAGTTTGGATTTTATTTTTGAAAGTTTTCTACCAATAGAAATTTAAATGGTACGTGGTTTCGTTTGAAATTTAAAAAAAGTGAATCTTTGTTGAATTTGATTTGAATCATTTTTTATATATTTTCAAAGTCTTGGTTTAGAATTCCGCCCATAAATTCGGTTCGGTTCGCTAAGTCTGAGATTTTTCTTTTTTTCAAATATGCGAATTTTTTTGAAGCTATTTTTCGTGTGCATGTATTTATTTCAAAAAAATAGCCAAAAATTTCTATAAGACAAAAAGAAGGATTCGATAAGTATATTCTCATATACATAGATTTATTTTTTGGCGCTATTTTTTGTATAAACATACATATATGCATAACGTTTGTTAGATTTAAAAGGTACATACATATATGCATAACGTTTCTTAGATTTAAAAGGTACTTCATTGCCTGTATCAATGTGATGCTCAAGGACATGAGTGCAGCCCAAACCAAGTTTTTCATGCGAAGGAAATTGTATGATAACTTTCTCCAAATTTAGTTTTTGGGAGGCGGTTATCTCATGGAAAATTGTAGCATCCGTTGAATTCATCTGTACGGAATTAACTTCCGGTATAATTTCGGGTGCGAGAGAAAATTCGCGCCAAAAATTGACACCAAGATAAGCAGACTGGGTGTGCGAAGGCACAATATAAAAATCAATATTTCTAGTAACTTTTTTATAGGTAACTGGTAAGCTGCAAAAGCCAGGCACTTTTTGTTTTGCACCATCGGTAGTACGCAATGACACCTTTAATGGTTTTATAGAAACGTTATTTTTTAATAAAAATTCAGTGTTATTTTTACCTAACACTAAAACATTTGCTCCAGAGTCTAACAATCCTAAAAATAGTATGGTCAAAAATTCTTAATTGGGCAAAAGGATGATCATCAGCTTGATCAAACCAATTTGTGGCTGCTAAAACTTTTCTATAATATTTGCATTTTTTAAATGTCATTCTACACTTTAAAGTTTTATTTTGAAGAGCAGAAGCGTTATTTTTAAAAATTCTAGCCTTTGATTTTTCACGCAGAGTCTTACGTTAATGTAAACTTGAATCTTGCAAGTTTACTTGACAAGAAAAATCATAGATAGTATTTAAGTCTTTTTCGACTTTAAACCTGTGGTTCGGAAAGTCTACTTCAGTTGTTCATTTAAACTCGGGGTTAGGTGAGAAGAACGAGAGTCCCCGGTTGCCAACTCGCTCCGACGCTGATTTCCCCGATGAGAATTAGTGCATTTAGGGGTGGTAACACCTTTTTGACCACATTTAAAACAAAAGACATTTCGCTTCTCATCTGTATGAATGCTCAAATGACATACAGTTCCAACATTAGATTTTAGAGTAATCTGGACGATGAGTTACTTGTAGTGCTCGGGCTCTGAAGCAGTCTGTTCACAATCAGAATTAGTAGCTAAGGACTGTCCCAGAAAAAACTTACGTTTTTTATTTTTTTTATTAAGCTCTACCTGACAATTTTATGAGTCTAAAAAGACACAATATTTGTTCTATATAAAGTGACGTTTAATATGATGTACAATATTTGAAGATATCACTTTTAACGACAATGATGACTAGCCAGCAACAAAAATCCGTAAACTGATTTTGTCCACATAAGTACGTGCAAAATCCAATATTCAGCTATAGCTGAAATAGTTGGTGCATCAGAAAAAACTGTCTTTACGGTTATTTGTAATTATAAGAAGGGTCTACCTGTTACACGAAAAAAAGGTTCAGGCAGAAATCCAGAATTTTCTAACCCAAAGGTAGCAACGAAGGTTCAAGAAAAATCCCAACACCTCAGTACGAGATATGGCGGCTAGAGCAGGTACATCAAAATCTACTGTACAAAGGATAAAGGAGAAAAGTAAGCTAAAGACATTTAGAGTTCAAAAAGTACCAGATCGTTCTGATGAAAAGCAGTTGATGGCTCAGATGCGAGCCCAAAAATTGTATGAAAGATACCTGTCTAAACTTGATTGCTGTGTTATGGACGACGAAACTTACGTTAAAGTAGCTTTTAAGCAGATACCTGGGCACGAACATTATGCATCACCAAAAAAGGGGCATTTGTCTAGTATATTTAAAAAAAAAATTTCGTAATTTCCGAAGCAATATATGGTTTGGCAGGCCATATGCACCTGTGGTCTCAGAAGCAGATTTTTTGTCACGCAAAGCGCAATCAATTCCAAAGTTTATATAGACGAATGCCTCGAAAAACGCCTTCTGCCATTTATTCGTGCACATGAGGTTACCGTGATGTTCTGGCCAGATTTAGCTCACTACTCTAAAGCTACGATGGAATGGTATGCAAGTAAAAAGATAAACTTTCTTCCAAAAATTGCAAATCCGCCCAACTGCCCAGAGCTTCGCCCAATCGAAAGATATTGGGCTCATATAAAAAGAGATCTTCGAAAAAGTGGTAAGACTGCAAAAAATTTACAAAACTTCTGACAGTAGTGTGCAAACTTTAATAAAATATTTATAGAAAAAACAAATTGATACTTAGTTTTTAGTTATTTATATTCTGAACACTAGCCATTATTAATAAAAAACGAAAAAAGACAAAAAAAAATTACTGGATATTTTTTTATAACTAAAAAGCAAAACGTAAGTTTGTTCTGGGATAGTCCTAATATCAATATCATTGACGTGTCGATTTGAAACCGTCAAAGAAATTTTATTTTCTGGCTAACTCTCTTAAATTTCCTAAAGACGTTGCCTGTGAATTGAACAGCTTTAATCTTAGATTGACATTCACATTTTTTTTCATAATATCTATCAGTATGGCATCCGACATAGGTTCTCTCAATCTTGAATTCATAGAAACAATTGCTTTCTTAGCGAAATTTTTAAAAATATATCGTGGTCAGTTTCTAGCGACCATATTCTTTTATTAAGACCTCGCGCAATACGGAAAATGTTGCAGTTCTATTCTGCCTAGAAAACAACCAAAACCAAACGCAAAGTGTTGCAATCTAAAAAATGAAATCAGATACACTGCTTACACCATCATGTGTAACTTTCCAATCTTTGAGGTTAACATAAGTTCGGTTTGAAATAGGTTGGTTCGAATCAAAGTTTATTTGTGAATTTGGTAGCTGAGGCTGTTTTATAGTACTGGTATCACGGCTGAGAAGCGCAGCATTAAGTGCTGTCACGTTTTCTGTTATCGCTCTTAGCTCTTGTTTGACCTCCTCCTGAGAAGTGCGGATAGTAATTTTCAATAGCGCTACTAAAGCTACTCTACTGTGGTAACATCAGTATTAGCTGAACCTCCAAGAATAGGTAAACCAGTATCTGGTTCCATGATGAAAAGAGGACTTACTGAAAGCTGAGGGTTGAGAAACCGGAACAAGGCGCAGTCTTGGTTGCTTGAATTTTCACCAGCACCGTTTTAAAAACTATGGTTGTATGGTGTAAAATCCCTTTCAGCCCGTGAGCTAAAGAAAATACTTTGATTTAAAACGGAGTTATTTAGTGGAACCGGTGAAGTCGGAAATGCGACACTATTTGCGCCTAGATTGCTCGAGGCTGAAACTATACAGGTTTTGCGACCCCTGCCACTTCCTAAAGACCTGCGGCTTAGATGCTATTTTTCTTCGAAGACCGAGTTTCCATAAATTTCGCCTATTCAAAATCGGTTGAGTCGTCCAGCTATACCAAAATTTTGTGTGGTAAAAAAATCAAAATTAATTTAGAGTGCTATAATAAATGCTGCAAAGAAGAAAGTTTATCAAAAATTTTTTTTTCTTTGCCTGTAAATAAACTATGGAAATGCCAAAGCTTGTACCTGCGAACTTGCTTTTTTCTCTCCCCCGGTCACTCCAGTAGATATGGCTGACCCTGCGCTGACTTCGAATCGAGCTTGGTACCGCACGCAGCACTGGAAAGATCTGGGAGATCCTCCATTAACCACCATCCAGCGGAAGTGCAGGAGTTAAAAAAATATAAAAATTACCAATAAATGAAATAGCGAAAAAAAAATTCGAAATTTAGTTGCTAACACGTGTCATTAATATCGTTTCCGTAGTTTGCTCTTTCATTTATATATATTATAATTACGAAAATATATATGTATATCGAAATATTTTAGAAAATAAAAAGATAATTATTGGTTAAGTCTGCATATGAAGTCTGCATATTTATATAAATATATATATTTAGAAATATTTTAGAAAGTAAAACAAGTTTAGTATTGGTTAAGTCTGCATATATGTAAATACAGCATCAGTTAAATATTTAATTTTAAAAAAATACTTAACTTTTAATGTATATAATACCTATCGTAAAGTTGTTCACAAATAGGTATAAATGCCTTTTGATTAGCTTGTATCTAATATAGTAAGTAATAAGTAAATAGGGGAAAAATACAATTACAGAAAAATATTCTTATAGTTTCTTCTATAAATTTCTTGCTGGTATCGTTGATGAAAGTTGCAGCTGTTGTATTTCATCGTTATGTAATTTTAATTATTTTATCTTTTTCTTTTTTTGTTCAATTATTTCAAATTTTATTAAATCGTTATTGGTGGATTGTAGGTAATTTAGATTGTCGCTATACGTAGTTTAAGTTTTGTTGCAGAGACATTTAGCTTAATTCACTTTTTTTTTCAAAACTAGTCTTATGTTTTAATTTAACGCGCGTTCGTTTTCACATTGAAAATTGGTCGCACTTGTCAGAATCTATTTATTTCTGGTTTTTTCTTTTCCGACATGACCTCCCGTGGGTCTCAATTTAATAGTTTTTTTTTTAATTTTTGTACACCAGGAATTTAATGCCAATTAAACATAGACGTGGTTACAAGGATTTTCATGAATTCATTGAAGCGTACATTCGACAAAAGCACCATGTTTAAAACAGAATCAGTTTCTGGGCCAAAGGAAGTTTAAGCTAAGTTTTTTTCCTTGGTCGCTTAACTACGGCGCGACTAACACTTTTTACAAAAGTTTTCACTTTATTTTTTTTTGTCTTTTATTAAAATTTTTTTTTTAATAGTCGCATAGAAAAATGACGATACTGCCCACGCGGTACTTAACATTTTTTCCGATTCTAACCTTTCCGCCACTCCGACCGCACGCGATGAAAAACTTTGGCAAATGAAGTAACGCATTATTTCGCGTACCCACGCTTAACAATCTTTGTGCGCTGGTCACACCATACCTGTCGTTACTTTTTTGGTTGTCACGTCAGCATTCCCCGTCTCATCTTACCAATCCATTCATACTTATGCTGCCTAACAACAAATTCTTGTGTCAATGACAATAGCATACATAAATACATTGATTGTGCCTGTTCCATTCTTTCTTTTCTTAATTTTACTTATGCAAACATGCATTTGCATGACTACAGAAAAGAGCAAACAACATGAGCTGATACCAAAAAGTATAGAAGTGGCGTGTTTCTCCTGCTGCAACTGTCAAAAAAAAATCTTTCTTCGTATGTTTCTTGCAACAGTATTGGAGAATGTGTTAAAGAATGAGAATCGCATGTTCCATCACATGTACCAAATTTTTTATAATAACTGATTTTTTAGAGGAAAATAAAAACAGCGCTAGTTGTTGGACATTTTGGTTAATAAAAATGTGGTACAAATGAAAAGAAAAAGAATTAAGCTTTCTTAAAATGGCAGAAATTATACTTTAATGATAAATTTTTTGGATAAAATATCGAGTTTTTGAAAAATCTATGTCCATATTTTGGAAATCTGTTCAGAAGTTGCAAACTTATATAGTTTTTCATAATCCGCAACTTGCGAAGACTTTATCTACGAAAACAGACCCGAGTAAAACTATTTGATTATATGTTCTTTTTTAGAATAAAATACTACGTTAGAAAATTTGGTTTAAGGAAAAAGAAGTATTGTCCCCAAAGTCTATATAAATAAAGATGAAAATTCTAAAAAATCAATTTGTTTATTGAACTTATTAACGTGTACACTAATAAATTGTGTTGTACATATATTATGCTTTAATACTTTTTTACATATTTAACATACATCAAAATAGGGAATGTTGAGCAGGGGCTTATGCAGCGATAAGGAAAAGGTTTTTAGGAATAATTTTACTTTGCAACAAAAAACAAACATGACGGATTTCAAAAATTTCACAAATTTTTCCAAGTGCTCTCAATCCACAGCTGCAAACTTTTTTCAACGAAATCAACCGTTAGACAAAAACAAAATGCACATTGTCGCCAATATGCAACAACAAAGCACATCAAAGTGTTGTTGCTTTGCAAGCAAAGAAGAAACCTAAGAAATGAAATATACAAAATTGTTCATGTATTTCGTATTGCTAAGTGTGTTTATTCATTAGAATGCACAGCCTATGCCTTAGGGCATTTACAAAAAAAAACAATTGTGCACCGAGTGTATAGCGTTGGGTCGTTTGCTGTGACGCTGACAGTCCATAGGCGGCAAAACGTCGCTCTATACTGATAGCTTCACGTTCTGAGGGAACTAACAAAATTTTGTTATTAATTTTCAGTTTTAATTTTGAAAGATATCATAGATTCCTCATCTTATTTATGCCACACGATCATGATACTTACATGAATTTAATGCTCCAAATAACGCAAATAACATTTAATATGTCTGTGAGAAAAACATCCTTACAAGTCATGTAGAAACACGTTTAACTTTGAAGTGTAATTCTAATTTTTTCTCAATAAGCTCTCATTTGACTTTAAAACCTAACAAAGAGAGTGTCCCTAGCGAAAAATGAAAAATTATGTTTTAATGACATTTCAATATTTTAACTTGAAAACTAAAATTAAAATTTTGCTAAGAAATATAAGAGAAATTCCACATAATGCCAAAAGTAAGAAGGTTCACACTACAGCACCCAGGCAGAGGTAGCGCACACTCCAGGCAGAGGTTGCGAACACTCCAGGCAGAGACAACGAACACTCCAGGCAGAGGCAGCGAACACTCGAGGCAGAGGCAGCGAAATCTCCAGGCAGAGGCTGCGAACACTCCACGCAGAGGCTGCGGGTAGAGGTGTTAGGGTTAGCAGATGGGTGGACCAAGAAGAATGTGTAGGATAACCTATAAAAACTCTCGCAGAGATCAAAAGATTCATTTTCCCCCGCCCCCACCACGCACCGTCTCTAAGAGTGAGAATTATAGCTTGAAAATTAAAATTAATAAATCAGGTTAGCGGAAACTTTTGAAAGCACTAAAATTCTTTAGAACCAAAGAGAAAAAACACAAAAAAAAAAGTAACAAAAAACAAAAATATCAGTAGCATCAAGAAAAAACATACAACGGATGTCGTGCGCCATAGACAGCAACAACAACAAAAAATGAAATAACCACAAGCGTACAAGGTTTTTGATTGAACTTAAAAAATTTTTTTGTGTGAGTTCCTTAGCATATATTTACGCAAGTTCTTTACCTATATTTAATATGAATGAAAGCAAAAATAAAACGAATTTTTATATGCTTATAGAATTTTATTTATAAATTTTTCTGTTTCTTGGGTATATGTTTATTAGATGCAATTACAGTAGGATTATTTTGAATACAAAGTTTTTAAATTTTGCATTACTTAACGCTAGCTCACACTTTGCATTTACAATGCAAGATAACGTGGACCCTTCTACTGCTATACAATTAAAGCAGCTTTTTTAAATCCTCCCCGGTAGGTGGTGGTGTGCACCCACAGCAGTGAATACCAGCTATTTCCAGGAACTGGAGCCGCAAATAGCAGTCCAACACTGCTTCCGGCTGAGGGAGTCTCATGCTCACTATCCTCGTGAGGTCGTTCTGTAAGCGGCAGTATGCACTACAATAGTAATTAATCATCGAGACACCGCATGTTCTGAGGGTCTTCTGAATGACTTCCTTCAGCTAGAACGGATGCATGTGCAACTGGATTTTACTTCATAAAAAAAAATAAATTCCATGAATACATTATTTTGTTGATATTGTTGTTGTCACAGAGATTTAAAAAATTACTCAAATTGAAAAAATTCGGACGGGATGTGGTTAAGCTAAATTAGAGCAGAATAAAATTCATCAGTCTGAAATTCTTAAGAGTTCTTTGACTTATATATAATTACAATAAAAGAATTTATTTAAATATTTTAAAAGTGCTTGCTTATTAGCAGGGTTAAATTTCTTAAAATTGTAACATTTTTTTCTGCGCAAATATAAAAATGTTTCTTATGAATATTACAAACATTTACAGTTGAATGGTTTGCATACAAAGTTTTTGAATCCTCTAAATTATAAATACAAAAATCATCTCCAAACAAATTTTTAACTCGATCAATTTTTTGTAATCCTTTAACAAAACTTTAAAATTATTATTATCTGTTTAATTCTTAAAATATTTTGTAACTTCAGCTAAATCAGAATTATCATCACTCCATTTTAATCCATGATGATTTGAGCAAAGCCATTCACAAGTTTTTCTTTCTGCATTTGCATGAATATTCAAAAGGAGGATGTATAAAAACGTTTTAGGCTGCAATTTATCAACTGACACACACACTTCTTTTGCAATAAAACGATTGTTAATGTAAAAACCCTGTACATCAATAACTACAATTTTAAACTGATAAGCAGGCATGTCTACTTTTAGCTGTGATTTTTAATTTTTAAAAACATAAAAGATTTCTTGGAACTGGGCTTCTCACATAAATGCTTCACAGTAATACAGCAACAAAATAATGAAAGCATGAGACTATTCCACTACCATCTTTGATGAAGTTTTAGCTATAAATGTTTAATGTACCAAAAGGCTGATCTATTTATTTTAAAAATCGCAATCGCTACATTTATTATTATAGATTTTTCTTAATTTATGATAAAAATTCATTAAGTCCCAATTTCTATCAATATGGATGAATCTAAAGGGTGTTTTTTTTAGAGGTATAGAGCTTCGAATTGAAATAAAACACAAGAAAATCGTTTTAATGTCCATCAATTTGGCTTTATTGGAAGGATAATTTTATGCCATTAATGTTTAAATATGATTTCGGGCATGTGACCGCCGCGGCTGGCTCGAATAAAGCCAATTCTACAGGTCCAATTTTGAACCACTTTTTCGAGCATATGGGGCCGTATGTCGGCAATAACGCCACGAATGTTGGCTTCCAAGTCCCCTAACGTTTCTGGTTTGTTGGCGTAGACGAGCGACTTCACATATCCCCAAAGAAAATAATCCAATGGTGTCAAATCACACGATCTTGGTGGCCAATTGACAGGTCCATTCCGCGAAATTATGCGCTCATCGAATGTTTCCTTCAATAAATCGATTGTGACGTGCGCTGTGTTGTTGGAACCACAACTCATCCACATACATGCCATCCGATTCGGGAACAAAATAGTCGGTTATCATGGCTCTATACCGGTCTCCATTAACGGTAACTGACTCTCCAGCATTATTTCGGAAGAAGTATGGCCCAATGACTCCACCAGCCCATAGAGCACACCAAACAGTCAGTTTTTGTGGATGTAATGGCGTCTCAAGGGTCTCATGTGGATTCTCTTCACTATAATTGCGGCAATTTTGCTTGTTGACGTAGCCATTCAACCAAAAATGAGCCTCATCACTGAACAAAATTTTGCGATGAAAATCAGCATCGAGATCAATCTCATTTTCGGCCCATACACCAAAATCACGACGCATTGCATGGTCTCGCGGCTTTAATTCTTGCACAAGCTGGATCTTGTAAGGTCGCAAGCCAAGATCTTTGCGCAAAATCTTCCATAAAGTAGATGGACAAAGCTCCAATTGCTGTGCACGGTGGCGAATCTATTCATTCGGGTCCTCTTCAACATTTTGCTCTACAGCGGCAATTGTTTCTTCGGTGCGCACTGTTCGACGTCTCTGCGGATGCGTATTATCACATAGAGTAAACGTAGTGCGAAAACGATCCATGGTTAACCGAATTAATTGCTCTGATGGACGATTATGTCGACCATAAAATGGACGGAGCTTGCGGTAAACTTCGCGAACTGAACCATTATTTTCGAAATAAATTTGCACGATTTGCAAGCGTTGTTCTTTTGTCAACCTGTTCATGATGAAATGGCAAACCAAACTGAACATAAATGACATTAGAGTTGCCAGATTTGACCATAAAATGCCAGTTTTATCTCTATTCGAAAAACAAACCTCTAAAAAAAACACCCTTTACATGTGTCAGGACCACAAGTTGTGTCATTTCTTGAATAAGAACAATTCATATAATATTCATCAAGAATTGTTTTAACTTTTTTGTATTCTGCATAGTCATTGAATAGTATTTTAAATTTATTTAAATCAACCTCATGCTCAGACCAAAAGAGTTTTCCATGCTCAAAAATTTTCTTAAATATTAATTTATTATTCATTTTAATCTTACATCGTAAAACGTCTTCACGCTCAGGATATAAATTTCATACTATGATACTTTTAGAATTATTTTTATTTAGAGTAGATGTGTTGAATAAATTAAGATATTTCCATATCTAAGTTGTGTTTATAGTCTTGAATATCAATTAATGTCATGTCTGAACGAAGAGTGGTATCGTCCTCAGTCAGGCCCGTGCGCAGAAATCATATAAGGGGGGGTTTTAACTCGGATAATTAATTTCAGGTTATGAAGTTCGCAAAAAAAGCCGTTTTGACTACAAAGTACACAAAAATACATACATATATACATATGTGCTTATGTGTGTATGGTATATACATAAATATTATATACTTTTGATTTTCATAAGACCAAAATATATAGACGATATTTTTCACTAGCTCTTAAGCCCAAAAGGGTTTATTTTTAATTTTTGTTAGAACCAAATCATATACTCGTATATAATATTTTTTTTGAGTTTCTGTATGGGCCTAGTAGTCAAAGATCTTTTAAAGCCCACTAAAGATATTTTGACTGGTTTGCAGGCCAAAAAAAAATTTTTTAATTTTTTCTATTTTATTTTCCATGAAATATCACAAAAAATAAAAGTTTTTTCACCAAATTAGTGCTTTTATATTGTTCAGTGACTTAATATGAATACTTGAAAGACATAAGTCCTCTAATTTGTATTCTGAAAAGTAACCTACATTTCGTTTGATTTTACCATCACCAAGGGACAATAAACATTTTTAAGAACATTTCAGAGTTCGTGACCTCTAATTTTTAATAGAATTGGCTACAATTTTACAGAAGCTTACTTAACGGGTTATGGAACCGTTTCAGACTAGGAGACGTAAGCATTTCAAAGAATCGATTTTTTCTTATCTCCCTAATATACATACATACATATGTTCTGAGTCGATAATTATTTGTCATTATGTAAGAGGCTGATTCTGCGAGTTACTGTAAAAAACTCGTCCAAAACTATTTGTATATTTCGATATTGCGATGTATATTAATTGAGTCGAAATCGTTCAGCTGATCTTCAGACATTGTTGAACGAAGATAGAGTTTTAGACGACGTCGCATAGAAAAGAGTTCACAGCATTTGTTCACGAACAGATAAAAGCTTATAAAACTTTACCAACAAGAGAAAAACAGGCATCAGGAGGTATTTAGTTGGAAGCATATTTGAAGCAAGATGTCTTTAGCAACACTTCGAATTTATTATGCTTCTTCCAGAATAAGGTTTTTTTTATGAAAAAACAGAATATTTAAACGACAATTTTCACTTGGATCTGGTTTGTGAAACATCTGAAGTTGCGGACTAGTTTTCTAAAAATTACTACGAGTATAAGCTGCGAACTTTTTAACTGATCTCAACCAAATGGGCATCATTTATTATATACATACATAAGTAAACTTTTAAGTGTATCATTTATTATACCTTAATACCTATTTCTATACATATGAAAGTGATTTTTTATTATTTTAAATTTTTCTTTTCATGAAAAGGGATTTTTTGATTTTTTTTTTCGTAAGAGGCGCAAGTCTTTTTGGTTTTTCATGTAAGTGAGAACATATTGGCAGTAAAAGTCTATGTAAAAAAAGTCTAATGGGGGGTTATTATTACACATTTATCTGATATATTTGTATGTTCCAGATAAATTTTTTTATTTGCATTAGTCAAATCGATTTGTTTATCGATTTGTTTATCAATTTTTTTATCGATTTGTTTATTAAGTTTAGTTGAATCTATTTGCTGTAAAAAGTTCATAAAACCACCTTCATTTCAGCCAATGCACATGCAGGATGAAAAGTATTTTAGCTAAAACCCCAATTTGGTGATCCGACTTCATAAGTTTGTCCTAAGATTTTAATTGACCCACCATTTACCTCAATTTGTACATGTTGGATATGTGTAAATTCAAATTTAGTTGAAAAAACTGGACGTTTTATATCTAATACACAACCTCGTGAAATATTACTCAACAAAGTTTTCCGTCCGTCTTCAGGTGTTAGATAAACATCCAAGCCCAAATATTTCTATTTGGGATAGCACACGCAATATTTGTCGGTAGCCGTAATCTGTTGAATAAAAAACATGTTGCCTTCTTACTTTAACGATCTATATGCGAATGGATTTCTTAAAGTTTATTTGTCCTTACCTACCTACAACTGATCTTAACATACAGAACGTATATATAACATAATGTTTAAATTTGTCTCATTCTAAATTTTATTCAAGTTCTATACATAAATCTTTAGTAAATAATATTTAATTACATTTTATATTTTAACAAACTACTTTATTCCATTTTATTAATCAAAGAATTATTTCCAGTAGAGGAACCTAACCATTTTACAAAGCTTTGATTTCCCTTTGTTTTAATAACTTTTTCAACTAAATGTATATTTGGATATTGCGTTTTCATGAGTTCATTAACGTAAAATCCTCCAACAATTGGGTGTCCTCGATAATTTTCCAATAAATAAGTAATCGGATTTGTGTTCTGTATAAACTGAATTTTAAAGATTTCAGTAGTCCAGTTCGGTGTATACCCTTTTGAGAAGATAAGTTTATACTTGCTAGTGCGAACAGGATCTCCAACTTTCAATTTTCAGAACTTAATATTTTATTTAGTAAAGATGCTTCGTTTTTAGAATTAACAGATTTTGAACTCATTCAATTGCTCTATGTTTTTTGTTATTGTCTTGATTAAACAAGTGATTATATTTATTAATCCACTGATAATTTCCTTGTAAGCTAAACTTTTTCCACATCACACCTTTTAATGTTATATTAAATCGCTCCACAATAGAAGCTTTAAGAACACTGTAAGACGAATAGTGGCTTATATTATGTTTCATCATCAGATTTTGAAATATTCTATTATAAAACCCTTTGCCATGACCTGTTTGCAAGTTTTTTGGAATTCTTTTGTATGAATAAATCGATTTCATAGCATTGGTTATATCTTCACTACTCTTTGATTTTACAGGAACAGCCCAAGCAAATTTTGACAATGTGTCTATTACTGTTAAAATAAAACGATACCCTTTATTATATTTTGATTAAGCACCCATTTCAACAAGATCTGCTTGCCACAGGTCATCTTTACTCTTAGTTATTACTCGTCTGCGTAGCAAATTTCTACGCGATGCTTATGTAGCTCCTGAACCACCTGCTGTCACTCCATCTAAAGCTCTTAGCTCTCTATTTATTCGTTTAAGACTTAAATATTATGCATTTTATCTTCAACAGACTTCTCGTTATATTTTATTGCTTCATTTACACGATTTTCCAATTCATTAATTGATTTGCTAACAGTTTCTGTTGAGAACTCAATTTTGTATGTGAGTAAAGATTTTACTTGTTTTATTACTTTTAATTCGCTTTGTAAATCCTTTTGCTTATGCATATATTTGCTAAGTCTTGTTTCCGTATTATTGATTTTTGCTGTGAAGGATTTCTCTATTTGTTTTGATAATTCTTGAGGAAGCTTTGAAGAGTACTTTATAAATAAGTTTTATTAACAGCATCATTTTCCAATATAGGATTATCAATATTTTTTATTCTGCGCTAGTTGAAATTAAAATGATGATCACTATCTAATTCTTCAATAATTTATCAATTCTTCAATAATTGAAAGAATTTCATGACTATGATTTGATTGACCAGCTGATGATGATGATGATATTAAAAGTCTCAATCTATCAACCAATTCATCCATCCCAATATACAAATTTTGTCATTTCACATTTAAATTCATCAAACCATCTCCATTCTTGTTCTTACATAGTTTACTCACGATGTTTTTATATATTTCTGAACGACTAGACTTAATTCGTCTTTTTGAATCACTGCCTTGCTTGTGTGAGCTAGCTTCTTCTAATATTAGCTTGTAAACATCTAAGTCTGAGCCATCATAAGTTTTCGGTTTCTTGTAGACTATAAGAATCCCTTTGTGAGTGGCTATTTTTAATTTGCTATTCTAAAAAATTCATTATCAAAAGAAATGGGCTTATAACCCATCATCCACACATCATTTTTATTCTTATATGGGCTGTAGTGTATTCGCTCATAGTGTAACATACAAAATGTAGCATCACTGTGTTTGAAAACAATATCAAATAAATGTTCTTCTCTATCTGCTGTAAACTCAAAAAGCACGCGTTTTATTTCAAGAGGACACTACAAATTGGCGACGAGTTTTAAAAATAAATAAAAAGATATTATAAATTTGTGAAGAATATGACGAATGTATTTGGTAATTCGCCGTCATTTGATTATCGCAGGAATTCGTGGAAAGTTTTCCATAACCAGCTATCAGAATTCCTGGTAGCAATTGTGTCCAATTCGATTGGAAGCAGCACCAACAACGTTTGAGATGTGCGTAGCAGCAATGGCAGACCATTTCAAATCAAGTTGCTGTGGATTCGCAGAGCGATTTAAGTTCTATAATGAAAAAAAAATGTCAAACGAATCGGTAAATGATTGGGTCGCTCAGGTGCGACAGCAAGCAGCAAATTGTGAGTTCGGCGTTCACTTATAGTCAGCCATGTGTGACAAATTTATAATGGGGCTGGAAAAGGGACCAGTTCGTGACAAGCTGTTTTTAGAACCAACTACCATTACGCTACAAAAAGCGTTGGAAATTACCAACCACGCTGAATATGTACAACGGCAATATACGGTTGAGGTTAAGGATGAACCGTTTTTCATTTTATTAAAAAGAAAAGCAGCGAGGTTAAGAAACAACAACAACAAGAGCAGCAGAAGCAGAAGCACAGGAAAAGGCGAAATTCATATGGACAACAGCAACAACAGCAGCAACTGCATCAGGTGTGTAAAGTGTGCGGTTATGATAACCATAATAGTGAGAATTGTAAATTCAAGAACTACAAATGTAATGGATGCAACCGAAAGGGTCATGTTAAAAAAATGTGTAGAGACAAAAATTTTAATTTCATTAATGATGGAGACCAAGCCGTGTTAAGTTTGTTCACAATTAATGGTGAAAATGATGGTCCTATTAAAATTAAAATTTTTGTAGATAATAAGCCGTGTTTTATGGAGTTAGATACGGAATCAGAAAATAACGTGATTTCTGAAAAAATGTATAATGAACTTTATAGTAATTATGAATTGCATCGTACAGAAATGTTGCTGAAAACGTACAATGGTATTAAAATTAGCCCGCTGGGAGTGTGCGCATTAAGTGTCATATTTAAAAATGAACTTGCTAAAATTGGGCAGAAAATTTTTAAAAGCTTTCGAAATAGATTTCAGTGATTTAAATTACGTGGCTAATTTATTTTTCAATGATAAAGAAAAATTAGTTAAAAAATTTGGTAAATTGTTTGACGGCAGCTTAGGTCATTTTAAGAAAAGTAAAGCGATGCTACAGTTAAGAGAAGGCACTAAACCTAAATTTTTCAGACCGAGACCGGTACCTATAGCAATTAAAAACAAAGTAGAGCAGGAAATTGAGAACCTGGTGGAAATGGGAGTTCTAAAATCAGTGGATTATTGCGAATGGGGTACGCCAATCGTACCAATTATTAAAAAAAACGGATCCAGACGTATCTGTGGTGATTTTAGTGTAACTCTAAATGAACATTTAAAAGTAGAGAAATATCCGCTTCCTCGAATTGAGGAGACCACGGCTTATCAGCAAATTGAGTAAGATGAAGCGTCGAAAAAATTAACGACGATTTCGTCATCTAAAGGTCTTTTTCAATATAATCGTCTTATTTATGGATTAGCACCAGCACCGGCAATCTTCCAAAGAATAATGGAGGCCTTGCTTTCAGGAATAGATGGTGTCGTAGTTTTCTTAGACGACATATTAATAACCGCTCCTAACAAAAAATTACACATAGAAAGGCTAGAGAAAGTGCTTACGTTATTACAAAACGCTGGACTTAGCTTTCCAGTGATAAATGTGAGTTTTTCTGTAAAAGAATTTTGTATTTAGGGCATGTGATTGATACAAATGGACTACACATGAACCCAGAAAAGGTTAAAGAAAGTTTAAAAATACCTAACCCTTCAAGCTTGAAGGAATTTCAAGCATTCATAGGGGTGATTAATTTTTATAGGAGATTTTTACCTGAGGTTTCAACTGTTTTAAACCCACTTTACAAATTATTGGAAGCAAACGCAAAGTTTATTTGGTCGGAAAAGTGTTCTGAAGCAGTTAGAAAGTTAAAAAAATTGTTAACAGCGAAGAGTTGCTTAGCGAATTATAATCCAAATAACAAAACCAGGTTGACAGTCGACGTAAGCCCTGTAGGAGTGGGTGCATGCTTATCTCAAATAAATGAAAAGGGAGATTAATGTCCCATTGAATTCGCCTCGAGAACCCTCTCTGAGATGGAAAAAATATATTCACAGCTTGGTCGCGAAGCGGCAGCTATTTTGTTTGGTGTAAAAAAGTTTCACCAATATCTTTACGGGCGTCGTTTCACTTTAGTTACGGATAATAAACCGTTGCGACACATTTTCAACCCGAAAAAAGGAATTCCAATAATGGCTTCAAGTCGGTTACAACGCATTGCTTTAGTTTTGACAGGCTATCAATTTGATATTGTATATGTAAAGTCTAGTGCAAACGTAGCTAATTAGTTTTCGCAATACCCGCAAGAGGCACCGCAAATGAATAATGAATTACCAGATGTTTATGTGAATTATTTCACAAGAGTTAGTAGAAAGATGAAGTCCATGACACGCGAATCTTGTTGGTGGCCAAGCCAAAGAAAGGATTTATAGATGTTAGTAAAAGAATGCCAGCCATATTTAGTATCACGTCAAACACCCGCTAAACAGGAATTGATACCGTGGCCCAGAACAGAGGAAGTGTGGTCAAGGCTACACTTAGATTTTTTTGGACCGTTTATGAACCGGTGGTGTTTGGTACTAGTAGATAGTACTAGTAAATGGGTGGAATGAATCGACATGGGTAAGATCACCACTAGTGGAGCTACAATTGCCGTGTTAAAAGAAATTTTTGCACGTTTTGGGCTGCCAAACGAATTAGTTTCGGATAATGGAACTTCTTTTTGTTCAAAAGAGCTTAAAAGTTTCTTGACTATTAATGGTATAAGACATATCACAACACCGGTTGGGCATCCTGCAACGAATGATCAAGCTGAAAATATGGTAAAAACCCTGAAAAATTCGTTAAAGCGAAATTTGTATAACGCACCATTGTCTGAATTCAGCAAAGTTTTATGTCGATTTTCATTAGACTATCGCAATACAGAACATTCAACAACAGGGGTGTCACCGGTATATATGATGTTTAGTAAAAGGAAATTAAAAACTAGATTGGATTTATTAAATCCAAAAAGAAAAACTAAAATGTTAAATATTAAATAAATTAAATTAAATACTAAACAAAACAAGAAAAACAAAAACGTAACTATAAAGGTTCTAAAAATACTATATTTCATAGTAATGATGAAGTTTTGGTAAAAGATTATTCTATACCGGGAAAAATTTCTTGGAAAAAAGGCGAAATATATAAAAAGATTGGCAAACGGACGTACTTGGTCAAAACGGCCGACAGTAAAATATGGAAAAGACATGCAAATCAAGTTATATTTTGTAAAAAACCAACAAAAGATCTTGTTTTTAAGAATATATTTAAGGATGAGATTCCAAATCGCCACTCAGAAATTTTTCTGGGGGAAATAGAAGCGAAGAAATAAGCAATGAAAATTTTGTAGAATTAAGAGATGAAATTATAGGTAAGGAAGCTAATATTAATGAAATGTTAAATGAAAATTCAAATGAACATAACATTAATGTTCAAACAAACGAGAATAATAATTATATAAATATTAATCGCTATCATCTAAGAGCAAGGAAAGAAAAAAATTAAGACTTGAAGTATATTATAAGCATTGTATTACTAAAAGTTACAAAAAAGGGATTTATACATATTAACAAGGGGGTATTGTAGTGTATTCGCTCATAGTGTAACATACAAAATGTAGCATCACTGTGTTTGACAACAATAACAAATAAATGTTCTTCTCTATCTGCTGTAAACCCAAAAAGCACGCGTTTTATTTCAATAGGACACTACATGGGCCAAATCCTGAATCAAGTTTTGATATACGAACGTTCAATAAATCATGTTCTATACTTCGATCTTGCAGCAAAGTGTCGTTTTCATCCTCATCCTCCTTCTCATCATTCCCATTGTCTTGGATCCAAATGTTTCATAATCTTGTTTGCTCTTTTTAAAGGGTGTACTAGTGTTGAGAAAATTATCTTCAACATCATCTTTTATAAAACTATAATCATGTTTTTCCTTTATAATATTAGATGGCTCTAGTAATTCTTTTAATGGAGTTGATATTGGCTTACAATTTTTTTCCAAGGCTGATTCATTTGCAGCTTTTCCAAGTTGAATACTCTTATATATAAGATATTTAGCTAAATTTTCATTCATACTGTAAGTTTCAAACAGATTCGTTTGTTGATTTATGTTCAGCCTGTATATACAAATTCTCTTCATTCTATTCCGTTATATTTCTTATTTTCATTATGTACAATAGTCATTCTATTATCCAGTTAAGCAGTCTTTTGCGTTATAAATTTATATCACTAAGAGACAAAACCTTGAATTGAAAATAAATCAGTCTTGAATAACTTGCAATAGAAACGCATCTCTTTTATTTCGGTTTGGCACTTTTTGTCTTACGACTACGTTTTATATTTGATAGTTTCGCTGCAGTTAACATACTAAAATATATTTAAAGTTGGATGATCCTTTTATAAGGTTATTAAGACATCGAATGCTTTTCTATAACGTTCATTATTCATAGCATCATCTTTACGAATTACAAGGAACTCATATAATTCATGTCAGTTCCCACATGATCATTGCATTGAATTAAATGCTTGGGAATAATATCTATCAATATTTGTATGGCGTCCCATACAAAAATATGATCGCACATGATTTTGTTTCTCGCAAGCAATATCATCGAATATAAATATTGAGTTGGGTTTTGCTTCATCTGGTGATAGCACATCATCATTATTTGTAAATGGCGAAAAATGTATCTTCTTAATAGGCTTTATTAAAGTACTTGTATTCAGTTGGTGTGTTGATTTTGAGCATAAAAAAATATTTTTAAATTGTAATCCATTGGGACTTTCAATAAGACTAATCATCACATTTGTTTTTCCACAATTTGATGGTCCGACAACTAGAGCTCGAATAAAGTTCGGCAGTAATGAACCATGTCGAGTTCTATTTGATGCATTTAATTTTGAATTAATATTTCTAATATTTCTTGATTTATGTTGTTTTAGAAATCGAATCAAGTCCTTTTATAGATTTTAGATCAGTGTAGTTTTATCAATCAACTGGAAAAGTATAAAAAATGGTTGCCATCTATAAAAAGGAAATCAGTTATAAACCATCTGTTATTGGGAAATGTGTTCTTAATAATATAATCAATAAACTTCCAATCGAGCTTCATTTACCAGGCTATCAGTTTTGTGGTCCTGGTACAAAACTAATGAAGCGATTAGCTAGATCTGATCGAGGAAATAATCTTCTAGACGCTGCTTGTAGAGAGCACGATATAGCATATTCAATTAATAAAAACTAAGAGAGTCTACACATAGCTGATAGAGATTTAACTAAAAAAGCTTGGAAAAAAGAGTTAAGGCAAAGAATAGTAGTATTGGCGAAAAATCAAATGCATGGTTCGTTACCAACGCAATGAAAGTAAAAGCTATATTCGGTATGAGGAACGTTTTCAAGAAAAGTAGGAAACTTTTTAAGGATGCGTTAAAAAGTGATAGAAAAAATCCAAAGAAATCAAACAATCTAAAAGATGCAATAAAAGTATCAAAAAAGGTTGTAAATAATATTTTTAGAGGAAAAAAGTCTTTCATCGAAACACCGCGAGTAATACCATTACCTAAGTCTGGAGGTTTTCTTCCACTAGCACCAATATTTGCAGCACTTGGTGCACTTGGTGGTTTAGCTGGTGGTGCAGCCAATGTTGCGAAAGCAAACAATACAGTTAAAAGAAGAAAGGAGCAGCTGGCTGAAACAAAACGACATAATAATACAATGGAGATCATCGCAATGGGAAAAGATATGTATTTGAAACCATATAAAAATGGTCCTGGACTGTATTTAAAACCATATTCAAAAAACTAGCAATGAAGCTACCTAAAAGAGCTCTTTTGATGCAGACTTAAAAAAATATGCTGGAAACATTCCAAATTTTAGGGGTGTTTTTGTAAGTGATACACTATCAAGTAAACCGTTTAAGATTGAATGTGGAATAATAAATCTAGATGCATCAAAAGGACCAGGTACACATTGGGTAGCATACTGGAAAAAAGATAATGATATCGAATATTTTGACAGTTTTGGTAATAAACAACCACCAAAAGAGATAATTAAATATTTAGGTAAAATTATAAATTATAATTATTATAAATATCAAAAATTTAATACTGTGTGTGGTAATTTATTTTTTAATTTTTTGATGGTAAAAGGTAATCTGAAATAAAAAATTAAGTACAAAATTTTTTTGTTGTTGTTTTATTTTTATGTATCAGAGTTAACATACTGAGCATAAAAATTTGTTAAAATATTTTTTTTCTCAATATTTCAATTATTGTGAATCTTCCTTAGAATGTGAGGACTCTTATTTACATATTCTATTTGAACCTCATTGATGGTGGGGAACTATGAGGGTAAATAGATGTAAAGTTCACCATCTAAGTCACATCGAATGGATTCTCCATATTTTGTTTTTGTTCGCTCAATTTTCATTACTTCGTATGGTATATTATCCACTATATCCTTTATTGACATGTATTTCTTGTTGCTGAAAAGCTTTTGTAGGCTGTGATCCATATTTTATCTTGAAGATGTCTTAGACTTGCGGGAAACTTTTAAAGTAACTACAATTTCCAAAAAACTAAGCCTTTTTATAGTGAAAGCTGTATATAATATACAGATATTTGTTGACACGTTTTACAGGTTCGCGGCCATATATTATAAAAAAAATAAAATTGAATGTGACCCAATTTAAATTAAGCACCTAAGTCAAACATTACTCGAGTTTGCAAGAATTGAGTAGATAAGAAACCTAACATAGCAAAATTTAAGTTATTTTGTTGTTGTTTTTGTGCATTTTATTCGTTAAACTAATTAGAACAGGATAAGATTAAGTTAAGCATTACTCAAGCTTACAAGAATTGCCAAGACGTAGTGTCTAACTAGCTAATTTGACTTATGTTAATGTTCTTGTTGTTGTCGTGCTTTTATTTGCAAAAAATAAGTTAAACATTACTCGAGTTTCGAATTCAATCAATAATTTTGGTGACTTTAAAGTTTTTATTTGTGCCTCATTCGATTTATGCTAAAACGAGAATTCTATATTAATACCTTATGTTAATGCGGGGGCACAAACTTCTTTATTTTTTTGTGGTCTTAAAAAATGGTAAAAAGGAGACAAAGAAATACTTTGTGAATCTGATGTGAATGACGGTGGTATGCTGGTGAGGATGACGATGGTATGCCGCTGGCGATGACGACTATAGGCTGTTGACGATTGTATGCTGTTGACGATGACGATTGTATGCGGTTGACGATGACGATTGTATGCGGCTGACGATGATGGTTGATGCTGATGTTCTGATGACGATAATGGTGATGGCGATGGTGTTCGGTGGTGGTTTAGCTGATGTGCAGCTGTGACGATGCTGTGTATCAAAAAATGCAGAACTTTTTTGGCACTTGCATAGGCAACGAGAAAAAGACACTTTAGTTGTTTACTTTAATTTTATTCTTTTCTTTTTGGTCTAGTTGTAAGTTATGCTAAGTTAGATTTTAGACACAATTTTTAGTTAATTTTAAGATAGTTATGTAATTTAGGTTTTAAGTTTTTAGAAGCAAAGGAGAAAAATTACGTTATCCTCTTGAGGTTGTAGAAACGAGTGAGGTTCTGCCGACGTAGATTTTGCCTTTTGGCAATGACATTTTTCAATGTCATGGTCAGCGATCTTTCGAAGTAGAGCAATAAGGACGGCAACACATACGAGTCTCGAGTATCGATAATTGGGATTATACATGGGAATTGTATTGAAATAAAAGTGACGAGTTGATGAGAACAGTGTTGCCGTTTGAGAAAGTTTACGTGTTTTAAAGTTTACACGTAAACACCTTAGTTTTATAAATTGATCTTTTAGTCTTGAAAAGTACTTCTTCAAAAACCAAAACAATCTAAGTTTCTAACTAAAAAGGTTACAACTAAAAAGAAAATTTTTTAAGACACCAGAAACAAACTAAGAAACCAATAATTTTTTTTGTAATATAACGCAACGTAAGTAACTATACAAAATAAGTTGAATATAAGTAAAAAGATTAATTTTAGGTGACCGGTAACACAAGTTTCAACTACGGGAGCGGTTCTTGCAACAAAAATCAATAAGAATAATAAAGTATTATCAGCATTAATAAAATTTTTAACAGCAAACATAGCGATAGCAGCATCCATTAAAATTCCACCAACAGCAACTATAACAGCATCAGTTAAATGGTCCAATATAAATGTGAGTCATGTCATAAAGTGTTTAACTCCAAATACTATTTAAAGAGAAACATCGGTGCTACTCACAACAAAATTATACTTACGTGTATGTACTCTGGGGTAGTATATACTAGGAATTACATCTTAAAAGCGCATGTAAATTTATTACATAAAAATATGTCAGACTTAGAAGCACCATTTCTTGAGCCCTTACTACCGAGAGACGCCTCATCATCTCCTAGTGTTATTATACAAAGGGCTGTTGAATCATCTACCAGCAGCAATATTGAAGAACCGTCTTGCAGTTATAGGTTCTGTGAATTTTGTAGCATAAACATTCCTCAAGGCACATGGGCTCATCATTTAAGAACAAAAGCACACACCAGAAATAGTTGTGTTCACTTCAATGATGATATACACATTGTTTCAAGCCTTTTCAATAATCGAGTCACAAAATTTCTATATAAAAATATAGGTGAGAGAGTTATTTCACCAAATACTTTCTTTGGTAACGCTTATAGAACGTTATTAATGTGCTGAGAGACACTTTGCTTAAGCACAAGATGTTTAAATTCAATTTTGAGCTATTTTCGGAAATTTCTAAAAGTAGTGATGAGGGCGAGGATATATTAGAGCTTAGTATAAAATCTTTTCAATCCAAAATGATATTAGTGCAAAGGGATACTGAGGTTTTGATGGGTATGATTTACACTATCAAAATTTGCTTAAAAAATGGATGAATTCCAAGAGCGGGACAGTGGTATGTCTCTAGCTCACATTATGAAACTAGAGATTAACACAAATAAATAAAATCTTATTCAATAATAGATTGTTGAAAGCTTCCATCATCGGACTACTGCCGTTACAGTTCTTCCCCAAGCCTTTGCGTGTTGAAAGTATTATAAAAAAGAGAATACTATAGTTTCTCACCATACCTACCATACCAATACAAAATCAAGATTTATATGTATTGCCAAGTGAAAGTACCCAGTAGACAAGGGCAGAAGCTTCCAGGCCTTCTAGCAGGCCTTAGCTGGTAAGATTAAGGCCTTGCCACCTCCTTTCCAACTTACTTTCTTTTTTATATGAAACGTCCCGATAAAACAGGCCTTCTTTAGCAGGCCTGATAGAAATACTCTTCAAGCAGGCCTTCCTACATCGCTTGCGTCAAGAGCCCTTTTAAGAGCGCCTATCGTAGTATAGTAGAAGGGGTCACAGAAGTACTTTGAAAAAATTAAATCTTAAATAAGTCGTGAGACTCTTAGTTAAATGTTTTTTTTATCTGCGTCAACCTCCCTTGCGTTGATATTTTTAATGTTTATTTTTTGTGACGTTTTCTTAATTTATAATTTGACATTGAATACACAACAATACCACTTTAACATAACATCAAACAGAAGACCAGCCTAGCAACATGCACACCGCTCCATACTTCTAACCATTTATCTACTTTTGATGTCGTTTAAGTACAATGCAATGACAAAAAAGTAATGTCGAATCATAAAACATTGCAATGCATGAAATAAAAAAATACATGAAGTCCTTCTTCTTTGCCTTCTAATATAAGGCCCTATAGCACTGCTGATGTGGGAAGGCCTTATAGCACTGCTGCTGTGGGAAGGCCTTATAGCAGTGCTGCTGGGGGAAGGCATAATAGCACGCCTGCTGTGGCAAGGCATAATAGCATTTCATGAGTATACACTCAATGAAGTGCAACTATTCTGCTAATTAAAATTTCACTACTTATAAAATTTACTTATTGTTAATATTGACGGATTGTAAATAAAAACAAAAATCATAATACAAAAAAAAAATAAAAAAATTAGCATACATGTTTTTATTTGCATGAAAATTTTGTTTTGAGCAGACCTCTTACCATCGGAGTAGTGCTAGCAGGCCTTCTCCGGGGAAGGCCTTGCTCAATTGCCTGCTGGGTATGATCGTAGATCCTAAGTATATAGTAAAGCAAGAAGTAGAAAAAAATGATGTATTCGGAGAAGCAATATTAAAGAATAACTTTGGTGCATTTTTACATATTTGATGAAATTCGATATGAAATAAATGGTTTTGAAGTTGATCGCACTCGTAAACTTGGAGTTGCATAGACTATGAAGAACTTTGTGTCATTAAATAAAATGAGAGCAATACCTTAAAAAATGCTCGTTGGTGTCCTGAAGAAAGTTTTACTCTAGAAAAAGGTCACTTTAGTTGCTGTATTCCATTGAAAATGTTGTTAGGTTTTGCTGAGGATTACAATAAAATAATACTAAATTCCAAACAAGAACTGATTTTGCAACATTCTAAAAATTACGATAGAATCTTTCATCCAACTATAATATCCGATAAATTAAAATTGACAATACTAGATATAACTTGGAAAATACCTCACATACAATTATCTGACTATTCGAAATTGGATATGTTTAAATTAATTAACAGTAAAAAGTCTACAACAATTGCGTTTCGAAGTTGGGAGTGTCATGTAAATCCTTTACACAAAGGTTTTATGGAACGTAAAACTTACACCACAAAATGAAAGACCACGATTTATTATAAAGGGTGTTTTTTTTAGAGGTATAGAGCTTCGAATTGAAATAAAACACAAGAAAATCGTTTTAATGTCCATCAATTTGGCTTTATTGGAAGGATAATTTTATGCCATTAATGTTTAAATATGATTTCGGGCATGTGACCGCCGCGGCTGGCTCGAATAAAGCCAATTCTACAGGTCCAATTTTGAACCACTTTTTCGAGCATATGGGGCCGTATGTCGGCAATAACGCCACGAATGTTGGCTTCCAAGTCCCCTAACGTTTCTGGTTTGTTGGCGTAGACGAGCGACTTCACATATCCCCAAAGAAAATAATCCAATGGTGTCAAATCACACGATCTTGGTGGCCAATTGACAGGTCCATTCCGCGAAATTATGCGCTCATCGAATGTTTCCTTCAATAAATCGATTGTGACGTGCGCTGTGTGGCATGTAGCGCCGTCTTGTTGGAACCACAACTCATCCACATTCATGCCATCCAATTCGGGAACAAAATAGTCGGTTATCATGGCTCTATACCGGTCTCCATTAACGGTAACTGACTCTCCAGCATTACTTCGGAAGAAGTATGGCCCAATGACTCCACCAGCCCATAGAGCACACCAAACAGTCAGTTTTTGTGGATGTAATGGCGTCTCAAGGGTCTCATGTGGATTCTCTTCACTCCAAATGCGGCAATTTTGCTTGTTAACGTAGCCATTCAACCAAAAATGAGCCTCATCACTGAACAAAATTTTGCGATGAAAATCAGCATCGAGATCAATCTCATTTTCGGCCCATACACCAAAATCACGACGCATTGCATGGTCTCGCGGCTTTAATTCTTGCACAAGCTGGATCTTGTAAGGTCGCAAGCCAAGATCTTTGCGCAAAATCTTCCATAAAGTTGATGGACAAAGCTCCAATTGCTGTGCACGGTGGCGAATCGATTCATTCGGGTCCTCTTCAACATTTTGCTCTACAGCAGCAATTGTTTCTTCGGTGCGCACTGTTCGACGTCTCTGCGGATGCGTATTATCACATAGAGTAAACGTAGTGCGAAAACGATCCATGGTTAACCGAATTAATTGCTCTGATGGACGATTATGTCGACCATAAAATGGACGGAGCTTGCGGTAAACTTCGCGAACTGAACCATTATTTTCGAAATAAATTTGCACGATTTGCAAGCGTTGTTTTTTTTGTCAACCTGTTCATAATGAAATGGCAAACCAAATTGAACATAAATGACATTAGAGTTGCCAGATTTGACCATAAAATGCCAGTTTTATCTCTATTCGAAAAACAAACCTCTAAAAAAAACACCCTTTAATTGGTTTACAAAAATCAAAGAGTAAGGAGGATGGAAATACTTTTGATCATTGTAACATAACTAATTTAAAAGCCTATCTTAAATCTAATACATATCCTCACTATTTTATATGATACATATGTATTCAAAATTTCAGCAAAGTTATTATATGCGGGAACCTCATTGTTGGATATTGTTGAATATAAGAAAACTATCCCGCTTATTGTTGTTGATGTTATTTATCAGAATGAAATAGTAAAAACTGGGCCATCCCAGCGAATACTTCAGCATACTGCTTAGTGATTCATGATCGTGTTATTTAATATTTACCTTTAGCATTAACAGGTGAAATATGAAAAGTAATGTAAAATTTAAAATCCTTTATTTATAAATAAAATTCTATAAACATATAAAAAATCGTTTTATTTTTGCTTTCATTCATATATTATATATTATATATATATATAGGTCAAAAACTTGCGTAAATATATCTTTAAGAACTCAAATAAAAAAATTTTTAAGTTCAACCAAAAAACCTTATCACAATACGCACACAGACTTGGTACGCTTGTGGATATTCCTTTTTTGTTGTTGTTGCCATCTATGGCGCGCGGCATCCGTTCTATGTTTTTGTCTTGGTGCTACTGATTTTATTATTTTTGTTTTTTGTTATTGTTTTGTTGTGTTTTTTTCTCTTTGGCTCTAATGACTTTTATTGCTTTCTAAAGTTTCTGCTAACCTGATATATTAATTTCAATTTTCACACTATTATTCTGACTCTTAGAGAGGGCGCGTGGTGGGGGCGGGAGAAAATGGATCTCTAGACCTCTGCAAGAGTTTTTATAGGTAATCATTCACATTCATCATGGTCCACCCATCTGCTAACCCTAACACCTCTACTCGCAGCCTCTCCGTGGAGTGTTCGCAGCCTCTGCCTGGAGTGTTCGCTGCCTCTGCCTGGAGTGTTCGCTGCATCTGCCCGGAATGTTCGCAGCCTCTGCCTGGAGTGTTCGCAGCCTCTGCCTGGAGTGTTCGCTGCCTCTGCCTTGAGTGTTCGCAGCCTCTACCTGTAGTGTTTCGCTGCCTCTTTCTGGAATTCTGCCTAGAGTATGCCAGAGCCCGCAAATACACCCTACTGTGGTGCTATCTGATGCTCAACTTCAAATGCTGATGCGTGAAAGGATCAACATGATCAAATTGCCCAAATTGTCAATAATTTCACCACAATGACGTTACTACAAGTAACACTTGCAACGACATCAACATCAGCAAAGACAACGGACTTCCAAAAGGATTATTGAGCTTTCAAAAATTCAAGGAGCTCGCCTGCATCGATACGGCGTTAAGGACGAGTCTTGCTAGTTATCCTTTCTACGAGTTTTTGAAAAGCATTGGCATTGTTCGAACGCAAACAGTTTTTACAACATATGCTTACATTTCATTTGGAAACAAAACAATAAAAACTTTTTTCATTATTTTGCGGGACACAAAATCAAAGCACACTCTTCTGCGTATTAATTTTATGGAAAAGCCAAGCTAATAATTGGTACATCGCAGTTGGAGTAGTTTTATGCTAACACTGCAGATATTAAGTTCGATTTTTTACTGGAAATCCAAGGCAGCGACACATTTTCTCACAACAATACAAAACCTTCGTTAAACAAGAAGATGCTTATCGAGGAAAATCATCCGTGCGAAGTTGTTGAATTGTACGACTTATGTCGGCATTCCTTACCACTGCATGTTATCACACCAGAGAAGAAAACGACTTAAAATATTTTTGTACAACACATTCGTGGTGTTAAAGAGCCGACTGATGATCGCTTGTTTGGACCACCCGTTCGCAAGTTAAATTTCAATATAGTTGATGTTACACTCAGGTCCGACGAAGCCCTCGAGCTTGATGATAACGCAAGGAAGCAGCTAGATGTAATTTTCGAAGGGTATGAGGTACCATTCGGAGATATAAGCACTTCACATATAAGTGTATTCTACAGCATCACCACTACCACTGAAGAACCAATTTCGTCACGAGCGTATCGACTATCACCAGCACGAAAATCGCGACTGAAACAAGAAGGTTTGGCTTGCAAAGCGGATACTGGCAAATAAATATTAAACCAGAAGATATGGATAAAACTGAATTTATCACACCATTTGGAACTTTTCGTTTTAAGCGGATGCCGTTTGGATTACGGAAGGCTCGTGATATGGAGCATCCTATTGAATATGTAAGCTTATTTTTAACCGATACCGAAAGAAATTACTCGACAATTGAACGAGAAGCTCTTGCAAGTGTATGGGCTGTAAGCAAATTTCGGGGCTACTTTGAAGGCTCAACGCTCGTTTTACTCACGGATCATCAATCCTTCAAATGGCTTATGATTTTGCAATCACCTACAGATAGGCAAGCAAGACAAATATTCATAAAAAGAAAATTAAATAATGTCGCCGATACTTTATCAAGAATTCCAATTTCTTTTGAATCATACATGTTCGAAATAGATGAACCAACTAAATCTACAAAAGATATCCGAGCTGCACAACTGAACGATGAAGAACTTGAGAGCATTATTAAAAGTTTTGCAATCTATGGTAAATGGCGATGTAGAAATGGCTAAAAAGTATTCTTTAGCAGGGTATTTAATAAATAATGGCATTTTATGTCGCTACGCCAACTCAGAAAAAGACTCGGCACAATTGGTGGTTCCAAATAATGAACCTACTGAAATGATCAAAGAATTTCACTGTGCAGATATTGCCGATCATTATGGAATTGAAAAAACTAAAACCAAAATGATGGAGGATTTCGATCGTATTTCATCTCTCTACATACATCACATTAATTAATTATTATTTGTATCAGTTCTTGTAGATTAGGGTAATACATTTTATATTTGATTTTGTTATAAGTCTCTTGTCTCTTGTATACCTGAATGCAAACTTTCTTTTACGTGGTAAAGGGATATTTGCCTAACTGATTCTGCTGTTTTTAGATCTAATGCCTTTAATGAACATTTGATGAATCGAATTTTATTATCGTTTGAGAATAATTCAATAATTTTCTGTTGCACAATATTATATAAGTGGTCTGAAACCTCAGCATAAACGACAATTATTCCTGATTTTACACATCTCCTTAATATGCTTATTTTTCAAAGTCATATTCCGCTCTATAAATTATTCTCTTTCCATGTATAACTTCAATATCTGTAGTTTTGTTCTTTGTTATAATGAGTTAGGTTTATTTACTATTTCTTCCTTTATTAGTATGTGAGCTAACAAATCCTCTCTGCAGAGCGAATGATTGCCCTTGTGGTTATTTGCTCTAGATTACATACACTAAAGCAATCACTATCATTGCCATCTAAGAAGGCCTTATCCAGGATTTAGTTTGGGGGGGGGGAGGAGGGGTTGATATGAGATTTTTGAAAACCAATTTTCGATGACTTTTTGTTTAGGTAACTCTGTTTTAAGTTTTTTAAACACTGTAATGTAAATGAATATATTTCCCAAAAGAATTGATGGATTTTAAAAATTGTTGCTGCTTTTCAAACGTGGGCTATTCCCGATCAAACCTTGAAAAAGCTAATAAAAAAACTACTCGCCGCTTTTTTAAGCTTTTTCCAAAAAAACTATCATTTATGCTAAAAGTACCCCGACACGGGGCACATTTGACTAGATAAGGAGGGGACTCTTTAAATATGGAACTAAGTCTTACAAACGTGTGTGAAACTGTTTTTAAACTATTTATTAAAAAGACAATCAAAAATAAAGCTATTTTATTTTGTTACTTGATTTTTAAAAGAAGTCATATATAATTCAAAAAACGCTTACGTACTGGGTGTCGAAAATTACATAAGCGACCACGAAAACAGAAAAAAAAACCCTTTCTCCGTCTTCACACTGAAATTATCAAAGTCCGCTGCTTTTGGCTCTAATGGTAAGCTGTATTCTCTTTGGCATACTCGCTATTATTTCGCCTAGGATTTGAATAGTGATCCCGGACCGCTGTTCATTGGCAACCATCCGTAACTCGGCCAGATTTTGTGGGGTGGGTTTTTTATCATGTACTTTTTTTTAAATGTTCACAAATTTTCAATGGGACTTATATCTGTGGACTGTGCTGGCCTATCGAAGCAGGTAATATTTTGGCCTCAGAGTATTTTGTTGTAGTTCTAGCCTTATACTTCGGGTCATTATTCCGCAAAAAGATGGTATCACCTGGTTCGCAACAAAATTTTTCCAGGCTGGGTAGGTATGAGTACTCTAGAGCGTTAATATCGCCTTGTGCTACCATCTATTAATTTTACGAAGAACTCCCCGTTTATTACCATAAAAATACCGCCATATCATCAAAGAGCCTCCGCCAAACCTTAAGTTCTCCTGTATATTGTGTGCAGTAATACTGATTAAATGACGAGATGAGAGAAATACCACCATACGTCTGCTGTGACAGTTGTAACAGTAATATTCTCTTGGTCCTATTTATACGGATCAGAATATACTTTCTTATTAAATTTTCCAACCGAGATGTAGCCGATTCTAATAATTAAGTAAAAGTTTTGCGCATTTCTAAGGCTGTCCATAAACTGCATGGGTCACTTCTGTTATAATGTTTATTTGTTTGTCTGTTTCAGAGTATAGTTAAATCGAAAATCTTAAGGGGGTAAAATCTCCATAATCAAAACACAATTTCAGTTTTTGAGTTTGTGAATGCGTTAGTCTGTATGTCAGTTTTCTGTTCATTTATCCAAAACTTTAGTTCTGCGACGCCTTAAATGAATTGAATATTATTGTGCTTTTTCATTAAAATGTAGTCTTTAATTTTTTTTTGTATATAGAGTCAGTGACTTTAGTGTATTTAATCTTAAGTCACTGAGTTTACAAGTTTGCATTTGAGTTTTGGATGCAAAGCGCTCTCTTTTATATCATTACCTCTTATAGTATTTTACTGCAGTTTTGCAGGAACATTTTTCCACACTTTGCTAGTCACCTGTAGTATACAGTATTGGCTTTAATTTTATTTATGTACGTATGATATGTATTTCTTTAGTTGAATAAATTTTATTTTTTATTATTAATAGGTTTTTTAATAGTTTTTCCATAAATTCATTCGTAATCTGAGTGTTGTGGGATACACACGTCTCAGTAGAGCGCAAAAGTACATTTCGATTCGAAAACATTAATTTCCAAAACGGTTAACAAAAAAAGTTTTAAGAAAAGATGTCAAAAGATCTGAATCTAAAATAGATTGTTCTTTTTGCAATTTAGTGTTTCATGGCAGCTGTGTAAAACTTCTTCCAGCACAAATTGACTCCATGAAAAGAAAATAAAAAACCATGGAGCTGCTCAAATTGTGTTTCACTGCGCAGAAGCTTTCTCGATGTGCAAGCTAGTGTTTACTCGTATTCTGTCTCTCCTGTGCAAACAAGTGTAAAAGACAATGCAAATAATGTTGATACAAATGAAAAAAAAAACAGTTGACTTAGAAACGATCTTCAACGAAATAGTAGAACTGAAAAAAGTAAATAAAGAATTCTTAAATATGATACCAGAAATAAAAGTTAAAAATAAAAAGCTCAAATCAAAAGTCGATATTTTAGTAGAAAAAGTTAATTTTTTGGAACAATCACAACTCAGCAGCACATTAGAGATTGTGAATGTTTCGTGTGCTGATAAATCCAATGCAACGCAAATGGCTTTACAAGTTGTTCGCGATGTTGTAGGAGTTCAGATAAACGAAAACGATATCGACTATTGCTTCGTCAAAAAAGTAAAAATAACAAATAAAAATAAAACAAACGCAGCTGCAGACGATGCTGTTGGCAAGAGAATTACAAGCACTAATGTTCTTGTTGTTAAGTTAACTCGCCGCCAAACGAAAGAGAATATATTGAAAAGTAAAAAAGGAAAAAATGTTAAACTAACAGTGAAATTCTTTGGCGAAAACTTTGATGATTCAGCCGTTTACATTAACGACAGACTATCACCATATATGCGTGAACTTTTTTGGAAACAAAGAAAAAACTGATCAGGAAATACAAGTTCATTTGGATAAAGAATAATATAGTTTTTTGCAATTCGAGTTAGGTGTATTGCTGATATCAGCAAATTTTAAGCAAAACAAATAAAATTCCGATTGATAATTTAATTATTCAAACCTCTTCTAGATTGTGTATTTCCTTTATCCATCAAAACATACGTAGTATGAGAAAGAATTTTGATGTATTTATAGCTCATTTAGAATCATTGAATTTTTTACCTGATTTTATAATATTAACAGAAATTTGGCTATACAACTATGAACTTACCAATTATTTTATACCTAATTATGAATTGTATTGTACTGTATGTACAATGAAAACTTCACTATTTTATGTGTCTATCGTTTGCACGAAAACGGTTTAAGCAAAAATGTTTTCATTGAACATATGGATGGTCTGTTAAGCTAGAAACTTGTTGATTCTGGGTGATTTAAATATTGATATTTCAAAAAATAATGTTGACACTGATAATTACTTGATCAAATGGTCTAAAATCGCTTGTAAATGAACCTACTCGAATAACAAATGAAAGTAAAACTTGCATTGATCATGTTTTTGTGAGATTTCATAAAAATTGGAAGCATAACGTGTCTAGTGAGGTATTGGATCTTAACATTACTGATCACTGTTTGATCTTGAATTAGAGTAGCGGTCAGTTGAGCAGGTAAACGTTAGTAAACAACTTAAATTAATCAGAGTCATAAATCATTCAGGGCTGCTAGATGCTTTAAAATTTTAGGGCTGGGAACAGGCTTATCAAGAACCTAATCCATCATTAGCATTTGACATCTTCTTAGAAATTTTTAACAGACACATTAGTAGCTACTCCATATTTCAACCAAATAGAGCGAAAAATTTAAAAAAAATTAAACTATGGATTAGTGATAAACTTATTAAAAAAAACAAACTGCGGAAAAAATGCAAAAGATATTGCCAGAACGTAGAGTTGAAAAAATACTATAAAAAATTAAGTAATGGTGTCAAAAAACTAGCATTTATAAACAAGAACCTATCATGTAAATAAATTTCAAAACTGCAGAGGTAATGTGAAAAAAGAATGGAAAGTAGTCAATGACATTTTAAATAATGAGGCAAACAAAGATAGCATTAACGAAATTCAAGTTAAAATCAAGTAATTGTCAAGCCCCTAGATATCGCTAACAACTTCAACAACTACTTTGTCACAGTTGCAGAAAATCTTAAACCTTCTCCTCCTCTTGTAAATTGAAATTGTAATTTGTATGACGCAATAAGTGCTGAAAATTTTCAAAATAATAGCTTTGTTTTTAATCCTTTTACTTCATTCGAAATATTTAAGCAAATATCGCGCCTTAATAACAAAAACTCATGTACTTCTGATGGAATAACCAATAATCTTCTGAAACTCACTGCCTTCTATGTAGCGGATGTGATTTGTCATTTATTTAATAAAAGTGTGGAATACGGCATTTTTCCTTCAGTTCTTAAACTGGCGGAAGTTATTCCTATTTTTAAAAAAGGCAACAAAAAATTGATGAGTCATTATAGACCAATTTCTTTGCTTCCAACTTTGTCTAAACTGTTTGAAAAAGTAATGAAAACTAGATTTCTATCGTTTTTAAATAAAAACAACTTCTTTAGCGAAGAACAGTTTGGTTTTCAAGAAGGTAAATCGACAGAAGATGCCATCTTGAAACTTTGTAGTGAGGTTTATGAAGGCTTTAATAAAAACGTTGTACAAATATCACTATTTATTGATATGACCAAAGCTTTTGACATGGTTAATTACACAATTTTTTTGGATAAATTTTATAAGGACCCAGCCTTCAGAGGTATTATAAACATGTGGTTCAAGTCGTACTTAACGAATAGATCACAGAAAGTAAAAATAAACGAAGTTTTTAGCAATGAAATGAAAATAGGTACAGGCGTGCCACAAGGATCTGTGCTAGGTCCTATACTGCTTTTTATATACTTTAACTCTATTTTTAAGCAAAGATTTCGGAGCAATGTAACTGCTTGCGCTGACGATATTGTACTTAATTATCATAATAAGACCCTATTCGAAGCACTAGCTGATTTTCAATGTGATTTACAAGTTCTGCGTCAATGGTTCGTAAAACATAAGTTGATTGTAAGTGATAAGACAAAGCTTATGATGCGTATGGCCTAAAAAATTTTGATTTGGTTGACTTCAATATTAATTTCCATTCAACTTCTTGCAGAAAACTTAGCCTAGCGTGTCACTCTTGTGGCCTGCACAATTATGATATTGAGTCTACGTATAGCTCCGACTGCTTTAAAATAGAGTCAGTAAAAGAATTTAAGTATCTTGGGGTCCTGATTGATAAAAACTTGAACTGGAAAGCACATGTAGCTGACCTTAAGAAATATGCAATGGCGGCAACACGAAAAATTTATTTGCTTAAAGACTACTGCTCTCAAAAACTACTCACTGTGATATATTATGATCTGATGAACTTTAAAATACAATATGGCTTATCAAGTTGGGGTGGGGCTTATTATAGCACACTTGAACCATTAATACTAGCGCAGAAACATATCATCAGAGTCATTTGTAAAAAAAATAGGGTCCTTTGTATGGACTTTGTGAATTCTTTCTTTGTTCTAGTTTTACAAAAACTTGATCTCCTACTTTAAAATTTGAAACGTTTTCATTTTTGTCATAACGTGTTTTTCTTTTATGTTTTATTATATTTATCATTTCTCTTGCTTTACTTAAGGCTGTTTTTAGTCTTACTTTCAATTCATTTGAATAGTCTTCTAAGTTATACCGTGTTGTTTTATTTTCAATCAAATCGCTAGGTAGGGAAGGTAATTTGCCGAAAATTAATTCAAAGGGTGTATATTGATTATCTATATGTGGAGTTGAATTATATGCAAACATATAGTATGGTATCCATTTGTCCCATTCAAAGTCGTCTGCAAACGAAAGCAAATGAAATCAAAATTCTATAGATAAGCAAATGTCATTCACACTTCACACTGTTTCATTTCATCCCCTTTATGCACATACCTATTGCTTTAGCACAAGCCATACGCTACAACAACAACAATGCAATAACACATGAGCAAGTGCATACAGATATATCGGATTGCTTAAGGCAATGACTTTCAGTTGAAGGCCAACGCATATGCACTTGTTGTTGTTACAATATACTCGTACCTTATGAAAACAAAATTAAGTATTTGTTGTTGTTGTTAACTATTTTTCTGTATCGACTGATCGATAAACAAAATTGATTGGCGAGCAGCAAAACTGTGGGAGGAGCATGACAAATACTAGCATTAATACTATTAAGAAAATACTGGTTAATATTCAATTTTGGACAGAAAAACAAAAGTCTTATTTTATTTTATGTTGAATTTCCATCATAGCCTAAAGGCTTAATACTGAAATATAGCCGAGCAGGCTTAAATGCAAAGTTCGTGGCGCGACCTATTTTCTATCCTCAACCACAGGCTTCTCCCACCACATAAGATTTAACAATAAAATCAGAGTTTGTTCTGAAGTAAAACGGAAGATACCTGGTCTTCTTAGTTCAAAAGGTTAAAGAAATATACTGATAAGTATACTCTAAAAAATATCCAATAGGATATTTCTCTTTCCTTTTCAGATACATCTCCAGCAACCAGTGTAAAGTATTATTCCCAGGACGGGTCAACTACTTGCACAACATTTTGGCGCAGCCGGTAGGATTGCACAACATTTGGCGCAGCCGGTATCCGAGCCACAACACTCGGAAGGATACAACATTCAGAAGGCCAAAACATTCAGAAGGACACAACATTCAGAAGGACATAACATACGGAAGGACACAACATTCACAAGGACAAAACATTCAGAAGGACACAACATACGGGAGGACACAATAAGGGAGGATCAAGAACAACATATCAATATCACTAATCATAAACTTGCTAACTGAAACGTGGTTAACGTCTCATTTTTTATCAAATGAATTATTCGATTCCTACTATACAGTTTACCGTAAACATCGTGTGTTAAGAAGTGGTGTAACAAGAGGAGGTGGCGTTTTAGTTGCAGTGTCTTCGAAATTTGCCAGTAAAGAACAACTGCCGCACAACACCGATGATATTGAGCAAATTTGTGTCTCTGTTGCTTTAGGCTCTTTAGGAATTTTTGCTCTGAGCAAAAAGCTTTAATGCCATTTGGTCTAAAAACTTCCATTGAATACACCTTTTGTGATGCATTGTATGCGCTTAATCTTTTTCAGATAAATAATATAAAAAATGACCTATTAAGGATATTAGATCTAATATTCATTAATAATAACTTCAGGTATGAGCTATACAAAAGTGAACTGCCTCTAACTACTGAATCCGTTCATCATAAAGCAATTGCTTTAAATTTTCATTTTTATACTTTCAATGATAACAAGCAAGTAGGACACAGTCTGTCATATGATTTTAGAAACGTTAACTATGTGGCTTTAAATAGTTATTTCGGTTCAATTGATTGGGATTTGATTTTTTTTAATTAGATCATTTATGACATGTATCATAAATTTAAACAAATCATTAATGAAGGCCTGTCATTACACGTACCAATAAAAAATCAATTACTTAATTATAAACATCCGTGGTTTAATAGAAGACTTATTAATTTGAAAAATTTAAGAAACAAAGCTCATGAAAAATACAAAAAAACTGGTAGACGTGAATTTGCATTTCTGTCCAATTTTTTATATAAAAAGTATATTTCGTCTATCGAATGTGGCATTAAGTCAAATCCCAAATCCTTCTGGCTGTTTTTAAATAGTAAAAGAAAATCCTCTGGACTCCCCACTTCAATGGAATATAAAGATATTGTGGCTAATAAATCTGAGGGAATCGCTGAATTATTTGCAAATTTTTTTGGGTCCGTTTTCAATTCCGCTCATTCACAATGCGATACTAACGATTTTGCTAATTTTCCCTAATATTTCAACATTGTTAAATCAGAAATATCGGATACTGAAGTGCTGGAAACTTTAAACAATCTTGACTGCACTAAAAGCGCTGGATATGATTTATTGCCTCCACAGTTTTTAAAAAAATGTGCATCTTCTCTGCACACTACTTTGAGATTGATCTTCAATAAATCTCTTTTTTGTGGCGTTTTCCTGGATGAATGGAAAACTGCTCGTGTTTCTCCGATATTTAAATCTGGTCAAAAGCATCTGATTGAGAATTACAGACCTATTGTAAAATTATCAATTATACCAAAAATATTTGATAACATTGTGATTAAACTTCTTTTTGCTGAAATGCGTAGTTATTTTGCTACTGAACAACAGGGTTTCTTTAGCGGTAGATCCACCACTTCCAATTTAACTATTTTTTCAAATTATGCAATTAACGCACTTGAAAAGGGCTTGCAAGTTGACGTTTTATACACAGATTTTTCAAAGACTTTTGACAGCGTGAAACATCCGATATTGTTATGTAAACTTGAAAAATTAGGCATTCACTCTCAACTTTTAAGATTGATTGCCTCATACCTCTCTGATAGGACACTGACTGTCAAAATTGGTGTACATTGTTCTAGACCTATTAAGCTTAAGTCCGGTGTCCCTAAGGAGAGTCATTTAGGACCTTTACTTTTCAACATATTCATAAATGACGTAGCCCAGATATTCAAATTTGGTAAATGCCTTCTATATGCTGATGATTTGAAAATTTTTCATGAGGTCAAAGATCGTAGCGACTGCGAAAAGCTTCAGGACGATATTTATTTGCTTCACTGGTGTAAAATTAACCAGATGTCTTTGAATTTTGAAAAATCTAAAATTATAACGTTTTCACGTAAAGTTTCCCGTATTGTTTACGATTATAATTATGACGCTAATAATACATTTTCCAGAGTACATCAATTTAAAGACCTTGGAGTATACTTTGACGAAAAGTTCTAATTTGACGTGCACTTGGAGTATATAATTTCAAAAGCGAATTCTCAATTTGGATTTTTAAAAAGAAACTCGAGAGAATTTTTCGATCCTTTTACGCCTAGAACTATCTTTTTTAGCATAGCAAGATCTCTTCTAGAGTACGCTAGCATCGTGTGGGATCCATTTTACGATATTTCGATAAAACGCATTGAAAATATTCAAAAACGGTTTAATCGATTTGAATTGAGACGACTGTATACTTGGGAAAATATGCCTCCTTATTGGGTGCGATGCCGTTTATTAAGCCTCAGCAGCTTGGCCAATAGACGAAGAGTTAGTAATATTATGTTCATTAAGGACATTATCGACGGAAGACTAAATTCGCCTGACTTACTTGCGCTAATTCCATTCAATGTCCCAGCTCGTAATCTTAGAGAGTCAAATATGTTCTACATTCCGTATCACAGAACTAATTATGGTTCTAATGAACCTATTTCTAGATGCTTGTCTAATTGTAACGCACACGCTAACCAATTGGACTTCAGCTTAAATAGGATTGCTTTCAAAAAATGTCTTGAAGAAATAATTGTTTCTATATAGTTAAGTTTATTAATTTTTACCAATAGTTTTTAAGTTTTATTACTGTAATCTGTAAGGGTAAGAAACCCGGTAGATAAATTAAATAAATAAATAAATAAACTTCTAAAACATACGGCACATAGGCATTCCTTAGAAACGCAGTGTATCTGCAATCAACCTCACGAACTTAGGAGCATAAACTATGAGCGAACCTCATAGTCTATGTTCTGCATCAATTATAAGGTTTCATTAATGTTCAATTTGTAAACTTATTGGCAGTTTATGAATTAAAAAAAAAATTTTCATTATGCTATGTACAGCTAGTACAATAAATATTTATTTTTTTGAAATTAAATGACTTTCAATTTTTTGTAAAGAGCTTAAAAAAACCATTTTTTTCTATTTTACAATTTGAAAAGTTAGAAGCTTGGGAAAGTTTTTGTTTTTGAAACTGAATAGCGCTACAGTTTTAACTTTGGGCTTATGAATTGAAATGACTTTTCGTGTTCTCTTAGTACTCTTAATTGAAAATTTTTAAATATCTTAAACGTTATTTTCGCGGTAAAACGTTTGTTTCATTTGAAAGCTATTCAAAGTTATAGAATAAAAGTAAACGAAGACTTGAACTTTATTTGCTTTTAAATAAGTTTATTTTTTAGTATCGAATATAAACCCTGCAAAATTTGTTTTTGGGTTCCAAGGAAAGCTATCAACTATTTCAAGGATTCGTGTTCTGCAGAAGTCCGCGGTCTAGGATTTAAAATTGTTTCTGATAAGGGAAAATGAAATTTTAAAAAGTTTTTTTTTAGTACCACTAAGTTTGGTATGCTCGCAAATTCAAACGATATTTGCGGTAGGTCATGCAATTGACAAAAAATTCTAAGTTTTGAGACAAAAATTAATTAGTGCAGTAGATTTTTCATTTACAAATTAAAGCCTCGAAAAACAGCAAATTAACATTGAGAGAAAGGTTAAGGTAATGAACAATTCACAAACTAATAATTATGCACTCGAAAAATTGAACAGATTTACCGATAAATTATGGAAATATTTGGAAGAAATAATAAATGATATTATGGAAATATTTGGAAGAAATAATAAATGATAATGAACAACTTATTTTAATAAAAAAAAAAGTTGATGATTTCCATAATTTGTCAGAAGTCGAAATAGCGGACGTTGTACTTGACGAAATTTTGAGTTTTGTGGAGCAAAGGCAGGAACAGCAGAAAACTAGGAAAAAGAGTTCCGCGCCTTAAAGAAAAAGTACGATCAACATATCATTCTGCTGAACTCAAACGCTGAACAAATAATTAGAAAAGGAAAATTTTAAATTGAATGATACACTGGATGAAAAGAATTTATCGAAATTAAATTTTTCATTACCAGTGGGACAGGAATTGGACAAGAAGAATCAATCTATAATAGAGTTTAAGAACCGCGTTCAAGACTTGGAAAACGCAAACAAACTTTTAGGCAAAGAGCTTGAAGCCTAAAAACTAAAGTCAAGTAAACAAAAAGTGATTATTGATTTGTCTAACGAAAGTCGCACTTCCAAAAATATGATAGCAGAAAAAGCCAAATTTGATGAGCTGACCTCCAAGCAGCTGGAACTTTCAGAAGATGTGCATAAACTATAAGAAAACTCCAGCCTAGAGGGAAACCATAGTCTATTTTTCAAAAAGGATTGAAGAATTAGAAAAAGTTTGGGCGAGTTTCTGGTCAAACAATGACAGTATAGAACCAATTACCCTATGCACGACTACTTCATCAAGAACTTCTATATTCAGGTAGAAGCGAGGTATCATGAGCTATTGAAGAGTTACAGTGACAAGCTGGATGCCTTAAAAAATGATAGTGCTGCGCAACCAATGCTACAAGCACTACAGCAACCAGCAGGGCAGCAGCAAGGATTTTACGCTAGTAACATTCCAATAGTAAGTGCAGAGATACACAATGAGCAACGAGCACCTCAATCTGAAAACACAAGAAGTTACGTCCATATAATGGGTACGAGACACGGTACCTTATTTTTCCGGTATAGAGTCACCAACCATTAAGGCAGATTTTTACAGGTTTATAGAAGCATGCGAGTCGGTGAGGAGAACCACCGATCCTGGTGATGAAAAAGAATTAATTTCAAAAGTGAGACTTCATCTGAATGGCGACGCGTATGAATTGGTCAGAGCAACTTAATTCAACAAAATGCAAATACCAAATTATACCAAATTTTTAAGGAAACCTACATAAGAGAAAAACCTTTGGAAGTCATACAAAAGGAATTGAGTAACGCTCGTCAAGGTGCCTTTGAGGATTTGCGCGCATACGCTAGGCGTTTGAAATCGCTTCAAACATCCGTTTTGGATAACCTCAGAAGGAGTTATTCAACACCAGATGATCAAGTATATAGAAATGAACTCTTAAATTCCGTAATAAGAGCGATCAGATTTGGATTAAGGAAACCCACCTTAAAAATTTTAATGTTGAGTAAAAATGTAAATACTTTAGAGGAATTACTTGGAAAGCAATCTCTGCGGAAGATAATCTGCGAGAGGATTCAGAACCAGTATTAGGGTTCAACAACTATCAATCAAATGTCGTTCAACCAAGCCCAAATATTTTCAATAAAAACTACACACAGTCACAAAATTCGAATAAGCAATATCAAGAAAGACAAAATAAATCATTCCATCAGAACTCAGGAAGATTCACGGAAAATAGTTCCTTAAACAGAAAACCAAAGATTATTTGTTCATATTGTAATAAAAAGGGTCACACAAGAGAAGACTGTTATGTTAGGAAAAACACACCTTTCTGTGACAAATGTTCAGAATACGGCCACATGACCAGCATAAAATGTTCACAAACAACAACGAACATAAGGAAAAATGTAAATAACAATAACAATTTAAATTCTAAAAGCCAACAACGGGGATAACAGTCCTCCAATACATGTCGTTGGTGTAAAAGAATTGGGCATGCAATGGATAATTGTTTTGCTAAAAGAGATTATGAAAGGTTTCAGGGAAACTAATAGGGGCCCAAGACTGGCCAATAGTCTGGGAACCCAAAAAGCTTAGCGAATTAGGGCCAAATAAAGTGGAAACAGTAAATCAACCACAGAAAAGTACTGTTGATACCTTATCTGCTAAATATGAAATACAAAAATTTTCAAATAATAATTTAGATAAAGTAAGGACTGTCCGAGAAAAAACTTTCGTTTTTATATTTTGTATTTTACTCTACCTGGTAATCATATAGGTCTAAAAAGACATAATATTTGTTCTATATAAAGTGACGTTTAATATGATGTATAACAAGCAACAAAAAGTCCGCAAACTGATTTTGTCTACACACCTGCAAACAGGGTCTACCTGTTTCACGAAAAAAAGGTTCAGGCAGAAAACCAGAAGGTAGCGACGAAGGTGAAGCACCTTTTTAAACAAAATCCCAACACCTCAGTGCGAGATATGGCGGCTAAAACAGGTACATCAAAATCTACTGTACAAAGGATCAAGAAAAGTAAGCTAAAGACATACAGAGTTCAAAAAGTACCAGACCGTTCTGATGAAAAGCAGTTAATGGCTCAGATGCGAGCCCGAAAATTGAATGAAAGGTACCTGACTAAATTTGATTCCGGTGTTATGGAAGACCTGGGCACGAATATTATGCAATACCAAAAAAGGGGTATGTGTCTAGTATATTTAAAGAAAAAAAATTTCGAAATTTCCAAAGCAACATACGGTTTGGCAGGCCATATGCACCTGTGGTCTCAGAAGCAGATTTTTTGTTACGCAAGGCACAATCAATTCCAAAGTTTATATAGAAGAGTGCCTCGAAAAACGTCTTTTACCATTTATTCGTGCACATGACTGTACCGTGATGTTCTGTCCCGCAAGTTTTTTCTGGGACAGTCCTTAGTAACAGTAAGTCAACCACAAAAAAGTGTAGTTGATACGTCAACTACTGAAAGTAAAGGTATTGAAATTTCAAGTAATAACTAAAACAATACAAGGCAGGGAAAACTATTCATACGCAGAATACTGCAGTTGAGGCGTCGGTTGCAAACCCCATTGAATTTGTAGCACACAGCAAAGATACTGAAACTGGGAGACACATCTCTTATGGCAGGCATAACGCGAATTTTTATCAAACAAATCAAAATGACGTGTTCATAGAAGAGCTCTGTAAAGATTCCAAATATGGAAAACTTATTTTGTTGGTAGATTGGGGTGCCGACACAAAATTGGTCAAAGAAAGTGCAATGTTGCATTTCCTAGAATTAGAAAAAAATAATCGAATAGATTTAAGTGGAGCATTTGGCGGACGGGTTCCCACATTAGGTACAACTAGTATTCAGCACAAGCAGCAACCAGAGCTAAGTTTAAAGTTACACATAGTGTCACTAGTTTATGGAGTACCAGCTGATGGAATATTAGGTAGAGACAATTTGTGGAACCGAATTGTCATAAATGCAATAGATAAAAAAATAACGTTTTTCAATGTAAAACGTCAGCAAATAATAGGATTCATGCTTGAGCCGATGAATGATTTAAACAAAATACTATACAATACAGAAAAAGCAATAGAAGCTCGAACTGTAAAAATAGTACCATTATGTGTTCATACAACATTTAAAGAAGTTGTTATACACAAACAAGAACTTTCACAGGGAGTTTACTTGGGGGAAGCCCTAATCAAAGTGAAAGATGGCATAGTATATATGGGTCATTCCATCTATAATGGGCCTATCATTACCCTCATGTTTTCTAAATAGACTGAAACTTTTTTCAGTGATTGGTCTATCATGTAGAAGATATAAAAAAATTCGATAAAATTTTTTTGACCAATATTATTGCTTAAAAAAAATTTCAAATTGTGTTAAAAAAAACTCGTAAGTAAAACAAAAAAAATTCATTGATGAATATAAACAAACCAACACAATCCAAATTAGCTTTTATATTATTTTTAGGTAGTTGTGTACTAGTAGATGACAAAAAGAAATGCAAATCTGAATAAACAAAGGCCTGAACGGTTTCTATGTGGTAAAAGATAAAAAAATTGACTTTCCAAGAAAACATCAATTTCCCAAATACTCCATCATCGATTTCAGCCTTTATAGGCTCAAAATTTTAGAACATACTGAAGTACCATACCTGAAAAGTTTATCTATGTTTTTTCACCCTATTTGGTTTTACAACCATTTAAAGTTAAGATTTATGATTTGCAATGTAAATTGAAACATTGAGAATGAGAGCGAGAGAATATAATTTGAATTGATTTCCACCTTTTTAAGCTCAAAATGTTCAGAGTATTCAGGAGTACCACCTCTGAAAATTTCATTCATTTTTGAACAACACACATCCATAGGCAGAATAGCATTTCAAGCTAAATCCTTCCATACCCCACAATACTCTAAAAAATAACCAATAGGATATTTATCTTTCCTTTTCAGATACAGCTCCAGCAATCAGTGCAAAGTGTTATTCCCAGGACGGGTCAACTACTTTCATAACATTTTGGCGCAGCCGGTAGGATTGCACAACAGCATGATTATTTAAGGTAATTTCCTTTGAAAAAATGCTATGAGTAATTATTGAATTTTATACATATGACGCAAAATTGCAAGTCTATTCTTTTGTCAGCTGTTTGTATTGAACGTATAATCACTACACGGAAACAAAAGTTTAAGCAAAATGGAAGACTATGTTTTTTTGCTATTCACATTAAAAGTTAGGAATCATTTCCACTTTTACTCACTTTATTATGTATCAAGAACATCGAAACATGTTTTTAAATGCACAACTGCATTTTTTTACAGATTTGGACATTTTTTCTTCATGTTTTTAAAAAATATATAACATGACCTGCATTAGTGAAAACAAATATCCCAAAACCAAACTTACATAACATTCCCATAATTCACTCCATTTGCATATTTCAGTTTTAGATATTTTTCTGCGAAAAAGTGGTATAAGATATTATTGAAATTCATACATATTACGCAAAAGTGCGTATATTTTTGTCATCTATTTATATTGAATGTATCATTATTATAAAGAAGTTTAAGCAAAGCCGAAGACTATGTTTTTTTGCTACTCTCTGCTAAACTTTGTCAATTTTTGCAAAGTTCTTTTTCTTAAGGAAGTTTTCTTGTAACTGACCTTGAAGCCAAACTAATTCTTCAATGTTCTCAAAAATAGTATTTTTTAAAAAAAAAATTCCACATTTTTCAAAAATGTGTATGTATATGTCTGTAAATTAGCTGAATAATTTTGGAGATAATAACAGCTAAGCTTGAAATATTCAATTGCATAAAGCTAAAATTGTAAATTTAAAGAATAAAACTTCAAGTTTCCGTGCATGCCCTTCATTCAAATTTCCACATATTTCCAAAATGCTTATAGATTACACTTACTTGAAGATTTTTTTGTCGATGGCGGCTTATTTCATAAAGGATAGTATTACCAGTGAACTGCACTGTAAATCATATCTTGAAAGCAACATTGAATATATTTTTGTTGCAGTATATAATGGGAAAAACAATCTAAATCTAAAAATCCCCTCATGCATGTAATTGAAAACACTTCTTTGTTATTCTCAGATTTAATCATTGCAGGAGACTTTAATAGTAACATATTACTGGAAGATATTTTAACCGTTGGAATGGAAACCTTCAGTTTAACGTCTGTCAACTCTACTTCAGGCACGCATTTTACTCGCTCATGCGATACACTCCTAGCTCTATTCTTTTTAAGAGAGCGATCTAAGACCCAGCTCTATGATCAGCTCACAATATCGGTTTTTTCCTACCTTATAACTTTCGCACCCATATCATACCAAAAACTTTTAGTTATCGGGACTTCAAAAACATTGACTATCTTCACCCTGAGCAGGAAGTTGCAATTAATTAGGATGCGACCTATCGCATGGTTTCCGTTGATGACCAAGTGCATTTCCTCCAAGCACCAATCAGATATTTGTTTGAAAATTTGTACCACTAAAAGTTAAGACGACAAAGTGTAAGGATCGTACATGGTTTAATATCCACTGCAAAAACCTTATAGTGCAACACAATAGAGCTTTTAATAGATGGAAATTGTACAAAACACCTGAACTATACGACACCTATGAAGTACAGCGCAATGCGGTAGTTAAATCAATCAAAGCTGCTAAGGCAAACTTTTATGATTCTAGATTTCGTGCTGTAGTTGGCAGTGAGCAAACATGGAATGCTATTCGCGACATAAGTATTGGAAAGAATATGTCATGCTCTGACGATCCCATTCAAGTTGTTGAACTCAATAGAAAATTTGTTAATATTCCTATACCCACTTTTTGCAATTTCTATATTAAATCACCCAAGCTCTTTGAGTAATGTCATCACGTTTACTTTTGCCTGCGTAGATGAAACCGATGTACTTGAAAGTATCCTGGCAATTAAATCAAAGGCGGTAGGACTTGAAAAAATTCATCCTATCTTTTTCAAAGCTTTACTTTCTAATTTGCTTCCTTTTTTAACTTTATTATCACCATGTCAGCATTTCCGCAAACTCGGAAGAAATCCAAAATAATAAGAATTTCGAAGGACAAGATTGATTATCGACCAATTGCAATATTGTGCAAAACCATGGAGTTTATGCTTCCCTAAACATTATTAGTAAGTGGGCCTCCATAAACGGTTTATGCTTAAGTCCCAAGCAAACGTGATAGCGAAAAGATCCTCTGAAACCTCGGCAATGCATAAGCTGTTCCTGAACTAATGTGAAATGGATTACGTAGTATCTGCGAAAAAATTTGGGCATAATTTTTAATAAAACGCTATCCTGGAATAATCACATTAATACCAGTACTGGTAAAGTCTATGGCATGCTCCGCAATTCGCGGAAAACCCAACACTTCATTCCTGTTTACATTAGAACTCTAGTAGCCAAAACATATCTTGTACCAAGCTCATCTACAGTTGTGAAATTTTTGCCAATTGTAATTACATATCCAGACATAAATTAAATGTACTATTTAATAATATTTCTAGATACGTTTTTGGGTTAAAAAGCAGAAATCGCGTTACCCATTTTTCTAGCCGAATGTACAATATGAGTTTCAACAAACTTTTAGAATATCGTACACTTATTTCACTGCATAAAATCTTCTTTACTAAACAGCTTTCTTACTTGTTTCATAGCTTGACTTTCTCCAGATCAAGTACGATCCTTGAACTTCGTCACACCAGCTTGATTTCCGAAAGACAGTTTTTAATATCCTCTATCCGTCTTTGGAACGCTCTTCCCATAAGCTTTAGGTCCATGAGTAACCCAGTGCAATTCAAGAAAAACACATATTTGTTGCAATAATTTTTAAAGTTTTTAAAATTTAACTTCAATTATAAGATCAGTTCACAGAGCAGTTTCACATCTTTCAAATTTCTTATATTATTAGTATAAATAGTATTTTATAATAGCTAAGGCACATAGGCATTCCTTAGAAACGCAGTGTATCTGCAATCAACCTCACGAACTTAGGAGCATAAACTATGAGCGAACCTCATAGTCTATGTTCTGCATCAATTATTAGGTTTCATTAATGTTCAATTTGTAAACTTATTGGCAGTTTATGAATTAAAAAAAAAATTTTCATTATGCTATGTACAGCTAGTACAATAAATATTTATTTTTTTGAAATTAAATGACTTTCAATTTTTTGTAAAGAGCTTAAAAAAAACATTTTTTTCTATTTTACAATTTGAAAAGTTAAAAGCTTGGGAAAGTTTTTGTTTTTGAAACTGAATAGCGCTACAGTTTTAACTTTGGGCTTATGAATTGAAATGACTTTTCGTGTTCTCTTAGTACTCTTAATTGAAAATTTTTAAATATCTTAAACGTTATTTTCGCGGTAAAACGTTTGTTTCATTTGAAAGCTATTCAAAGTTATAGAATAAAAGTCAACGAAGACTTGAACTTTATTTGCTTTTAAATAAGTTTATTTTTTAGTATCGAATATAAACCCTGCAAAATTTGTTTTTGGGTTCCAAGGAAAGCTATCAACTATTTCAAGGATTCGTGTTCTGCAGAAGTCCGCGGTCTAGGATTTAAAATTGTTTCTGATAAGGGAAAATGAAATTTTAAAAAGGTTTTTTTTTAGTACCACTAAGTTTGGTATGCTCGCAAATTCAAACGATATTTGCGGTAGGTCATGCAATTGACAAAAAATTCTAAGTTTTGAGACAAAAATTAATTAGTGCAGTAGAATTTTCATTTACAAATTAAAGCCTCGAAAAACAGCAAATTAACATTGAGAGAAAGGTTAAGGTAATGAACAATTCACAAACTAATAATTATGCACTCGAAAAATTGAACAGATTTACCGATAAATTATGGAAATATTTGGAAGAAATAATAAATGATATTATGGAAATATTTGGAAGAAATAATAAATGATAATGAACAACTTATTTTAATAAAAAAAAAAGTTGATGATTTCCATAATTTGTCAGAAGTCGAAATAGCGGACGTTGTACTTGACGAAATTTTGAGTTTTGTGGAGCAAAGGCAGGAACAGCAGAAAACTAGGAAAAAGAGTTCCGCGCCTTAAAGAAAAAGTACGATCAACATATCATTCTGCTGAACTCAAACGCTGAACAAATAATTAGAAAAGGAAAATTTTAAATTGAATGATACACTGGATGAAAAGAATTTATCGAAATTAAATTTTTCATTACCAGTGGGACAGGAATTGGACAAGAAGAATCAATCTATAATAGAGTTTAAGAACCGCGTTCAAGACTTGGAAAACGCAAACAAACTTTTAGGCAAAGAGCTTGAAGCCTAAAAACTAAAGTCAAGTAAACAAAAAGTGATTATTGATTTGTCTAACGAAAGTCGCACTTCCAAAAATATGATAGCAGAAAAAGCCAAATTTGATGAGCTGACCTCCAAGCAGCTGGAACTTTCAGAAGATGTGCATAAACTATAAGAAAACTCCAGCCTAGAGGGAAACCATAGTCTATTTTTCAAAAAGGATTGAAGAATTAGAAAAAGTTTGGGCGAGTTTCTGGTCAAACAATGACAGTATAGAACCAATTACCCTATGCACGACTACTTCATCAAGAACTTCTATATTCAGGTAGAAGCGAGGTATCATGAGCTATTGAAGAGTTACAGTGACAAGCTGAATGCCTTAAAAAATGATAGTGCTGCGCAACCAATGCTACAAGCACTACAGCAACCAGCAGGGCAGCAGCAAGGATTTTACGCTAGTAACATTCCAATAGTAAGTGCAGAGATACACAATGAGCAACGAGCACCTCAATCTGAAAACACAAGAAGTTACGTCCATATAATGGGTACGAGACACGGTACCTTATTTTTCCGGTATAGAGTCACCAACCATTAAGGCAGATTTTTACAGGTTTATAGAAGCATGCGAGTCGGTGAGGAGAACCACCGATCCTGGTGATGAAAAAGAATTAATTTCAAAAGTGAGACTTCATCTGAATGGCGACGCGTATGAATTGGTCAGAGCAACTTAATTCAACAAAATGCAAATACCAAATTATACCAAATTTTTAAGGAAACCTACATAAGAGAAAAACCTTTGGAAGTCATACAAAAGGAATTGAGTAACGCTCGTCAAGGTGCCTTTGAGGATTTGCGCGCATACGCTAGGCGTTTGAAATCGCTTCAAACATCCGTTTGGGATAACCTCAGAAGGAGTTATTCAACACCAGATGATCAAGTATATAGAAATGAACTCTTAAATTCCGTAATAAGAGCGATCAGATTTGGATTAAGGAAACCCACCTTAAAAATTTTAATGTTGAGTAAAAATGTAAATACTTTAGAGGAATTACTTGGAAAGCAATCTCTGCGGAAGATAATCTGCGAGAGGATTCAGAACCAGTATTAGGGTTCAACAACTATCAATCAAATGTCGTTCAACCTAGCCCAAATATTTTCAATAAAAACTACACACAGTCACAAAATTCGAATAAGCAATATCAAGAAAGACAAAATAAATCATTCCATCAGAACTCAGGAAGATTCACGGAAAATAGTTCCTTAAACAGAAAACCAAAGATTATTTGTTCATATTGTAATAAAAAGGGTCACACAAGAGAAGACTGTTATGTTAGGAAAAACACACCTTTCTGTGACAAATGTTCAGAATACGGCCACATGACCAGCATAAAATGTTCACAAACAACAACGAACATAAGGAAAAATGTAAATAACAATAACAATTTAAATTCTAAAAGCCAACAACGGGGATAACAGTCCTCCAATACATGTCGTTGGTGTAAAAGAATTGGGCATGCAATGGATAATTGTTTTGCTAAAAGAGATTATGAAAGGTTTCAGGGAAACTAATAGGGGCCCAAGACCGGCCAATAGTCTGGGAACCCAAAAAGCTTAGCGAATTAGGGCCAAATAAAGTGAAAACAGTAAATCAACCACAGAAAAGTACAGTTGATACCTTATCTGCTAAATATGAAATACAAAAATTTTCAAATAATAATTTAGATAAAGTAAGGACTGTCCGAGAAAAAACTTTCGTTTTTATATTTTGTATTTTACTCTACCTGGTAATCATATAGGTCTAAAAAGACATAATATTTGTTCTATATAAAGTGACGTTTAATATGATGTATAACAAGCAACAAAAAGTCCGCAAACTGATTTTGTCTACACACCTGCAAACAGGGTCTACCTGTTTCACGAAAAAAAGGTTCAGGCAGAAAACCAGAAGGTAGCGACGAAGGTGAAGCACCTTTTTAAACAAAATCCCAACACCTCAGTGCGAGATATGGCGGCTAAAACAGGTACATCAAAATCTACTGTACAAAGGATCAAGAAAAGTAAGCTAAAGACATACAGAGTTCAAAAAGTACAAGACCGTTCTGATGAAAAGCAGTTAATGGCTCAGATGCGGGCCCGAAAATTGAATGAAAGGTACCTGACTAAATTTGATTCCGGTGTTATGGAAGACCTGGGCACGAATATTATGCAATACCAAAAAAGGGGTATGTGTCTAGTATATTTAAAGAAAAAAAATTTCGAAATTTCCAAAGCAATATACGGTTTGGCAGGCCATATGCACCTGTGGTCTCAGAAGCAGATTTTTTGTTACGCAAGGCACAATCAATTCCAAAGTTTATATAGAAGAGTGCCTCGAAAAACGTCTTTTACCATTTATTCGTGCACATGACTGTACCGTGATGTTCTGGCCCGCAAGTTTTTTCTGGGACAGTCCTTAGTAACAGTAAGTCAACCACAAAAAAGTGTAGTTGATACGTCAACTACTGAAAGTAAAGGTATTGAAATTTCATGTAATAACTAAAACAATACAAGGCAGGGAAAACTATTCATACGCAGAATACTGCAGTTGAGGCGTCGCTTGCAAACCCCATTGAATTTGTAGCACACAGCAAAGATACTGAAACTGGGAGACACATCTCTTATGGCAGGCATAACGCGAATTTTTATCAAACAAATCAAAATGACGTGTTCATAGAAGAGCTCTGTAAAGATTCCAAATATGGAAAACTTATTTTGTTGGTAGATTGCGGTGCCGACACAAAATTGGTCAAAGAAAGTGCAATGTTGCATTTCCTAGAATTAGAAAAAAATAATCGAATAGATTTAAGTGGAGCATTTGGCGGACGGGTTCCCACATTAGGTACAACTAGTATTCAGCACAAGCAGCAACCAGAGCTAAGTTTAAAGTTACACATAGTGTCACTAGTTTATGGAGTACCAGCTGATGGAATATTAGGTAGAGACAATTTGTGGAACCGAATTGTCATAAATGCAATAGATAAAAAAATAACGTTTTTCAATGTAAAACGTCAGCAAATAATAGAATTCATGCTTGAGCCGATGAATGATTTAAACAAAATACTATACAATACAGAAAAAGCAATAGAAGCTCGAACTGTAAAAATAGTACCATTATGTGTTCATACAACATTTAAAGAAGTTGTTATACACAAACAAGAACTTTCACAGGGAGTTTACTTGGGGGAAGCCCTAATCAAAGTGAAAGATGGCATAGTATATATGGGTCATTCCATCTATAATGGGCCTATCATTACCCTCATGTTTTCTAAATAGACTGAAACTTTTTTCAGTGATTGGTCTATCATGTAGAAGATATAAAAAAATTCGATAAAATTTTTTCGACCAATATTATTGCTTAAAAAAAATTTCAAATTGTGTTAAAAAAAACTCGTAAGTAAAACAAAAAAAATTCATTGATGAATATAAACAAACCAACACAATCCAAATTAGCTTTTATATTATTTTTAGGTAGTTGTGTACTAGTAGATGACAAAAAGAAATGCAAATCTGAATAAACAAAGGCCTGAACGGTTTCTATGTGGTAAAAGATAAAAAAATTGACTTTCCAAGAAAACATCAATTTCCCAAATACTCCATCATCGATTTCAGCCTTTATAGGCTCAAAATTTTAGAACATACTGAAGTACCATACCTGAAAAGTTTATCTATGTTTTTTCACCCTATTTGGTTTTACAACCATTTAAAGTTAAGATTTATGATTTGCAATGTAAATTGAAACATTGAGAATGAGAGCGAGAGAATATAATTTGAATTGATTTCCACCTTTTTAAGCTCAAAATGTTCAGAGTATTCAGGAGTACCACCTCTGAAAATTTCATTCATTTTTGAACAACACACATCCATAGGCAGAATAGCATTTCAAGCTAAATCCTTCCATACCCCACAATACTCTAAAAAATAACCAATAGGATATTTATCTTTCCTTTTCAGATACAGCTCCAGCAATCAGTGCAAAGTGTTATTCCCAGGACGGGTCAACTACTTTCATAACATTTTGGCGCAGCCGGTAGGATTGCACAACAGCATGATTATTTAAGGTAATTTCCTTTGAAAAAATGCTATGAGTAATTATTGAATTTTATACATATGACGCAAAATTGCAAGTCTATTCTTTTGTCAGCTGTTTGTATTGAACGTATAATCACTACACGGAAACAAAAGTTTAAGCAAAATGGAAGACTATGTTTTTTTGCTATTCACATTAAAAGTTAGGAATCATTTCCACTTTTACTCACTTTATTATGTATCAAGAACATCGAAACATGTTTTTAAATGCACAACTGCATTTTTTTACAGATTTGGACATTTTTTCTTCATGTTTTTAAAAAATATATAACATGACCTGCATTAGTGAAAACAAATATCCCAAAACCAAACTTACATAACATTCCCATAATTCACTCCATTTGCATATTTCAGTTTTAGACATTTTTCTGCGAAAAAGTGGTATAAGATATTATTGAAATTCATACATATTACGCAAAAGTGCGTATATTTTTGTCATCTATTTATATTGAATGTATCATTATTATAAAGAAGTTTAAGCAAAGCCGAAGACTATGTTTTTTTGCTACTCTCTGCTAAACTTTGTCAATTTTTGCAAAGTTCTTTTTCTTAAGGAAGTTTTCTTGTAACTGACCTTGAAGCCAAACTAATTCTTCAATGTTCTCAAAAATAGTATTTTTTAAAAAAAAAATTCCACATTTTTCAAAAATGTGTATGTATATGTCTGTAAATTAGCTGAATAATTTTGGAGATAATAACAGCTAAGCTTGAAATATTCAATTGCATAAAGCTAAAATTGTAAATTTAAAGAATAAAACTTCAAGTTTCCGTGCATGCCCTTCATTCAAATTTCCACATATTTCCAAAATGCTTATAGATTACACTTACTTGAAGATTTTTTTGTCGATGGCGGCTTATTTCATAAAGGATAGTATTACCAGTGAACTGCACTGTAAATCATATCTTGAAAGCAACATTGAATATATTTTTGTTGCAGTATATAATGGGAAAAACAATCTAAATCTAAAAATCCCCTCATGCATGTAATTGAAAACACTTCTTTGTTATTCTCAGATTTAATCATTGCAGGAGACTTTAATAGTAACATATTACTGGAAGATATTTTAACCGTTGGAATGGAAACCTTCAGTTTAACGTCTGTCAACTCTACTTCAGGCACGCATTTTACTCGCTCATGCGATACACTCCTAGCTCTATTCTTTTTAAGAGAGCGATCTAAGACCCAGCTCTATGATCAGCTCACAATATCGGTTTTTTCCTACCTTATAACTTTCGCACCCATATCATACCAAAAACTTTTAGTTATCGGGACTTCAAAAACATTGACTATCTTCACCCTGAGCAGGAAGTTGCAATTAATTAGGATGCGACCTATCGCATGGTTTCCGTTGATGACCAAGTGCATTTCCTCCAAGCACCAATCAGATATTTGTTTGAAAATTTGTACCACTAAAAGTTAAGACGACAAAGTGTGAGGATCGTACATGGTTTAATATCCACTGCAAAAACCTTATAGTGCAACACAATAGAGCTTTTAATAGATGGAAATTGTACAAAACACCTGAACTATACGACACCTATGAAGTACAGCGCAATGCGGTAGTTAAATCAATCAAAGCTGCTAAGGCAAACTTTTATGATTCTAGATTTCGTGCTGTAGTTGGCAGTGAGCAAACATGGAATGCTATTCGCGACATAAGTATTGGAAAGAATATGTCATGCTCTGACGATCCCATTCAAGTTGTTGAACTCAATAGAAAATTTGTTAATATTCCTATACCCACTTTTTGCAATTTCTATATTAAATCACCCAAGCTCTTTGAGTAATGTCATCACGTTTACTTTTGCCTGCGTAGATGAAACCGATGTACTTGAAAGTATCCTGGCAATTAAATCAAAGGCGGTAGGACTTGAAAAAATTCATCCTATCTTTTTCAAAGCTTTACTTTCTAATTTGCTTCCTTTTTTTTCTTTATTATCACCATGTCAGCATTTCCGCAAACTCGGAAGAAATCCAAAATAATAAGAATTTCGAAGGACAAGATTGATTATCGACCAATTGCAATATTGTGCAAAACCATGGAGTTTATGTTTCCCTAAACATTATTACTAAGTGGGCCTCCATAAACGGTTTATGCTTAAATCCCAAGCAAACGTGATAGCGAAAAGATCCTCTGAAACCTCGGCAATGCATAAGCTGTTCCTGAACTAATGTGAAATGGATTACGTAGTATCTGCGAAAAAATTTGGGCATAATTTTTAATAAAACGCTATCCTGGAATAATCACATTAATACCAGTACTGGTAAAGTCTATGGCATGCTCCGCAATTCGCGGAAAACCCAACACTTCATTCCTGTTTACATTAGAACTCTAGTAGCCAAAACATATCTTGTACCAAGCTCATCTACAGTTGTGAAATTTTTGCCAATTGTAATTACATATCCAGACATAAATTAAATGTACTATTTAATAATATTTCTAGATACGTTTTTGGGTTAAAAAGCAGAAATCGCGTTACCCAATTTTCTAGCCGAATGTACAATATGAGTTTCAACAAACTTTTAGAATATCGTACACTTATTTCACTGCATAAAATCTTCTTTACTAAACAGCTTTCTTACTTGTTTCATAGCTTGACTTTCTCCAGATCAAGTACGATCCTTGAACTTCGTCACACCAGCTTGATTTCCGAAAGACAGTTTTTAATATCCTCTATCCGTCTTTGGAACGCTCTTCCCATAAGCTTTAGGTCCATGAGTAACCCAGTGCAATTCAAGAAAAACACATATTTGTTGCAATAATTTTTAAAGTTTTTAAAATTTAACTTCAATTATAAGATCAGTTCACAGAGCAGTTTCACATCTTTCAAATTTCTTATATTATTAGTATAAATAGTATTTTATAATAGCTAAGGCACATAGGCATTCCTTAGAAACGCAGTGTATCTGCAATCAACCTCACGAACTTAGGAGCATAAACTATGAGCGAACCTCATAGTCTATGTTCTGCATCAATTATTAGGTTTCATTAATGTTCAATTTGTAAACTTATTGGCAGTTTATGAATTAAAAAAAAAATTTTCATTATGCTATGTACAGCTAGTACAATAAATATTTATTTTTTTGAAATTAAATGACTTTCAATTTTTTGTAAAGAGCTTAAAAAAAACATTTTTTTCTATTTTACAATTTGAAAAGTTAAAAGCTTGGGAAAGTTTTTGTTTTTGAAACTGAATAGCGCTACAGTTTTAACTTTGGGCTTATGAATTGAAATGACTTTTCGTGTTCTCTTAGTACTCTTAATTGAAAATTTTTAAATATCTTAAACGTTATTTTCGCGGTAAAACGTTTGTTTCATTTGAAAGCTATTCAAAGTTATAGAATAAAAGTCAACGAAGACTTGAACTTTATTTGCTTTTAAATAAGTTTATTTTTTAGTATCGAATATAAACCCTGCAAAATTTGTTTTTGGGTTCCAAGGAAAGCTATCAACTATTTCAAGGATTCGTGTTCTGCAGAAGTCCGCGGTCTAGGATTTAAAATTGTTTCTGATAAGGGAAAATGAAATTTTAAAAAGTTTTTTTTTAGTACCACTAAGTTTGGTATGCTCGCAAATTCAAACGATATTTGCGGTAGGTCATGCAATTGACAAAAAATTCTAAGTTTTGAGACAAAAATTAATTAGTGCAGTAGATTTTTCATTTACAAATTAAAGCCTCGAAAAACAGCAAATTAACATTGAGAGAAAGGTTAAGGTAATGAACAATTCACAAACTAATAATTATGCACTCGAAAAATTGAACAGATTTACCGATAAATTATGGAAATATTTGAAAGAAATAATAAATGATATTATGGAAATATTTGGAAGAAATAATAAATGATAATGAACAACTTATTTTAATAAAAAAAAAAGTTGATGATTTCCATAATTTGTCAGAAGTCGAAATAGCGGACGTTGTACTTGACGAAATTTTGAGTTTTGTGGAGCAAAGGCAGGAACAGCAGAAAACTAGGAAAAAGAGTTCCGCGCCTTAAAGAAAAAGTACGATCAACATATCATTCTGCTGAACTCAAACGCTGAACAAATAATTAGAAAAGGAAAATTTTAAATTGAATGATACACTGGATGAAAAGAATTTATCGAAATTAAATTTTTCATTACCAGTGGGACAGGAATTGGACAAGAAGAATCAATCTATAATAGAGTTTAAGAACCGCGTTCAAGACTTGGAAAACGCAAACAAACTTTTAGGCAAAGAGCTTGAAGCCTAAAAACTAAAGTCAAGTAAACAAAAAGTGATTATTGATTTGTCTAACGAAAGTCGCACTTCCAAAAATATGATAGCAGAAAAAGCCAAATTTGATGAGCTGACCTCCAAGCAGCTGGAACTTTCAGAAGATGTGCATAAACTATAAGAAAACTCCAGCCTAGAGGGAAACCATAGTCTATTTTTCAAAAAGGATTGAAGAATTAGAAAAAGTTTGGGCGAGTTTCTGGTCAAACAATGACAGTATAGAACCAATTACCCTATGCACGACTACTTCATCAAGAACTTCTATATTCAGGTAGAAGCGAGGTATCATGAGCTATTGAAGAGTTACAGTGACAAGCTGGATGCCTTAAAAAATGATAGTGCTGCGCAACCAATGCTACAAGCACTACAGCAACCAGCAGGGCAGCAGCAAGGATTTTACGCTAGTAACATTCCAATAGTAAGTGCAGAGATACACAATGAGCAACGAGCACCTCAATCTGAAAACACAAGAAGTTACGTCCATATAATGGGTACGAGACACGGTACCTTATTTTTCCGGTATAGAGTCACCAACCATTAAGGCAGATTTTTACAGGTTTATAGAAGCATGCGAGTCGGTGAGGAGAACCACCGATCCTGGTGATGAAAAAGAATTAATTTCAAAAGTGAGACTTCATCTGAATGGCGACGCATATGAATTGGTCAGAGCAACTTAATTCAACAAAATGCAAATACCAAATTATACCAAATTTTTAAGGAAACCTACATAAGAGAAAAACCTTTGGAAGTCATACAAAAGGAATTGAGTAACGCTCGTCAAGGTGCCTTTGAGGATTTGCGCGCATACGCTAGGCGTTTGAAATCGCTTCAAACATCCGTTTGGGATAACCTCAGAAGGAGTTATTCAACACCAGATGATCAAGTATATAGAAATGAACTCTTAAATTCCGTAATAAGAGCGATCAGATTTGGATTAAGGAAACCCACCTTAAAAATTTTAATGTTGAGTAAAAATGTAAATACTTTAGAGGAATTACTTGGAAAGCAATCTCTGCGGAAGATAATCTGCGAGAGGATTCAGAACCAGTATTAGGGTTCAACAACTATCAATCAAATGTCGTTCAACCTAGCCCAAATATTTTCAATAAAAACTACACACAGTCACAAAATTCGAATAAGCAATATCAAGAAAGACAAAATAAATCATTCCATCAGAACTCAGGAAGATTCACGGAAAATAGTTCCTTAAACAGAAAACCAAAGATTATTTGTTCATATTGTAATAAAAAGGGTCACACAAGAGAAGACTGTTATGTTAGGAAAAACACACCTTTCTGTGACAAATGTTCAGAATACGGCCACATGACCAGCATAAAATGTTCACAAACAACAACGAACATAAGGAAAAATGTAAATAACAATAACAATTTAAATTCTAAAAGCCAACAACGGGGATAACAGTCCTCCAATACATGTCGTTGGTGTAAAAGAATTGGGCATGCAATGGATAATTGTTTTGCTAAAAGAGATTATGAAAGGTTTCAGGGAAACTAATAGGGGCCCAAGACCGGCCAATAGTCTGGGAACCCAAAAAGCTTAGCGAATTAGGGCCAAATAAAGTGAAAACAGTAAATCAACCACAGAAAAGTACAGTTGATACCTTATCTGCTAAATATGAAATACAAAAATTTTCAAATAATAATTTAGATAAAGTAAGGACTGTCCGAGAAAAAACTTTCGTTTTTATATTTTGTATTTTACTCTACCTGGTAATCATATAGGTCTAAAAAGACATAATATTTGTTCTATATAAAGTGACGTTTAATATGATGTATAACAAGCAACAAAAAGTCCGCAAACTGATTTTGTCTACACACCTGCAAACAGGGTCTACCTGTTTCACGAAAAAAAGGTTCAGGCAGAAAACCAGAAGGTAGCGACGAAGGTGAAGCACCTTTTTAAACAAAATCCCAACACCTCAGTGCGAGATATGGCGGCTAAAACAGGTACATCAAAATCTACTGTACAAAGGATCAAGAAAAGTAAGCTAAAGACATACAGAGTTCAAAAAGTACAAGACCGTTCTGATGAAAAGCAGTTAATGGCTCAGATGCGGGCCCGAAAATTGAATGAAAGGTACCTGACTAAATTTGATTCCGGTGTTATGGAAGACCTGGGCACGAATATTATGCAATACCAAAAAAGGGGTATGTGTCTAGTATATTTAAAGAAAAAAAATTTCGAAATTTCCAAAGCAATATACGGTTTGGCAAGCCATATGCACCTGTGGTCTCAGAAGCAGATTTTTTGTTACGCAAGGCACAATCAATTCCAAAGTTTATATAGAAGAGTGCCTCGAAAAACGTCTTTTACCATTTATTCGTGCACATGACTGTACCGTGATGTTCTGGCCCGCAAGTTTTTTCTGGGACAGTCCTTAGTAACAGTAAGTCAACCACAAAAAAGTGTAGTTGATACGTCAACTACTGAAAGTAAAGGTATTGAAATTTCATGTAATAACTAAAACAATACAAGGCAGGGAAAACTATTCATACGCAGAATACTGCAGTTGAGGCGTCGCTTGCAAACCCCATTGAATTTGTAGCACACAGCAAAGATACTGAAACTGGGAGACACATCTCTTATGGCAGGCATAACGCGAATTTTTATCAAACAAATCAAAATGACGTGTTCATAGAAGAGCTCTGTAAAGATTCCAAATATGGAAAACTTATTTTGTTGGTAGATTGCGGTGCCGACACAAAATTGGTCAAAGAAAGTGCAATGTTGCATTTCCTAGAATTAGAAAAAAATAATCGAATAGATTTAAGTGGAGCATTTGGCGGACGGGTTCCCACATTAGGTACAACTAGTATTCAGCACAAGCAGCAACCAGAGCTAAGTTTAAAGTTACACATAGTGTCACTAGTTTATGGAGTACCAGCTGATGGAATATTAGGTAGAGACAATTTGTGGAACCGAATTGTCATAAATGCAATAGATAAAAAAATAACGTTTTTCAATGTAAAACGTCAGCAAATAATAGAATTCATGCTTGAGCCGATGAATGATTTAAACAAAATACTATACAATACAGAAAAAGCAATAGAAGCTCGAACTGTAAAAATAGTACCATTATGTGTTCATACAACATTTAAAGAAGTTGTTATACACAAACAAGAACTTTCACAGGGAGTTTACTTGGGGGAAGCCCTAATCAAAGTGAAAGATGGCATAGTATATATGGGTCATTCCATCTATAATGGGCCTATCATTACCCTCATGTTTTCTAAATAGACTGAAACTTTTTTCAGTGATTGGTCTATCATGTAGAAGATATAAAAAAATTCGATAAAATTTTTTCGACCAATATTATTGCTTAAAAAAAATTTCAAATTGTGTTAAAAAAAACTCGTAAGTAAAACAAAAAAAATTCATTGATGAATATAAACAAACCAACACAATCCAAATTAGCTTTTATATTATTTTTAGGTAGTTGTGTACTAGTAGATGACAAAAAGAAATGCAAATCTGAATAAACAAAGGCCTGAACGGTTTCTATGTGGTAAAAGATAAAAAAATTGACTTTCCAAGAAAACATCAATTTCCCAAATACTCCATCATCGATTTCAGCCTTTATAGGCTCAAAATTTTAGAACATACTGAAGTACCATACCTGAAAAGTTTATCTATGTTTTTTCACCCTATTTGGTTTTACAACCATTTAAAGTTAAGATTTATGATTTGCAATGTAAATTGAAACATTGAGAATGAGAGCGAGAGAATATAATTTGAATTGATTTCCACCTTTTTAAGCTCAAAATGTTCAGAGTATTCAGGAGTACCACCTCTGAAAATTTCATTCATTTTTGAACAACACACATCCATAGGCAGAATAGCATTTCAAGCTAAATCCTTCCATACCCCACAATACTCTAAAAAATAACCAATAGGATATTTATCTTTCCTTTTCAGATACAGCTCCAGCAATCAGTGCAAAGTGTTATTCCCAGGACGGGTCAACTACTTTCATAACATTTTGGCGCAGCCGGTAGGATTGCACAACAGCATGATTATTTAAGGTAATTTCCTTTGAAAAAATGCTATGAGTAATTATTGAATTTTATACATATGACGCAAAATTGCAAGTCTATTCTTTTGTCAGCTGTTTGTATTGAACGTATAATCACTACACGGAAACAAAAGTTTAAGCAAAATGGAAGACTATGTTTTTTTGCTATTCACATTAAAAGTTAGGAATCATTTCCACTTTTACTCACTTTATTATGTATCAAGAACATCGAAACATGTTTTTAAATGCACAACTGCATTTTTTTACAGATTTGGACATTTTTTCTTCATGTTTTTAAAAAATATATAACATGACCTGCATTAGTGAAAACAAATATCCCAAAACCAAACTTACATAACATTCCCATAATTCACTCCATTTGCATATTTCAGTTTTAGACATTTTTCTGCGAAAAAGTGGTATAAGATATTATTGAAATTCATACATATTACGCAAAAGTGCGTATATTTTTGTCATCTATTTATATTGAATGTATCATTATTATAAAGAAGTTTAAGCAAAGCCGAAGACTATGTTTTTTTGCTACTCTCTGCTAAACTTTGTCAATTTTTGCAAAGTTCTTTTTCTTAAGGAAGTTTTCTTGTAACTGACCTTGAAGCCAAACTAATTCTTCAATGTTCTCAAAAATAGTATTTTTTAAAAAAAAAATTCCACATTTTTCAAAAATGTGTATGTATATGTCTGTAAATTAGCTGAATAATTTTGGAGATAATAACAGCTAAGCTTGAAATATTCAATTGCATAAAGCTAAAATTGTAAATTTAAAGAATAAAACTTCAAGTTTCCGTGCATGCCCTTCATTCAAATTTCCACATATTTCCAAAATGCTTATAGATTACACTTACTTGAAGATTTTTTTGTCGATGGCGGCTTATTTCATAAAGGATAGTATTACCAGTGAACTGCACTGTAAATCATATCTTGAAAGCAACATTGAATATATTTTTGTTGCAGTATATAATGGGAAAAACAATCTAAATCTAAAAATCCCCTCATGCATGTAATTGAAAACACTTCTTTGTTATTCTCAGATTTAATCATTGCAGGAGACTTTAATAGTAACATATTACTGGAAGATATTTTAACCGTTGGAATGGAAACCTTCAGTTTAACGTCTGTCAACTCTACTTCAGGCACGCATTTTACTCGCTCATGCGATACACTCCTAGCTCTATTCTTTTTAAGAGAGCGATCTAAGACCCAGCTCTATGATCAGCTCACAATATCGGTTTTTTCCTACCTTATAACTTTCGCACCCATATCATACCAAAAACTTTTAGTTATCGGGACTTCAAAAACATTGACTATCTTCACCCTGAGCAGGAAGTTGCAATTAATTAGGATGCGACCTATCGCATGGTTTCCGTTGATGACCAAGTGCATTTCCTCCAAGCACCAATCAGATATTTGTTTGAAAATTTGTACCACTAAAAGTTAAGACGACAAAGTGTGAGGATCGTACATGGTTTAATATCCACTGCAAAAACCTTATAGTGCAACACAATAGAGCTTTTAATAGATGGAAATTGTACAAAACACCTGAACTATACGACACCTATGAAGTACAGCGCAATGCGGTAGTTAAATCAATCAAAGCTGCTAAGGCAAACTTTTATGATTCTAGATTTCGTGCTGTAGTTGGCAGTGAGCAAACATGGAATGCTATTCGCGACATAAGTATTGGAAAGAATATGTCATGCTCTGACGATCCCATTCAAGTTGTTGAACTCAATAGAAAATTTGTTAATATTCCTATACCCACTTTTTGCAATTTCTATATTAAATCACCCAAGCTCTTTGAGTAATGTCATCACGTTTACTTTTGCCTGCGTAGATGAAACCGATGTACTTGAAAGTATCCTGGCAATTAAATCAAAGGCGGTAGGACTTGAAAAAATTCATCCTATCTTTTTCAAAGCTTTACTTTCTAATTTGCTTCCTTTTTTAACTTTATTATCACCATGTCAGCATTTCCGCAAACTCGGAAGAAATCCAAAATAATAAGAATTTCGAAGGACAAGATTGATTATCGACCAATTGCAATATTGTGCAAAACCATGGAGTTTATGTTTCCCTAAACATTATTACTAAGTGGGCCTCCATAAACGGTTTATGCTTAAATCCCAAGCAAACGTGATAGCGAAAAGATCCTCTGAAACCTCGGCAATGCATAAGCTGTTCCTGAACTAATGTGAAATGGATTACGTAGTATCTGCGAAAAAATTTGGGCATAATTCTAATAAAACGCTATCCTGGAATAATCACATTAATACCAGTACTGGTAAAGTCTATGGCATGCTCCGCAATTCGCGGAAAACCCAACACTTCATTCCTGTTTACATTAGAACTCTAGTAGCCAAAACATATCTTGTACCAAGCTCATCTACAGTTGTGAAATTTTTGCCAATTGTAATTACATATCCAGACATAAATTAAATGTACTATTTAATAATATTTCTAGATACGTTTTTGGGTTAAAAAGCAGAAATCGCGTTACCCAATTTTCTAGCCGAATGTACAATATGAGTTTCAACAAACTTTTAGAATATCGTACACTTATTTCACTGCATAAAATCTTCTTTACTAAACAGCTTTCTTACTTGTTTCATAGCTTGACTTTCTCCAGATCAAGTACGATCCTTGAACTTCGTCACACCAGCTTGATTTCCGAAAGACAGTTTTTAATATCCTCTATCCGTCTTTGGAACGCTCTTCCCATAAGCTTTAGGTCCATGAGTAACCCAGTGCAATTCAAGAAAAACACATATTTGTTGCAATAATTTTTAAAGTTTTTAAAATTTAACTTCAATTATAAGATCAGTTCACAGAGCAGTTTCACATCTTTCAAATTTCTTATATTATTAGTATAAATAGTATTTTATAATAGCTAAGGCACATAGGCATTCCTTAGAAACGCAGTGTATCTGCAATCAACCTCACGAACTTAGGAGCATAAACTATGAGCGAACCTCATAGTCTATGTTCTGCATCAATTATTAGGTTTCATTAATGTTCAATTTGTAAACTTATTGGCAGTTTATGAATTAAAAAAAAAATTTTCATTATGCTATGTACAGCTAGTACAATAAATATTTATTTTTTTGAAATTAAATGACTTTCAATTTTTTGTAAAGAGCTTAAAAAAAACATTTTTTTCTATTTTACAATTTGAAAAGTTAAAAGCTTGGGAAAGTTTTTGTTTTTGAAACTGAATAGCGCTACAGTTTTAACTTTGGGCTTATGAATTGAAATGACTTTTCGTGTTCTCTTAGTACTCTTAATTGAAAATTTTTAAATATCTTAAACGTTATTTTCGCGGTAAAACGTTTGTTTCATTTGAAAGCTATTCAAAGTTATAGAATAAAAGTCAACGAAGACTTGAACTTTATTTGCTTTTAAATAAGTTTATTTTTTAGTATCGAATATAAACCCTGCAAAATTTGTTTTTGGGTTCCAAGGAAAGCTATCAACTATTTCAAGGATTCGTGTTCTGCAGAAGTCCGCGGTCTAGGATTTAAAATTGTTTCTGATAAGGGAAAATGAAATTTTAAAAAGTTTTTTTTTAGTACCACTAAGTTTGGTATGCTCGCAAATTCAAACGATATTTGCGGTAGGTCATGCAATTGACAAAAAATTCTAAGTTTTGAGACAAAAATTAATTAGTGCAGTAGATTTTTCATTTACAAATTAAAGCCTCGAAAAACAGCAAATTAACATTGAGAGAAAGGTTAAGGTAATGAACAATTCACAAACTAATAATTATGCACTCGAAAAATTGAACAGATTTACCGATAAATTATGGAAATATTTGAAAGAAATAATAAATGATATTATGGAAATATTTGGAAGAAATAATAAATGATAATGAACAACTTATTTTAATAAAAAAAAAAGTTGATGATTTCCATAATTTGTCAGAAGTCGAAATAGCGGACGTTGTACTTGACGAAATTTTGAGTTTTGTGGAGCAAAGGCAGGAACAGCAGAAAACTAGGAAAAAGAGTTCCGCGCCTTAAAGAAAAAGTACGATCAACATATCATTCTGCTGAACTCAAACGCTGAACAAATAATTAGAAAAGGAAAATTTTAAATTGAATGATACACTGGATGAAAAGAATTTATCGAAATTAAATTTTTCATTACCAGTGGGACAGGAATTGGACAAGAAGAATCAATCTATAATAGAGTTTAAGAACCGCGTTCAAGACTTGGAAAACGCAAACAAACTTTTAGGCAAAGAGCTTGAAGCCTAAAAACTAAAGTCAAGTAAACAAAAAGTGATTATTGATTTGTCTAACGAAAGTCGCACTTCCAAAAATATGATAGCAGAAAAAGCCAAATTTGATGAGCTGACCTCCAAGCAGCTGGAACTTTCAGAAGATGTGCATAAACTATAAGAAAACTCCAGCCTAGAGGGAAACCATAGTCTATTTTTCAAAAAGGATTGAAGAATTAGAAAAAGTTTGGGCGAGTTTCTGGTCAAACAATGACAGTATAGAACCAATTACCCTATGCACGACTACTTCATCAAGAACTTCTATATTCAGGTAGAAGCGAGGTATCATGAGCTATTGAAGAGTTACAGTGACAAGCTGGATGCCTTAAAAAATGATAGTGCTGCGCAACCAATGCTACAAGCACTACAGCAACCAGCAGGGCAGCAGCAAGGATTTTACGCTAGTAACATTCCAATAGTAAGTGCAGAGATACACAATGAGCAACGAGCACCTCAATCTGAAAACACAAGAAGTTACGTCCATATAATGGGTACGAGACACGGTACCTTATTTTTCCGGTATAGAGTCACCAACCATTAAGGCAGATTTTTACAGGTTTATAGAAGCATGCGAGTCGGTGAGGAGAACCACCGATCCTGGTGATGAAAAAGAATTAATTTCAAAAGTGAGACTTCATCTGAATGGCGACGCGTATGAATTGGTCAGAGCAACTTAATTCAACAAAATGCAAATACCAAATTATACCAAATTTTTAAGGAAACCTACATAAGAGAAAAACCTTTGGAAGTCATACAAAAGGAATTGAGTAACGCTCGTCAAGGTGCCTTTGAGGATTTGCGCGCATACGCTAGGCGTTTGAAATCGCTTCAAACATCCGTTTTGGATAACCTCAGAAGGAGTTATTCAACACCAGATGATCAAGTATATAGAAATGAACTCTTAAATTCCGTAATAAGAGCGATCAGATTTGGATTAAGGAAACCCACCTTAAAAATTTTAATGTTGAGTAAAAATGTAAATACTTTAGAGGAATTACTTGGAAAGCAATCTCTGCGGAAGATAATCTGCGAGAGGATTCAGAACCAGTATTAGGGTTCAACAACTATCAATCAAATGTCGTTCAACCTAGCCCAAATATTTTCAATAAAAACTACACACAGTCACAAAATTCGAATAAGCAATATCAAGAAAGACAAAATAAATCATTCCATCAGAACTCAGGAAGATTCACGGAAAATAGTTCCTTAAACAGAAAACCAAAGATTATTTGTTCATATTGTAATAAAAAGGGTCACACAAGAGAAGACTGTTATGTTAGGAAAAACACACCTTTCTGTGACAAATGTTCAGAATACGGCCACATGACCAGCATAAAATGTTCACAAACAACAACGAACATAAGGAAAAATGTAAATAACAATAACAATTTAAATTCTAAAAGCCAACAACGGGGATAACAGTCCTCCAATACATGTCGTTGGTGTAAAAGAATTGGGCATGCAATGGATAATTGTTTTGCTAAAAGAGATTATGAAAGGTTTCAGGGAAACTAATAGGGGCCCAAGACTGGCCAATAGTCTGGGAACCCAAAAAGCTTAGCGAATTAGGGCCAAATAAAGTGGAAACAGTAAATCAACCACAGAAAAGTACTGTTGATACCTTATCTGCTAAATATGAAATACAAAAATTTTCAAATAATAATTTAGATAAAGTAAGGACTGTCCGAGAAAAAACTTTCGTTTTTATATTTTGTATTTTACTCTACCTGGTAATCATATAGGTCTAAAAAGACATAATATTTGTTCTATATAAAGTGACGTTTAATATGATGTATAACAAGCAACAAAAAGTCCGCAAACTGATTTTGTCTACACACCTGCAAACAGGGTCTACCTGTTTCACGAAAAAAAGGTTCAGGCAGAAAACCAGAAGGTAGCGACGAAGGTGAAGCACCTTTTTAAACAAAATCCCAACACCTCAGTGCGAGATATGGCGGCTAAAACAGGTACATCAAAATCTACTGTACAAAGGATCAAGAAAAGTAAGCTAAAGACATACAGAGTTCAAAAAGTACAAGACCGTTCTGATGAAAAGCAGTTAATGGCTCAGATGCGGGCCCGAAAATTGAATGAAAGGTACCTGACTAAATTTGATTCCGGTGTTATGGAAGACCTGGGCACGAATATTATGCAATACCAAAAAAGGGGTATGTGTCTAGTATATTTAAAGAAAAAAAATTTCGAAATTTCCAAAGCAATATACGGTTTGGCAGGCCATATGCACCTGTGGTCTCAGAAGCAGATTTTTTGTTACGCAAGGCACAATCAATTCCAAAGTTTATATAGAAGAGTGCCTCGAAAAACGTCTTTTACCATTTATTCGTGCACATGACTGTACCGTGATGTTCTGGCCCGCAAGTTTTTTCTGGGACAGTCCTTAGTAACAGTAAGTCAACCACAAAAAAGTGTAGTTGATACGTCAACTACTGAAAGTAAAGGTATTGAAATTTCAAGTAATAACTAAAACAATACAAGGCAGGGAAAACTATTCATACGCAGAATACTGCAGTTGAGGCGTCGCTTGCAAACCCCATTGAATTTGTAGCACACAGCAAAGATACTGAAACTGGGAGACACATCTCTTATGGCAGGCATAACGCGAATTTTTATCAAACAAATCAAAATGACGTGTTCATAGAAGAGCTCTGTAAAGATTCCAAATATGGAAAACTTATTTTGTTGGTAGATTGCGGTGCCGACACAAAATTGGTCAAAGAAAGTGCAATGTTGCATTTCCTAGAATTAGAAAAAAATAATCGAATAGATTTAAGTGGAGCATTTGGCGGACGGGTTCCCACATTAGGTACAACTAGTATTCAGCACAAGCAGCAACCAGAGCTAAGTTTAAAGTTACACATAGTGTCACTAGTTTATGGAGTACCAGCTGATGGAATATTAGGTAGAGACAATTTGTGGAACCGAATTGTCATAAATGCAATAGATAAAAAAATAACGTTTTTCAATGTAAAACGTCAGCAAATAATAGAATTCATGCTTGAGCCGATGAATGATTTAAACAAAATACTATACAATACAGAAAAAGCAATAGAAGCTCGAACTGTAAAAATAGTACCATTATGTGTTCATACAACATTTAAAGAAGTTGTTATACACAAACAAGAACTTTCACAGGGAGTTTACTTGGGGGAAGCCCTAATCAAAGTGAAAGATGGCATAGTATATATGGGTCATTCCATCTATAATGGGCCTATCATTACCCTCATGTTTTCTAAATAGACTGAAACTTTTTTCAGTGATTGGTCTATCATGTAGAAGATATAAAAAAATTCGATAAAATTTTTTCGACCAATATTATTGCTTAAAAAAAATTTCAAATTGTGTTAAAAAAAACTCGTAAGTAAAACAAAAAAAATTCATTGATGAATATAAACAAACCAACACAATCCAAATTAGCTTTTATATTATTTTTAGGTAGTTGTGTACTAGTAGATGACAAAAAGAAATGCAAATCTGAATAAACAAAGGCCTGAACGGTTTCTATGTGGTAAAAGATAAAAAAATTGACTTTCCAAAAAAACATCAATTTCCCAAATACTCCATCATCGATTTCAGCCTTTATAGGCTCAAAATTTTAGAACATACTGAAGTACCATACCTGAAAAGTTTATCTATGTTTTTTCACCCTATTTGGTTTTACAACCATTTAAAGTTAAGATTTATGATTTGCAATGTAAATTGAAACATTGAGAATGAGAGCGAGAGAATATAATTTGAATTGATTTCCACCTTTTTAAGCTCAAAATGTTCAGAGTATTCAGGAGTACCACCTCTGAAAATTTCATTCATTTTTGAACAACACACATCCATAGGCAGAATAGCATTTCAAGCTAAATCCTTCCATACCCCACAATACTCTAAAAAATAACCAATAGGATATTTATCTTTCCTTTTCAGATACAGCTCCAGCAATCAGTGCAAAGTGTTATTCCCAGGACGGGTCAACTACTTTCATAACATTTTGGCGCAGCCGGTAGGATTGCACAACAGCATGATTATTTAAGGTAATTTCCTTTGAAAAAATGCTATGAGTAATTATTGAATTTTATACATATGACGCAAAATTGCAAGTCTATTCTTTTGTCAGCTGTTTGTATTGAACGTATAATCACTACACGGAAACAAAAGTTTAAGCAAAATGGAAGACTATGTTTTTTTGCTATTCACATTAAAAGTTAGGAATCATTTCCACTTTTACTCACTTTATTATGTATCAAGAACATCGAAACATGTTTTTAAATGCACAACTGCATTTTTTTACAGATTTGGACATTTTTTCTTCATGTTTTTAAAAAATATATAACATGACCTGCATTAGTGAAAACAAATATCCCAAAACCAAACTTACATAACATTCCCATAATTCACTCCATTTGCATATTTCAGTTTTAGACATTTTTCTGCGAAAAAGTGGTATAAGATATTATTGAAATTCATACATATTACGCAAAAGTGCGTATATTTTTGTCATCTATTTATATTGAATGTATCATTATTATAAAGAAGTTTAAGCAAAGCCGAAGACTATGTTTTTTTGCTACTCTCTGCTAAACTTTGTCAATTTTTGCAAAGTTCTTTTTCTTAAGGAAGTTTTCTTGTAACTGACCTTGAAGCCAAACTAATTCTTCAATGTTCTCAAAAATAGTATTTTTTAAAAAAAAAATTCCACATTTTTCAAAAATGTGTATGTATATGTCTGTAAATTAGCTGAATAATTTTGGAGATAATAACAGCTAAGCTTGAAATATTCAATTGCATAAAGCTAAAATTGTAAATTTAAAGAATAAAACTTCAAGTTTCCGTGCATGCCCTTCATTCAAATTTCCACATATTTCCAAAATGCTTATAGATTACACTTACTTGAAGATTTTTTTGTCGATGGCGGCTTATTTCATAAAGGATAGTATTACCAGTGAACTGCACTGTAAATCATATCTTGAAAGCAACATTGAATATATTTTTGTTGCAGTATATAATGGGAAAAACAATCTAAATCTAAAAATCCCCTCATGCATGTAATTGAAAACACTTCTTTGTTATTCTCAGATTTAATCATTGCAGGAGACTTTAATAGTAACATATTACTGGAAGATATTTTAACCGTTGGAATGGAAACCTTCAGTTTAACGTCTGTCAACTCTACTTCAGGCACGCATTTTACTCGCTCATGCGATACACTCCTAGCTCTATTCTTTTTAAGAGAGCGATCTAAGACCCAGCTCTATGATCAGCTCACAATATCGGTTTTTTCCTACCTTATAACTTTCGCACCCATATCATACCAAAAACTTTTAGTTATCGGGACTTCAAAAACATTGACTATCTTCACCCTGAGCAGGAAGTTGCAATTAATTATGTGATGGACCTATCGGTACCCATGGCCTGTGCAGGTGGGCAAAGCGTGTGCATGCTAGCCTTAGCCAGGTCTTAGCTCGTCGGATTGGGCGGGGTTTTTGCTCCCCACTATTCTGCACTACCAAAGTTCACAAAAAAAATTCATGCACATATTCTATCAAAATTGCCATCCGTACCTACTCGTATTTAGGGTCAATGGACTGCAGACGGACTGAAATGAAATGGGAGACGGAACAGACTAATCATTGCAAATCAGCAGCAACTAAAACAAAAAAAAATTGAAATAAAGAGAGACAAGTCGAGCAGATGAAATGATAGACACTTCTCTGACTTTCTCTCTCCTTACTAAATGCACCACCATCGATCTACTAACCACACACACATCTAATTATTTAGTTCATCATTATTATTTATTAAGTCTTTCAAATTAAAATAATTTTTTCAAATATAATTAGTTTAACAATGTAGTAGTACATGGTTACCATATTTTTTTTCATTTAATACTTAAAGTTCAATTTATAGATTAAGCAAATAACAAACAAAATTTTAAGAAAAATTATTAGGAGAAATATTTAAATACATTACTCACTTTGATATCATTTAGTTATACATAAATCCCTCGACGCTAGCGCTAACGTTGAGTGGTTATAGTTGTTATTGTTGTTATTGTTGTATGTTTTCGTTTGTTCTTTGATTTGCTGATTATTATTTACATTATTAATTCACCTTTTCGTTTTGCTTTTGCATAAAAATAAACACTAACAGACTAGTGCATGCTTAATCTTAGAAGATTTCATTAATTTAGGTTATGTTATAGAAAATTTTAAAATTAGCTTTTAATTAGTATTAAGGTATAAGAAAGAAATTTTACATTATGTAATAATAAAATAAATATTTTACACTAAATTTGGAAAACTTAGAAAGTTTAAAATTAAAGTTTTTAACTTAGTTTTATAAGTCTTTAAGGAAAGATTTGTTTTTGTTTTGTTTTCTTTTTCTATATGTTTTTAATTCTTCTGGTCACACATTCTTGCATATATAAATGCGGACGGACAGATGCACGCTTAACTTTAGAAGAATGATAAATCACTAAATTTTGCATGCATTTCGTTACCGAAAATGTATTATGAAACACTTGTTTTTTTGTTAGGATTGTCTGCTTGTATGCGAATAACAACTTTGTTTTTCTATTAATTTATGCTCTTTTGCTGCCTTTCTCTGGTCAGCGTTGACTATGATGTTTGTTATTAATGCTCCGCTGATACCATGCGGTATCAAACAGAGTTAGTTCTCGCGATTCTGTACAACTTGTACAGAAAATAGTCCCAATAAAGTGAAGATGTAGAAAATATCTACTATGAATTCCGATTCTGGACTTAAAATTCACTTATTATTTTTTTGATTTCAATAAGTCAATATTAAATTCTTTCCACTAAGCTGTAATGCGTTCACTTACGCTGTTTGCAAAAGAATCGGAAAACGGAAGTTAGACGGCATTACTTTGACAACTTTGCAAGGTTAATTATGACAATCATTAACAGATTTTCGCCGTGAATGCGTTCAGCAAACAAGTTCATAAGGGTACTAATTTATAGTTGTTAAAAATTTTTTCTTTTAAACTTTAAAGCTACTTTCACAAAACAGTTTTTTAGACCAGAAAGTCATGCTGGTATAAGAAACTGAAAACACAACCCAACAAAATTCGCGATTCTCACGCCACCACTTTTCAAATTGCTTGTATGTCCTTTGCATGATACGTAGCCAATGATTTTCCATTAATATCTTCAAGTTCATAATACGATGATACTAATTTTCGTCGAACCCTCGCCTTTGCAAAAGTATTTGCTAATTTAGCATTAAATTTTTCAGCCGCACTACTTTGAACAAAGTTTCTTCGTAATACAAGTTGTCCGACACTGTAAGAAATTGGCGTAGATCTGAGATTATAAGTTTTAGAATTCCTGTTGTATGCCTTTAAAATATTTTCTCTCACTGTGTCTCGAATTTTTGATAGATTATCAAGTCGTTCTTTATTATCTAGCACTCTACCTTCATTTAACATATTTATGTTTCGCAATAATTCATAATTGTCGCCATGAGTCATCATGTGCTGACCAAAAACTATAAAGTAAGGGCTATGTCCAATGGATTGGTGTATTGAATTTCGTAAGGCACTATTTATGCTGCTTAAATGGTTATCCCAGTCTCTTTGATCATTTTTTATATACACCCTTAGCGCCGCATTAATAGATCGATTAACTCTTTCAGCTGAATTGCTCTGTGGAGAATATACTGCCGTACAAATGTGTTTAACGCCTAATTTTTTCAAAAAAGTTTCAAATTCTGCAGACTTAAATTGGCTGCCATTATCACTAACCAGATATTCTGGCACTCCAAAAGTGTCAAATACATGAACTTTCAAATTGTAAATTACAGATTTTGAAGTGAATTTTTTTAATGGAAATAAAAACGTGAACTTGGAAACCTGGTCAAGAATAATCATGATACCAATATGGCCACTTTTCGAACGGGGAAAGGGACCAATGATATCGATATATAAACGTTGAAAAATTCTATCCGTAATCACCAGTTTTCCCATAGGTGGACGTAACACTTTTGTAGGATATTTGGTTAATTTACAGGCCTCACATTTTAGAACAAACTCACGAACTTCGCGAAACATAGCAGGCCAATAAAAATATCGCCTCAGCCTGTCTAAAGTTTTTGCAATACCCCCATGAGCACTTGTGGAAACATTATGAGCACGCTGCATAACAGTTTGACGTAAACCATGGGGCACTAATAGCTTCCAGGCATCGTTTTCCTGATTTAAATCACCTTCATAAAAATCTGTTCTATGATAAATGAAATTATCTTTAACCACAAAATCTGGATATTTATCTGGATTATCTAAAAACTTTTGTCTCAATTCTACATAATCATTACTATCGAATTCAGGCGAAAAAAGGTCAATGTCCGCAACGTTGTCAATGGGTAAGTTTGAAATTTCTTCAACAGCAATGGCATAAGCACGTGAAAGTGCGTCAGGCACAACATTTGATGACCCTTTTCGATGTTGAATGTCAAAATCGAAGGCCTGCAGTCTCAGAGCCCAGCGGGCTAAACGTCCGCTAAGGTCAGTTTGTTTCATCAACCAACGCAAGCTTGCGTGGTCAGTAATGACAGTAAACTTATGCCCTTCCACATAAGGTCTGAACTTTTTTACTGCCATCACTGCTGCAAGACATTCCTGCTCAGTGACAGAGTAATTGCGAGGTGCACTATTAAATTTCTTTGACATATATGCCACTGGAGATTCACAACCCTCCTCAGTCACCTGAGCAAGAACAGCTCCCATGCCAAGGTTGCTAGCATCACATTGAATGATGAATGGCTTATTAAAGTCTGCCGTTATGAGAACTGGAGCATTACAAAGTTTTTCCTTAAGACATTCAAAAGCTTTCTGAGCCTCTGGTGTCCAAACAAAAACAGACGATTTCTTCAACAAATCAGAGATAGGAGATATAATATCGGAGAAATTTGCAATAAATCTCCGATACCATCCTGCCATGCCGCAAAACCGTCGAACCTGTCGAACAGATTTTGGTACCGGAAAATCTGCTATGGCCGAAACTTTATCAGGATCAACCTGCAAAGTTCCGTAACCAACCACAAAACCAAGATATTGAACCTGTTTTAAACAGAACTTGCTTTTAGCAATGTTTATCGTTAAGCCTGCTTTCCGTAAGTGATATGCAACTTCTTGTAATAAGTTAGTATGGCTTTGAAAGTTTTCAGAAACCAAAAGAAGGTCATCTAGATAAACGAAAACTCTTTCTTTAAGATTATAGGGAATGACTTTATCCATCAGTCTACACATAGACTGGGGCGCATTGCAGAGACCGAACGGCATCACCTTAAACTGATACAGAGGTCTGTTTGGTATGGTGAATGCAGTTTTGTCACGAGAATTTACATCAAGAGGAATCTGCCAGAAAGCATCTTTTAGATCCAAACTTGATATAAATTCAGCGCGCGGTAACCTACTTAGAATCCCGTCTATGTGAGGTAATGGATACGCATCTTTTACTGTAATGGTGTTAACTTTTCTGCTGTCTAAACACAATCTGACTTTGCCTGGTTTCCGAACTAGGACTACAGGCGATGACCAAGAGCTATTGGATTCTTCAATCACCCCTAAAGACAACATACGATCGATTTCTTGGCACATTAATTTTTCAATTGCGGGCGAAACTGGGAAGTGACGCTGCTTGATGGGCTTGGCATCACCTACATCAATGCTATGCTCAATCAAACTTGTCTTTCCTAAGCCATTTGTTTCAAATGCTGGAATACTATTAATTGCTGACTTGAGCTGCTGTGTTTGTTCAGTTGAAAGCTTATGAACATTTTTCGAATCATGGCAATCATTTAAGTCAGAAATTTCAGAAATTATGTTTGGAGCTATTTCGAACTTTTTCCAAAAATCGACTCCTAAATACAAATCTTGAGTAAGGCTTGGTATAACATAAAATTGTATCATTTTAGTGACATTTTTGTAAGTTACATCGAGTTTCACAACACCTTCGACCACTTGAGACGATCCATCAGCGGTACGAATAGAAGATTTAAGAAGTTTAATCGAAAATTTTTTTGTAACTTCGTTTGCAAGACTTGAACCAATGCAACTCACAGAAGCACCAGAATCAAGTAAGCCTAGCACCTGTTTATCAAGTAGAATAACTTTAACATATGGTCTGATATCGTTTGACTTGCATAAAATAGAAGAAACAAGGAGTTTTTGCTTTTTTCTTATATTTGACCAGTATTCACGTGATCGGTTTGCAGATCGTGATGAATTTTCAAAAAGTTGTGAACGAACAAAATTGTAATTTTTAAGACGTTGGTGTAATGGTAAAATTGGTAATAATTTAGGTAAATCTGGTGATTTAGGTATATCTGGTAATACTTTGCTGGGCTTTTTAAGAATAGTTACAACTGGGTTTTGGAATTTTTTTATGTTGGGATACCTTGGGCTGTTGTGTAAGGTATCCCTCTTGCGGTTTCCCATATTGGAGCAATTGGGACAGTTAGGGTAAAAAAATGCAATGAGGCCACAACCGTAACAAAAAACTCTACGCGGTTTTATGCATTGCTTGTACGAATGTCCCTCATCGTCACAATTCCAGCACTTTACTGGCTGAATTGCAGCAATCCCTTCTCCAACTGACTCTTCAACTTCTTCTAACTCAGATAATTGTCTTCTAGGAATGAATTGAGTTTTATGAAATTGATTTAAGCTTTTAAGTTCCGAAACTAAATTTTCCCTTCGACAACAACAACGACGAAGATCAGATATGGTTTCAATCTTCAAATGAAGCAATTCAAGTCTGATCTCAGGTCTCAAATTTCTAATAACAATTTCAACTAATTCAATTTCACGCATCGGAGTTTTTATCGCATCTGCAATATTCAAAATATCGTCAATATAATGCTCGAATGATTCGTCGCTTTTTTGCTTTCTATTCCGAACACTTTCTTTAATGTCGAAATCAGTACGATAATCCTTAAAATTTCGCCTAAGGTCATCGCATATATCTGCCCAATCAAGAGCATGAACTGAGTGATGGTAGCGCCAGAACCAGTTTTTGGCTTTACCTACAAAAAGAACATGAGCTGACTGACAAAGTGCAGCAAAGTTTCCACGCAGCGAAGAGATTGTTAAAGCATTCACACGATAAATAAATTCATCCACAGAACTCTCTAGCGAACCATCAAAAGTAATTTTCCAATTTAAAATGATTTTGGAAACAACTTCAGGTGATAAATTTCCGGTAGAAAATCTTTCCTGCGTCATTTGCTGAGGATAAGTATTAATATTTTGTACAGGTCGAGAATTTGTAACAGGGTTATTCGAATTTGAAACTCCTGCATCAACGCCTACTGGTTGCTGATTAGAGGTTTCACGTTCATTAATAGAAATATTACTTGAGTTAACAGTATTATTGTTTAAATTTAAATGTTGCATACAACGTTCAAGAGTTTGCGAAATTGTGTTTTGAATTTCACGTGCAGTGTTTTGTTGATAAGTTTGCAATGAACTAGATATCAATTCTTGCACATGTCTCATGTCAAAGCCTGACGATGGTCCACTGTGACCCCCTCTACCTCTATTTCTACCTCTACGATTGATTAAATTTGCGTTATAAGACATATCTCTCCTGCCTTGGTCTAAGGTCGGAGAATTACTGATCCAATCAGATACCCCGGTAACTGCTCTAGAGCGTGTAACCACACCTCTATTTGTTTTAGGAATTGCACCTTGATTTGTATGATTAACTGCTGCTGCAAGATCGTCTTGCTCAGCGAAACTACGCAACGACTGTGCATCCAGCGTTTTTCTACACAACGGACAGGTATCGTTATCAATCAGCCAAGTTGATATACAGCTATGGTGAAAGCTGTGCTGACATTCTGTTAATCTAAAATTATTGACAGTTGTAGCTTCATTGCAAATTGTGCAAATAATTCCTAAGTCATCCGCCGTAGGCACGTTCAATTGTTCATTACTATGAACTAGGCGAGACATCATAAAAAAAATTTTAAAAAACTTAACACAAAAAAAAATTCCTTCCAAAAGCTTACAAAAAAAAATTTTAATATTCGCAAAACCGAAATGCTCTTTCTATAATTTTCCAAAAATAAAAAAAATTAATCAATTTTTTTATTTTTTTTTAAACAATAACAATTAACCAAAATTTCAATTTAAATTTCCAGTTCAATATCAGGAACTTGAAAAATTATTCTTAAGAAAACTTAAACAAAAACACATCAGAAAAAAAAATCCAAATCTCAAAAAAATCTTAACGAGAAAATTGTGTTAAGTTATCCAAAAGAAAAATAGTATTAAAACACTTTTCTTGAATATGTTCTTGTACTTAAATTCTATAAAATTTGATCTTTGATTCTATAAAATTTGTTTGTTAAATCAATGTGTGTGTGAGTCACTAAGGCCGATAGTGTGACTAGAAAAAAAATCTGTTGCATCTTATCTTGTTGCTCCGATTGCAAAAAAAAATAAAAAAATTTATGTCTCAATAAAGACTGGTTGCAGCAAGTTAATGCACTAAAATACATAATTCCAAATCTTCGTGAAAACACAATGCTGCTCCCTGGATTCAATGGTTGATAAACCTATAAAATACGTTTAACCCAATTCCTAATGACGTCCAGTAACAACGAAAGCAAATAAAAATCTGATCAAAATAAACATATTGGCCAATAAAACGGTTGGCTAATCGACTTAGCAATTAATAAACCAATTCCAGTACCTATTGGTCAATAATATACGAATGAATGAGAAATCTATTACAGCTTCTGGTTGGTCGGTTAGTGAATAAGAAAATTTTTTTTTTCAACTAATTCCATTACCTTCCATTTGCTGAAAAAAAAAATATATATATAAATGAGATATGAGAAAACCCACCTATGTGGGCCCCACGTTGGGCGCCATTTTCTGTGATGGACCTATCGGTACCCATGGCCTGTGCAGGTGGGCAAAGCGTGTGCATGCTAGCCTTAGCCAGGTCTTAGCTCGTCGGATTGGGCGGGGTTTTTGCTCCCCACTATTCTGCACTACCAAAGTTCACAAAAAAAATTCATGCACATATTCTATCAAAATTGCCATCCGTACCTACTCGTATTTAGGGTCAATGGACTGCAGACGGACTGAAATGAAATAGGAGACGGAACAGACTAATCATTGCAAATCAGCAGCAACTAAAACAAAAAAAAATTGAAATAAAGAGAGACAAGTCGAGCAGATGAAATGATAGACACTTCTCTGACTTTCTCTCTCCTTACTAAATGCACCACCATCGATCTACTAACCACACACACATCTAATTATTTAGTTCATCATTATTATTTATTAAGTCTTTCAAATTAAAATAATTTTTTCAAATATAATTAGTTTAACAATGTAGTAGTACATGGTTACCATATTTTTTTTCATTTAATACTTAAAGTTCAATTTATAGATTAAGCAAATAACAAACAAAATTTTAAGAAAAATTATTAGGAGAAATATTTAAATACATTACTCACTTTGATATCATTTAGTTATACATAAATCCCTCGACGCTAGCGCTAACGTTGAGTGGTTATAGTTGTTATTGTTGTTATTGTTGTATGTTTTCGTTTGTTCTTTGATTTGCTGATTATTATTTACATTATTAATTCACCTTTTCGTTTTGCTTTTGCATAAAAATAAACACTAACAGACTAGTGCATGCTTAATCTTAGAAGATTTCATTAATTTAGGTTATGTTATAGAAAATTTTAAAATTAGCTTTTAATTAGTATTAAGGTATAAGAAAGAAATTTTACATTATGTAATAATAAAATAAATATTTTACACTAAATTTGGAAAACTTAGAAAGTTTAAAATTAAAGTTTTTAACTTAGTTTTATAAGTCTTTAAGGAAAGATTTGTTTTTGTTTTGTTTTCTTTTTCTATATGTTTTTAATTCTTCTGGTCACACATTCTTGCATATATAAATGCGGACGGACAGATGCACGCTTAACTTTAGAAGAATGATAAATCACTAAATTTTGCATGCATTTCGTTACCGAAAATGTATTATGAAACACTTGTTTTTTTGTTAGGACTGTCTGCTTGTATGCGAATAACAACTTTGTTTTTCTATTAATTTATGCTCTTTTGCTGCCTTTCTCTGGTCAGCGTTGACTATGATGTTTGTTATTAATGCTCCGCTGATACCATGCGGTATCAAACAGAGTTAATTCTCGCGATTCTGTACAACTTGTACAGAAAATAGTCCCAATAAAGTGAAGATGTAGAAAATATCTACTATGAATTCCGATTCTGGACTTAAAATTCACTTATTATTTTTTTGATTTCAATAAGTCAATATTAAATTCTTTCCACTAAGCTGTAATGCGTTCACTTACGCTGTTTGCAAAAGAATCGGAAAACGGAAGTTAGACGGCATTACTTTGACTACTTTGCAAGGTTAATTATGACAATCATTAACAGATTTTCGCCGTGAATGCGTTCAGCAAACAAGTTCATAAGGGTACTAATTTATAGTTGTTAAAAATTTTTTCTTTTAAACTTTAAAGCTACTTTCACAATTAGGATGCGACCTATCGCATGGTTTCCGTTGATGACCAAGTGCATTTCCTCCAAGCACCAATCAGATATTTGTTTGAAAATTTGTACCACTAAAAGTTAAGACGACAAAGTGTGAGGATCGTACATGGTTTAATATCCACTGCAAAAACCTTATAGTGCAACACAATAGAGCTTTTAATAGATGGAAATTGTACAAAACACCTGAACTATACGACACCTATGAAGTACAGCGCAATGCGGTAGTTAAATCAATCAAAGCTGCTAAGGCAAACTTTTATGATTCTAGATTTCGTGCTGTAGTTGGCAGTGAGCAAACATGGAATGCTATTCGCGACATAAGTATTGGAAAGAATATGTCATGCTCTGACGATCCCATTCAAGTTGTTGAACTCAATAGAAAATTTGTTAATATTCCTATACCCACTTTTTGCAATTTCTATATTAAATCACCCAAGCTCTTTGAGTAATGTCATCACGTTTACTTTTGCCTGCGTAGATGAAACCGATGTACTTGAAAGTATCCTGGCAATTAAATCAAAGGCGGTAGGACTTGAAAAAATTCATCCTATCTTTTTCAAAGCTTTACTTTCTAATTTGCTTCCTTTTTTAACTTTATTATCACCATGTCAGCATTTCCGCAAACTCGGAAGAAATCCAAAATAATAAGAATTTCGAAGGACAAGATTGATTATCGACCAATTGCAATATTGTGCAAAACCATGGAGTTTATGCTTCCCTAAACATTATTAGTAAGTGGGCCTCCATAAACGGTTTATGCTTAAATCCCAAGCAAACGTGATAGCGAAAAGATCCTCTGAAACCTCGGCAATGCATAAGCTGTTCCTGAACTAATGTGAAATGGATTACGTAGTATCTGCGAAAAAATTTGGGCATAATTTTTAATAAAACGCTATCCTGGAATAATCACATTAATACCAGTACTGGTAAAGTCTATGGCATGCTCCGCAATTCGCGGAAAACCCAACACTTCATTCCTGTTTACATTAGAACTATAGTAGCCAAAACATATCTTGTACCAAGCTCATCTACAGTTGTGAAATTTTTGCCAATTGTAATTACATATCCAGACATAAATTAAATGTACTATTTAATAATATTTCTAGATACGTTTTTGGGTTAAAAAGCAGAAATCGCGTTACCCATTTTTCTAGCCGAATGTACAATATGAGTTTCAACAAACTTTTAGAATATCGTACACTTATTTCACTGCATAAAATCTTCTTTACTAAACAGCTTTCTTACTTGTTTCATAGCTTGACTTTCTCCAGATCAAGTACGATCCTTGAACTTCGTCACACCAGCTTGATTTCCGAAAGACAGTTTTTAATATCCTCTATCCGTCTTTGGAACGCTCTTCCCATAAGCTTTAGGTCCATGAGTAACCCAGTGCAATTCAAGAAAAACACATATTTGTTGCAATAATTTTTAAAGTTTTTAAAATTTAACTTCAATTATAAGATCAGTTCACAGAGCAGTTTCACATCTTTCAAATTTCTTATATTATTAGTATAAATAGTATTTTATAATAGCTAAGTTTCTACACTACTTAATTTAATTTAATTTTAAGTTTTTATTACTTTATGTTTAAATAATGAAAATTTTGATGCGACTTGTTAGCGAATTAATATAAAATATGTCTTGTTACGCTAAATGAATAATAAATAAATGAAATGAACTGAAGACCAGTTAATCGATTCACACCGAATTTACACTACTTAGCTTTTATATTATAAAGTACAGCTTAGGATGAGCTTTTGTTTAAGGTGAAGAAAGAGAAAGCCTTAGCCGCGCACGATATACAGTCGGTGGCGGTGACGGTCGGTGTCGAGAGTTTATACTTTTTTCCTCAGCTGCGAACGCATATATGTACTATATATAGTATACGGTTTTATTATGACTAGTGGTAACCTCCGAGAATGGGGTGTATATGTATGTATGTATATATGTATGTATATATATATATATATATATATATAAGTGATGTATCCACCGAGCTACGTGCCGTGCTGTAGCGTACACTCATATAACATGTGAGCAAAGCATTGTTTATTTTTTGTTTCTTCTTTTTGCACTAAGAAAATCTCAAGATAAGTAATGCTTGGATTGAATTATAGATACAGCTGCACAGAATTTGTACTTGCAAATAATATCCAGACATATTTCTTAAGAATTTTAAGTAACCTACTTGAATGAAACCCAAACTTATTTCTTAGGAATTTTTCGCGACTTACTTAAATAAAGCTGAAACATATTTCTTAGAAATTTTAAGAAATAATGTTAGCCACTGGGTTTCATTAGAGTAGAACAGTAAAAATATAATTAATTGAAAAACTCACTTGAAAGTTATAACATCATCTTGTGTTAGTGTTTTTTTTTATTCAATAAAGATTTTACCTAAAATAAGAATAAAATTCGTTTTACTTTTTTAATTCTTTATTACCAGGTAAAGTTAATTGGCGCAGTCGGTAGGATATTTGTAAAATAAGCAAATATCCAAATAACTAAAATAAAACGAATCGCACGAAAAATTAACGCGACTCAATTAAATAGTACAGGGTGTTTTTTTTAGAGGTTTGTTTTTCGAATAGAGATAAATCTGGCAACTCTAATGTTATTTATGTTCAGTTTGGTTTGCCATTTCATCATGAACAGGTTGACAAAAGAACAACGCTTGCAAATCGTGCAAATTTATTTCGAAAATAATGGTTCAGTTCGCGAAGTTTACCGCAAGCTCCGTCCATTTTATGGTCGACATAATCGTCCATCAGAGCAATTAATTCGGTTAACCATGGATCGTTTTCGCACTACGTTTACTCTATGTGATAATACGCATCCGCAGAGACGTCGAACAGTGCGCACCGAAGAAACAATTGCTGCTGTAGAGCAAAATGTTGAAGAGGACCCGAATGAATCGATTCGCCACCGTGCACAGCAATTGGAGCTTTGTCCATCAACTTTATGGAAGATTTTGCGCAAAGATCTTGGCTTGCGACCTTACAAGATCCAGCTTGTGCAAGAATTAAAGCCGCGAGACCATGCAATGCGTCGTGATTTTGGTGTATGGGCCGAAAATGAGATTGATCTCGATGCTGATTTTCATCGCAAAATTTTGTTCAGTGATGAGGCTCATTTTTGGTTGAATGGCTACGTCAACAAGCAAAATTGCCGCATTTGGAGTGAAGAGAATCCACATGAGACCCTTGAGACGCCATTACATCCACAAAAACTGACTGTTTGGTGTGCTCTATGGGCTGGTGGAGTCATTGGGCCATACTTTTTCCGAAGTAATGCTGGAGAGTCAGTTACCGTTAATGGAGACCGGTATAGAGCCATGATAACCGACTATTTTGTTCCCGAATTGGATGGCATGAATGTGGATGAGTTGTGGTTCCAACAAGACGGCGCTACATGCCACACAGCGCACGTCACAATCGATTTATTGAAGGAAACATTCGATGAGCGCATAATTTCGCGGAATGGACCTGTCAATTGGCCACCAAGATCGTGTGATTTGACACCATTGGATTATTTTCTTTGGGGATATGTGAAGTCGCTCGTCTACGCCAACAAACCAGGAACGTTAGGGGACTTGGAAGCCAACATTCGTGGCGTTATTGCCGACATACGGCCCCATATGCTCGAAAAAGTGGTTCGAAATTGGACCTGTAGAATTGGCTTTATTCGAGCCAGCCGCGGCGGCCACATGCCCGAAATCATATTAAAACATTAATGGCATAAAATTATCCTTCCAATAAAGCCAAATTGATGGACATTAAAACGATTTTCTTGTGTTTTATTTCAATTCGAAGCTCTATACCTCTAAAAAAAACACCCTTACAAGTGGCTATTATTCAGTTACGGTGTACAAATATAAAAAGTGCTTAGGACAACTACAAGTTCTATCGTCACAAAGTGCAAGGAAAAACAATTCTGGTGCACAACACAACGGATTAATGCAATTCACTGTACAATCTGAACGGAAATCAGAAATCTAATAAATAAAGAGGGAATATGGCTACAGAAAAGCTGCCAGACACCATTTTTTCACAGTGTCTCATACAAATTAGACAGACACCTATGTTTGGAGGCGATCCACAACAATTGGGACCGTTCATCCGCAAGATAGAAAGGATAATAGCATTATATACAACTTCAGACTTGTTCCAACAAAACGCTATGTTAGGAGCAATTGAATCCCAAATCAACGGAGAAGCGCAGAATGTAGTTTTTAGAAGACAACCAACGACATGGATTGCATTGAAGTCAACCTTAATGGATGAATTCAAAGAACAGCAGCCAACCCATCAGATGATTTTAGATCTACACAGGATCAAATTCAGTACACTACGTAAGTTCATTGATGACTTAGAAATGAGTAGTTTTAAAATTATAAATAAATTAGATATAGAAAATGTGAACACAGAGAAATTAGTTTACACACAAACTTTAAGTGAAACGATCAGAACAATAATTTCCAACCAATTGCCTGATAGAATTTTTATGCAGATGTGTAGATACGATATCTCTGATTTAACAAAGCTAAAGCAGGTAGCACAACAGTTAGGCATATTAGAAAATCGAACATACGAAGAAAAACAAAAACCAAAACTTAATGAAGCACCCATATTCACACCCAGATCAAAGTTCAACACATGGGCGCCTAGAGAAGAAAGACCAAAAATGGTAGCGAACAACAGACAACCTTTTAATTCGCACAAGTGGGGCGATAGGCAGAATCACTTTGATAGGAACAGACAGACGAATAGTTACAAAAATAATAAAGTTTTCAGGAATAATAGTAGCAACAATAATTATAATCATCAACAAAATAATGCTTATCATAACAGACCAAGTTGGCAAAATAATAACCAAAATACCAATAATAATGAGCAACCAGGACCAGGGCCGAGTAATCAAAACAATAAGAGGATGCGAGAGCAAACCAGTGAACAGAGTAGATTAGGACCGAAACCCATGGAAGTAGAAAATTTTCATGCAACAGCCTCGGAGGCCAATACATCGAAATAAAATTAAACAATAAAATTTATAAATGCTTAATTGATACTGGTTCTAGCGCTAACGTGATGAACGAAAATTTTTTTAAAGTACCAATTAGAAAATGTAATGTTAATATGAAAACAATTGGGGGAGATTTAAAAGTAACATCAGAAGTTAGAATGAAATTTGAGAAATTATGGGACAACGAAATACGATTTTTAATCCATAAATTTAGCGACATGTATGACATGCTAATAGGACGAGAAGCATTAAGAGAAGCTAATGCAATAATTAATTATGAAAAAGAAGTAGTCCAAATTAACGGAAAATTATTCCCAATCAAGGATTCAACCAACAATGAGGACGAAAATTTTTCAGATTTCATAGAAGACGTAGCTTTAACAAATGTTAAAGTACATTACGCGCTCAGGAATAATTTAGAAAATAATTACGGTGGAATCAGAGACGACCACCTAAATAATGAGGAAAAGGGAACTCTAAAAAAAATTATAAAAAATATGCCGATATACAGTATCACGAAGGTGACAATTTGACTTTCACTAACACTGTAAAACACTCAATAAAAACTAAACACGAAAATCCAATATATAAGAAACCGTACAGTTATCCATACGCATTTGAAGAAGTAAATGCAGCCGATGAAGAAAATGAAAGCAACTTAGCAACCATACACAGTGCAAAGGAAGACAGTGAAAATCATATAAAATGGACGGAGAGACCAGTGAATATGTTCAACAACCAAATAATTTTTATAAAAGGAAACCAAGAGAGAATAATCACACAAAGTTACTTTCACAAAAATATATTGAATATAGAGTACAAAATAATGGATGCAACAAAAGCAACTGAAATTATATTGAAATACTTTACAAACAAATCCACAGTGATGTACATGGAAGAAATCGAAGATTTTGTTATGTTTCAGAATGAGTACGTCAAACTCATACGGAATAACAAAACTATGAAATCAAACATCCTACTGCAAAATGTTAAAGATCATGGAGAATTCAAAGAAATAATATGGAAAATACACGAAGACTTAGTACATGCAGGCATCGACAAAGTACTAATGAAATTCAAAGAAAAATATTATTATCCAGACTTTGCGAAGCTAACAGTTAATATTATAAACAAATGCGAGACATGCAACTTATCAAAGTCAGAACATAGGAATACGAAATTACCATTGCAAATAACTCCAGAAACTCAGAAAATAAGAGAGAAATACATTATAGACTATTATTTCGCGTACAGAAGAAAATTTCTAACATGCATTGATATACATTCGAAATTTGCACAAGCAATCGAAACAAAGAATACCGATTGGATAGAGTAAAAAAGCTTTACTAAAAATATTCAATAGTATGGGGAAACCTAAAATTATTAAAATAGACAAAGACAAAGGCCTCACAAGCAGAAGTGTAAGAAATTGGCTGGAAAGTGAAGGAATTAAGGTAGAAATCACAACGTCAAAAACTGGCATAGCAGATGTAGAGAGACTACATGGTACACTCAACGAAAAATTGAAAGTAATCGAAAACTCTACAGATCCAGAGGACAAAATAATGAACATTGAACTTAGCATTTATACTTATAATCACAAAATACCACACTCAGCAACGAAGAGAACACCAGCAGAAATATTTCTCCAGGGTAGAGAATCTGATCCAATCCAACAACAAAGAAAAATAAATACAATAATCAAAATAAATGAAAATAGGAAGGATTTTGAAGTAGACCCATTGTACCGAAAAAATACGCAAATAGGACACAAATTAATGAATCCATTCAAGAAGACCAATAATATAGTAAGACGAGACGACAAACATTTCACAGAAAAATTTACCAACGACAGAGTAGACAATTATAAAACTCTTTATAAAAAGAAAACTTATAAGTCAAAATATTGCAGGGAAAGCAACGATAATAATAATGACGGCCATGTTAGTAAACCTGACGTTTGCACAGGACCTGGAAATCAGCCCAATAATCGATAACCATGGATTTTTACTAATGACTACAGGAGATATAACACTAGTAGAGAGTTATGAATATCACACGCTAACGATCAACACTTCTGATATTATAATAACACAAAATAAATTCAAAGTACAAGAAGGAAAATTTAAAAACGACATTCACCTAAGGACCCTTATGAATAAACTTGACAAAGAAATAGAAGGACTAAAACTACATAATAGGCAGAAACGAGGAATCTTCAATTTTGCGGGTATAACTTACAAATATTTGTTTGGTATTCTGAATGAAGATGATAAGAAAGAATTAGAGCAGAAATTGGAAGATGTGGAAAATACAATGCTTAGTTCAGATGAGCTCAATCAAGTAATCAACCAAGTTAACGATAAATTGCAACAGGTAAATAAGTTAATACTATCGAAAAATAACGAAATTGCAAAGTACCAATTATACTTAACAATAAAAGAATTTACTGAGACCATAGAGGATTTGCAATTAGCTTTACAACTAGCGAGACTAGGGATTTTCAACCCAAAACAACTAGAACACGAGGAGTTAGGAAAATTGAATTATGAACAGGTATCTGGAATCAGAACATCCACATGGATTTCAGGGGAGAATATTTTACTAATCACACAAGTACCAAAAGAATTCAGGAAAGAAAAATCCTACCGTTTAATAGGTTACCCAAGTGAGGAAAGGTTGCAAGTAAACTTAGATATAAATTTTTACCAAAAAAACAAGACAACAGGTGACACAGGGAAATTGTATGATCTTTCACATAGAGAAATTAGTAACAATTGTGTCATGCAAATTATGACAAACTCCAAAGAATTCAATTGTGAAATTGTTGAATGTAAAGAAGAAGAATTCGTAAGGTTTTTAGAACCAAATATTGTAATAACATATAACTTAAGTGAAGTCAAAATCAAACAAAATTGTAACAATCTGAATTTATCAATAAAAGGTAATAATATTGTAAGAATTAATAATTGTCAAACACAAATAAAAGATCTGATCATCTCAAACGACAAAGAATTCAATGTAAAAATTATGCACACTACTACGGTTATGAAACCTATTAATAAGTTACAAAATATTAAAGAAAAAGATATTGTTAAAATATTTCATAAAGAAAGCATAGTTTATAAAATCATTTCATATACAACAAGTACAATATTGATAATTTGTATCACACTATATATGATATTTAAGTACAAATCCTGGTGCAACAAAAAAGTTTTAAAAGTAAACGTCAACGAGGACGTTGAATATTCTAAACGGGGGAGGAGTGATGTATCCACCGAGCTACGTGCCGTGCTGTAGCGTACACTCATATAACATGTGAGCAAAGCATTGTTTATTTTTTGTTTCTTCTTTTTGCACTAAGAAAATCTCAAGATAAGTAATGCTTGGATTGAATTATAGATACAGCTGCACAGAATTTGTACTTGCAAATAATATCCAGACATATTTCTTAAGAATTTTAAGTAACCTACTTGAATGAAACCCAAACTTATTTCTTAGGAATTTTTCGCGACTTACTTAAATAAAGCTGAAACATATTTCTTAGAAATTTGAAGAAATAATGTTAGCCACTGGGTTTCATTAGAGTAGAACAGTAAAAATAAAATTAATTGAAAAACTCACTTGAAAGTTATAACATCATCTTGTGTTAGTGTTTTTTTTTATTCAATAAAGATTTTACCTAAAATAAGAATAAAATTCGTTTTACTTTTTTAATTCTTTATTTTTTTTTTCAACAACGGAACCAGGTAAAGTTAATTTATATATATACATATAAAGTATATATATGTATATACATATAAAGTATATATATGTATATACATATAAAGTATATATATGCGTGATATTTCACTTCTGTCGGCACTCCCAGAGTGCAACCGGCCTTTTTTTTTTTGAATAGCATTTTCACAAAGACCACTTAAAAAATTAGGACGTGAAGCGAAGCGCACAGGGTAATGCTAGTACAATTCGAGCGGTCAAAATAATGGCACTACTGAACTTTACTTCTCAAGATTAGTTACTTACTCTTATTAAGAAATTGTGTTCTTAAAACTGAAGTTCCATTATTTTTGCATTATATAATACTGGTTTTTTGAAGTTTTTGCATTTTAGGGGGCCGTGGAAAGCATTGTACACCAGAGCAAAATAAAATTATCAAAAATTCAATTTCGTGAGGTAAAAATTATAAGCAAACTCAAAATTTTAATGGATGATTTGCGAAAATGGTTTCGATGCGATGAAATACATAAATAAACGAAAAACACGAGGGCGAAAGCCTTCCATGTCCCACCGTGGCGTGAATCGTGCAATACGGCTTTCGAAACCTAATCCGTTTTGCCTGCTACGGTAAGAAAAAAATGCTTAATGTAGCAGCGAGTGTAGAAATCGTTACAAGAAGACTCAGGAAAAACAATTTGAAGATCGGACTTAGCGCACGGGTACTCGGAATGGCCACTTGCAAAGTGGAGAAACGTTATGTGGAGTAATGATAGTGTGATCGTCCTTTTGGTGGAAAGGGTACACGTCAATATATAAGGCGTAGTCTAGACCCAGAATATGGAATCCGGTAAGCTTTTTCTCTCATCGCTCCACATGATGTTTCTCCACTCGGCAAGAGGCTACTCAAAGTGCCCGTGCACAAAGAGTTGAAAGCTGCTACTATTTTGACCACAAATTGCAAATTACTCAATATAATAGCAAACTTAGAAAGTATTGTTATTTTTTGAAATAAAGTCTTATGTTCATATTTTGTGTACTTATCAAGTAACTATGTATATTTTAAAAGGGAATTTGTAATTTGTTTGAAAATTTTTTTTTGAATTCATAGATGAAATCGTACTTCTATTATATGTGCTATGGAATGCTCGATGTGTACGCTGCGCATTTAGACATGCAGGCTTGTCAGCAGCAAACATTTCCGCTTATATACACGCAGGCTCTGCCAGTTACCCGCGGGAAGCGGCATTTCTTACACTGTTATAAATATAGTAGACAAGCATAATGTGGCAAAGATAAAAATGAAATGATTTAATGTAATTTATTGAATACGGAACATTGATGTTACAATCTTTTTCCAATTTAACTTATATTATGTGAAATTTTAATTGAGAAAATGATTTAATCACTACCAATATGTAAAAGTACTATACATAAAATTAACTACCTAAATTATTGTGCTGTATCAGTATTATCATGACATACAATTATAACAGTTTCTTGGCTGCTGTCATCTTCTAGCATATTAATTAAATTATGTTGGATTTGGTTTGACGTTAATAATAGAGCATTTTCGGATCTGATTTCACAACCAGTATTTCGAAAACAATTTTGTGTGCAACTGCTTTTAAAGGAACAAGTGGCTACACAACTAACATCAGTGCAATTTTGTTTTTTAATTGCTTTATAAAGCTCATCTAATGATTCATTTATTGCATTTTTTTTCGGACTTTGTAGTGATAAATTTGTATTTAAAATTGTATTGTACTTGTTTTCATCGTCTTCAGAAGCAATTAAAATATCATCGATCTCACTTATTTCAGATGAATTATATGGATAATCATCGGTAACGATTTCACTAATTTCAGACGAGTGGTATGGATAATGATCGGTAAGTGTAGGATTAAAGTCAATATCAGCTTGTGGAGCATAGAGTCCATGACTTCTTATACTAATTTCTGAGTTTTGATAATTTAGATCACTTCCATTTGTTGGACTAACTGAAATCGTATGTGAATCTTGAAATATTTCAAAATGATTTTTAGTTCCATCAAAATTAAATTTATTTTTTTTCTCACAAACATCTTTAATTAATTTATTAATTTTTGTGGCTGTTGAATTATGCGACGAATGTGATTTAAACCAAAAGTTTTTGGACGACTGAAATATATCATCACATGACATCGAACGTTTTTTACAATCAAAAACTTTTTTATGTTTTTGCTGAAAAAAGTGAGATGATTTTGACTTTGTAAGTAATGCTGAAACTATTATATTCGCGTCCATTTGATTATGTATAATTGGAGCTTTCAACATTTCTATTAATTTTGAATCAAAGCACCTATCATTTACTTTGACAGTTTTGTTTAACTCGTATCTATCTTCCTTCTGTAGATCAATGTCTGTGTTGAATGATTCTCTTTTCCGACTATTTTCGTCAAAAGGATCCGTGAAATTTTTGTGTGAAGAACTATCTATTTTATTTATATCAAAGCTTTCTTCCTCGTCTTCTGATAACGCTTTGATTCCAGACAAAGTTTTAATTTTAGAGCGTAAACATACTTGGACAATCTCATGTCCTGGCGTATATGTTTCTGGAATATTTGTATAGATGTTCGCGACAAGATTTACATTAGCATCAGTTCTGTTATGAAAACAGTGATTTTGTGATAGCTTATTATTTTGGCTGCAACGTTCTGCGATAGCGCTTAATGTTTTCGCTGGACTCGTGGGTAGTGAATATTTTTTTAAGTTAATATTGGAACTATGTATTGGCATAGCGTTATTTTTTTTGGAGAAGAAAATACTTTCATTTAATATAGTCGAGTTACTAAATGAATCAAATTTATCTACTTGTCGTTGCAAATCAAAATTGTCGCGCCTAAGAAGTCGCTTTTGTTTCTTAAAAAACTTTCGTGCAACATTTACTTGATTTGGATTATAATACATGTCCGCAGTTATATTCATATTTGCCGAATAAGGCTGCTCTACTTCAGTTGATTTAAAAATTAGTTGCGAGTTGTGATTATCAATTTTCGACAAACTGGCTATCTCGATTTTGTTGTAACAGCTAGTACCACTTTTAATACTACTTGAACGATTCTTAGAACATTGACTATTTGATCGAGTACCAGAATTATTTGCATCGAAAGCATTATTTCGATGAATAATATTAATAATAGGTTCATTACCACCATCAAAATCTTTCATAAAGTTTCGACTTCTATTAGGACAACAGCAAAGGTTAATTGTGCAGTAGATTCTTACATCTTTTCGTGATAATGTGTAATAGATAAATAAAAATAAACCCAAGAAGGATGAAAAAAAAAAGAAAGCTATACTATAAAATTTGCTATTTCTGATACTATTACTTGATAACACTGTAAAAGCAGCAGCTGATGTCCACGAAAGCAAAAACAAGAATAAAAACAATAAATGCGCCTTTAATTGCGAAGAGTATGTCCGCTCATAATCTCCAACACAGCTAACGGGGTTACTCAAGGTTGAGCTCCTAAATGGATAAAAATTATTTGATTTCGATATTCGCCCGCAACTACTGTTTGATGGTTCCATCCACGTTAAATCAATATTTTCTGTTTTTGTTGTACGTTGCTGAAAATCATTTGTCATCTTTTTTATATGGTAAAAAATACACACATATAAAATAGTTAAAAACATTAGAATTATAACCGTTGGAACAATAATAACATTAAGTGCAGGAACTTCATTTAAGAAACAGTAATGGTAGGTTACATACTGATCCATATTGACGGCACCACTTATTCCGCAAATAATCATTCCAATACCCCAGCCGACCAAATATATTCCTAAAATTGGATTTTCAGTCGCTTCCCGTGAGGTCTCCGATTCTGTTACAATGCGTGAGTTTTTGGATAAACGTTTGTACATACTACTAATACTAACGCTATGCCATAATATGACGCACAAGCTAAAGTAATGTATTAAAATACCAACTGATTTACATATCAAATAATTTTCAGACTGAAAAGTTCCAATTGTAAAAACTATGCAAAGTGTTGATATTGCAATCCACGTATTGATCAATGAATGACGTTGCTGACGCTTTATTCGTATAAGACTGCCAAACGTTATGTATACTGCAATATTTATCCACGAAGACAGAAGCAGCACTCCACTTCCAACATAGATGACTATTGGAAAAACGCGGAAAAAGGCCCCGGCATTTTCGTCATTTAAGTCATTAAGATATTTCTTTTCCTGTAATAAGCCATAGTATCCGATTTGGTTACAAGAGAAAAATGTTAAGCCTTGAAGATTATATAATTCATTACATGGATTAGAGTTCCAAGCCTTTAAGTCTTTGTCCCAAAAAACTGGAAGTGGAGCACTTTGCTTGTCATGGAATGGATGTTCACGCAATATAATTAATATTGGTACATTTGTTTTTAAATCCTTTCCGAGATAATCAACAATTTTTACACCTACAACAGCTGATGTCAATATTGATTCCGATTGATGAGGGCTTTTAGGAATTTGTGGTAGTAAATTTCCATTGCGATAAACAAAAAACACAAGCTTAAAAGCACTTACATGATTTTCCCTTTCGATCATTAAATTTGATGGAATATGTACTGCCGCATTTATTTCCTTTCCAAATAAAGGAAAAGAATTATTTTCCGTAGTACATTCAAAACTTCGTTTGGTTTTATTTTTATTTTTATTTAACCAAAAACATGACAATCCGGAAAATGATTCTTGTTCAACTTCGAAATAGTCCACATAGAGGTTTTGGTCATTTCTTGTATGCTCATATTTACGATTTGATTTCCAGTCATAATAAAACTGCATAAGAGGGGAAATTCTCTCTACTACACTTAGTAACTTTACACCACTATTATATAATTTTTGAGCTTCTTTAAATATTTGACGTGGTACTAACAGTAGTTGAGAAACAATTTCAAGTAGTAAATATTGTAAATCACCATATTCTTGTGTATTATTGACACAGTTTATTAGAGTTATTGCTATAAAGTCAATCTCTAATGGATCCTTGATTTTTATAATATTTATAGGAGATTGTGTGAAATTATGCAACCTACTTACAAAGTATATTGCACTCTTTTTGGTTGCAGTGAAATTAACTTTAGAAAACTGTTCCAATATTCTTGTAGTTTCACTAACAAAATAACAGTTATCAACGTTAAGGTTTAGCCAATTTCCATTTTCATCGCATTGATACGTTGCGTATTTATCGGAACCTGCAGCTTCCACGCATGATTGATAAACCAACTCCCCTCGAACTGTCCGCGGCCAAAAATAATTACCCTTATTGGTATATACTTTGGTATTTGTGCAATAAATAGTGGAGTTAGATATAACCGTAATTTGCACGGTACGTGCTGATGTCATTTGTTCTGATCTTAAAGTGCAATCCCAAGTTCCAGTGTGGTTCATTTTAACATTTGAAATTTTTAAAATTGAATCCAAAATACCAGTATCAGCTAAATGTTTGGTTTCAAGCTGAACATCTGTAAATTTTTCTGACGGATCTACGTATGTTATATTGTCTGTTACGTTTGCATAAATAATTTTACTAGACCACCCCCAAAACACATGAGCACGTGTTGGAAGATCCTCTGACTCTCTAGGCGCAATCACAGCTACGCGAGGGACACGACATCTTAAAAAGAGTTCATCTCCTTCAAACACCACCTTGAAATAAAAGAAAATAGGATAAAATGGCTTCAATTAAATAAAGTATTTATTAATGCCGCACAGAAGAACAAATCAAGTTAATTGCTTTAAGATATGTGTCGTTCAATATAATAGTGGTTTAGCTCCATATTTTAAAAAAACATATTTTTTTGCATAATACTCTCACATTTAGTCACATCTTTTATTATAAAAGTGAAGTTACTCCAATAATTGCACTGAAATCCCATAGATGGCATTACTTGTTTACTCATGCTCATTCGCGTTATAAAAACGAAGGTATTTCACAATTCACATTACTTCAATATTATAATGAACGATACATATGATGTTTTTTCATACAATGAAATTATGGGAAGAAAACTGCATTAAAGCCACCACCACCATTATTTTCTCATTTACATTTAAAAAAAAAACTACACATTAATAGAACATTAAGCACTACAACAAAAATTATCAAGGTTTTATGAATTCTCTTTAACAAGAAAGTTTAGTAGTTTACCGTCAGTGAAGCTTGCAATTTTTAAAAGACTTTCTTTCTTTATTAAGAAAGTACGTCCAAGGTTAAATAAAAAAAAAAACATTTCAGTAGCAAGAAACTGACACGGCAAAACCTCCGATATATCATACATTATTGCGACTGCCACATCGTTAAAATCGTCAAGAAAGCTTTATGGTAACTTTCACATATAGCATAATATTAAAGTGTAACAAAACAAAGGTATGCAAGAAAGATATACTGGCTGTGCTTTGTTTTTTTTTTTTTGTTTTTCAGTATGCTCATGAAAATTAAAATATAGCAAGCTTGAAATCACTGAAGAAAATCTTTAGCAAAGACTTTAGCCGGAATTGATATAGTTCTTTGTGTATGTTTTGCCCTTGAACTTTTTTTTATTCAATTATATACATACAGTGTCAATTTAAGATGAAAACAGATTACTTTAGCGACACTTAAAATTTTATTTTATGGGGTATTTTTAATAGAAAATCAAAATGAGCAAACGAACTGGTCGCACGCACATAATTTCGGATATATCATCGCAACTTACGGATATAGGTTAGGTTGCAAGTTGTAACCCCTTCGATTTTTTTTTTACTAAATTGGGTATCATAACAATAGAACTTAGCTACTACAGAGAATAGTCTTCGTAGCTATTTTGCTTGAAGCTTTAAATCAAGTACTTATATGCTTATTTTAAATATAAATTGTGAAAATGAAAAAAGTTTACTTATTCTTTTTTTTTAATTTTTCCGCACTTTCTCACAATACTCACTCAGACCATGTGAACATATACATAATAGATATGTAAAGTATCTACCCATTGAATTATGACCGATAAAAAATAATTAAAATTTTCCCCAAATAAACCTTCAAAATATGATAAAAAATGGCACTCTTTAGTACCAAACCATATATTTACCTTTTCCCAATATTGAACAGTTTCTGTGATCTTTTGATCATAGCAACCGATTTTTTCTACTTGCTGACACAAACAAAATAGAAAAACAGAAAAAATTAATATGTGTGCACTTTACACGTAGAAGTGAAACCTTCAAAACTTAACTGCAAGAGGATTTGACGAATGCAGTATCAGGAGTGTGATAATTATAGGGTTTACTAATTATAGTATTTGTACCAAGTGTAAAAGATATTTTATTATTCAGACTCCATGTTTTAAATTTCAACAAATGGAACGAGTGGCTTATGGTAACAAAAGTATGAAATAAATGCTTTGGTTTGGATTTGATCAACATATCTCTGAAATTCAACGTCCATTACTGTGTTTGATAGTGTCGATTCAGTGCGACTGCTGCACATTTTTAAATTTAATTTGGTAATGAAGAACTCAATCAAAGAAAGCGCTGTATCCAATGCAAAATTCACATTAAAATCCCCACTTAAGATCACAGAAATTTTATCGCAATCTTTTTTAAGAATCCGCTATACTTCTGGTGTGTACTTTATTAAATTCTCAGGGATGAATTCAATAATTTTTTTTTTTGGATTGTTTGGGAGAAATTAAAATAACCGCAATTATGACTAAATTTTCATGGTCACAAGTGCTTTCACAAGCACATATTTTTCCTACTTTAAAAAGCTGAACAGACAATGATTCCAGTTGTTGTGCATTGGGATCTATTTGTGGAGTAACAAGACGGGCTCCGACATTTATATTATGGTAAGTAATAATTAAGGTTTCATTTCGACCGCGTGGACAAACTTTTTTTTTATTTTTTGTATGACCCTATTTCTTGCCACACGGCTAAAAAGTCAGAAAATACATGCAAGATAAGCAAGTAAATGTTTTGAAATTAAGTTCTGGGAACTCCCCAGAACTTAATGCTATAAAAATCCTTTGGGAGCTGCTTAAGAGAGGAATTTCGAAGGATCTCATGGCCAACAAGTGGCAATTGATAGACCTTTTAATAGAAATGTGGCACAGGGCTGAAGATACAAAAAAAAAATTGCTTCAAATGCACATAAGGTATGCCTAGAAACGTCCAACAAAATATAAAAAATATTTCAGTAAGTTTTTATAATTTTATTTCGGCTGACAGGTCAGTTTCTATTTTATTTATTGTATCTTAAATATGTTTTACTTAATTTCTTTAAGTTCCTTCTTCATCTTCAGGGGTCACTAAAAATTATAATATGTAACAATATGTAAATAATCACAATAAATTTAAATTATTAAACATAACATAAACATCTAACACATTCACTAACATATACAAATAAATCGAGGCAATGGCTATGACCTACATTTAAGTTTACTGAGGTCAAAATTTTAACTAATTTAATTCCTAACTAAAATCCTATATATGTGAGTACAATTTTCGGTGTCACTCTTAAAGTTTATTCTCAGGTCAGTGGGAGAGTTAATTATGTGAAGCATCTCTAACATTAGTCGCTTGTCATATTGGTTTTATCGTTTAAGATTTTCACATTGTCAAAGTTGGGTAATCTCCGAATTATGCACAGTGGGGTAAAAGTACAGTCCTAGAAACTTGTTCTGTTCAGATCGATGTTCTAAGAGTATTGTCCTAAGTTTTGTTTCCGTAGTACCAACATAGAACTTTTGGCATACGTTATATCTCGATACCACTACAAGGAATTTCGTAAATATTTTTCGATTCGTCAAGTTTGTTTATTTTACTTTTGTGTTGGTGTTAAATTGTCCAACTATGTTGTCTGTTGTGCAATTTTTATGTTATCAAATAAAAGAGATTTAGCGAATCTTTCGGTAAAACCGGGAATGTATGTATGCCATAGGTTTGTATGTTATTGTACTTGGTTTTGGCCGTTGTCTATATTTTTTAATCTTTTTGACATCTAAATATATCAGCACGAACACCTAAGGACTGTCCCAGAAAAACCAAACGTATATATTTTTTAAGATTATACTCCACCTAATAATCTTATAGGTCTAAAAAGACACAATATTTGTTCTATATAAAGTGACGTTTGATATGATGTATAACACTTGAAGATAGCACTTTTAAAAACAAAGAAGTCTAGCAAGCAAGAAAAAGTCCGCGAGATTTTGTCCACATAGCTGCAAAATCCAAAGCTAAAATATTCAGCTACAGCAAAAATAGTATGTGCATGAGAAAAAAAGGTATGTTTCCAGAAAAAAAGGTTCGGGCAGAAAACCAGAATTTTCTAACCCAAAGGAATGTGAAGCGTCTTTTCAGGCAGAATCCCATCACCTCTGTACGAGATATGGTGGCTAGACCAGGTACATCAAAATCTACTGTATAAAGAATAAAGGTGAAGAGCAAGCTAAAGATATATAGAGTTCAAGAAGTACCAGACCGTTCTGATGAAAAGCAGTTGATGGCTCAGATGCCAACCCGAAAGTTGTATAAAAGTTACCTGACTAGATTTGATTGCTGCCTTATGGAAGACGAAACTTACGTTAAAGCAGATTTTAAGCAGCTACCTGAGCACGAATATTATGCATCACCGAAAAAGGGGCATGTGCCTTGTAAGTTCAGAGAGAAAAAAATGAAATTTTTTAAGCAATATATGGTTTGGCAGGCCATATGTACCTGTGGCCTAAGAAGCCACTTCTTTGTTACGCAAGGCACAATCATTTCAAAGCTTATATAGACAAGTACCTCGAAAACCGTGTTCCACCATTTCTTCATGCACATGAGGGTACAGTGATGCTCTGGCCTGACTTAGCAACCTCTCATTACTCTAAAGCTAGTAAGGAATGGGGTCAAAGTAAAAATATCAATTTTGTATCAAAAATAGCAAATCCGCCCAACTGCCCAGAGCTTCGCCCAATTGAAAGATATTTGGTTTCTAATGAAAAGAGACTGCAAAAAAATTAAAAGGTATCAGACTTAAGTGGAAAAGATCGTACCGTACTGTCGATGGAACGACTGTGCCAAATTTAATGAAGGGCCTTACGAAAAAAGTAAGAAATTTTTTTAAAAAAAAAGTTGTTATATAGTTTTTAGTTATTTATATTCTGAGCACTAGCCATTATTAATAAAAAAGGAAAAAAGACCAAAAAATTTATTGGGTATTTTTTATAATTGAAAAACAAAACGTAAGTTTTTTCTGGGACAGTCCTTACTTAGTAAACATTGCTATATTTTTGAATACAAATTTTTGGTTCAATCGCAAAATTTTTCTTTTTTCAATATCATAAAAATAAATTATTGGTATGGTGTTGGTATCAATTTTGTGCCGTTTGTGTATGGATAAAACAAAACTGTATTTTTGGTGGCGTATACGACAAACTTATATTGAGAAAAAAATTCAAGTAACCAAAAAAACTAGGAAGCTTAAAGCATTAAGAGAATTATTTTCTCTTGACTGAACAATAACCCCGAATTCGCGTGCAGAGTTGGGATCTGCATAGAAACGTGGACGAGGCGTCCGGAGCGCGAACAATGCGGTCCTCGATGTAAACCATTTTTAATTTTTGACAATGCGCTATGGCAGAGCACAGACAGAAAAATAAATTTTTTACACATATGCTGTGTATAGTGTCAAGTATAATAATTCCCGAGTTTTAGTTAAAAAATAGAAATATAAAATTTGTATTGCGCTAATACGTATGATGCGCTAAAATATAAAATTCAAATATATAAAAATCAAAATCACTTACATAAAAACACAAAATGGCGTCAAACAAAAGAAATTTTTACCAACTGTATCACAAGTATAAATTAACGTATAAAAAACACACACGTCTGCTACGTTTCACACTCAAATCGAAAGTCCACCCAGACAAATTTCTTGTGGCTAAAACTTGAAGACTGTCAAAATGGTAGGCAACGAGACTAGAGGCTCACTTTTGACAAGCGAGGCAAAGAAAATTTCCTGTCTCAATAAAATAGTACTTGCCTCATAAAAAAATTTTCAGCACTTCATTTTTGTTCACTTGTTGAAATGTTGAGTTAAGGAGCAACACAACAAAAATCTGGAAATCAAAACATTTTTTGGTAAATGCTCGTTTATTCAAATAAATAGTTAAGCGATAGTGAACAATAGTAGAGGTTTATTTCATCCATATAAACGTATGTCCAAAAATGAGGCAAATTTATAAAAACTAAAAAAAAAGATACGGAAAATTTGTCGTACGTCCAAATTTTTCGCATTTAAGACAAACCAATTCTGCGGCTAACTAAGGACTGACTGTCCCAGAAAAAACTTACGTTTTGCTTTTTAGTTATAAAAAAATACGCAGTAGTTTTTTTTTGTCTTTTTTCGTTTTTTATCAATAATGGCTAGTGTTCAGAATATTAATAACTAAAAACTAAGTAACAATTTTTTTTTTTTATAAAAATTTCTTACTTTTTTCGTAAGGCCCTTCATTAAATTTTGTCCAGTCGTTTCATCGACAGTATGGAACGATTTTTTCCACTTAAGTCTGAAGTCTTGTGAATTTTTTACATACTTACCACTCCTTTGAAAATCTCTTCATTAGAGCCAGATATTTTTCAATTTGCCAAAACTCTGGGCAGTTGGGCGGATTAGCTATTTTTGGTACGTAATTGATTTTATTACTTGCATACTATTCCATCGTAGCTTTAGAGTAATGAGAGCTTGCTAAATCTGGCCAGAACATCACGGTACCCTCATGTGCACGAATAAATGGTAAAAAACGTTTTTCAAGGCACTCGTCTATATAAACTTCAGAATTGATTGTGCTTTGCGTGACAAAAAATCTGCTTCTGAGACCACAGGTGCATATAGCCCGCCAAACCATACATTGCTTCGGAAATTTCGTAATTTTTTTTTCTTTGAATTTACTAGACACATGCCCCTTTTTCGGTAATGTATAATATTTGTGCCCAGGTAGCTGCTTAAATTCTGCAGGTACCTTTCATACAATTTGCAGGCTCGCATCTGAGCCATCAACTGCTTTTTATCAGAACGGTCTAGTACTTTTTGAACTCTTTATGTCTCTAGCTTACTTTTCTTCTTGATCCTTTGTACAGTAGATTTTGATGTACCTGCTCTAGCCTCCATATCTCGCACTGAAGTGTTGGGATTTTTCTTAAAAAGTCGCTTCACCTTCGTCGCAACCTATGGGTTAGAAAATTCTGATTTTCTGTACGAAACTTTTTTCGTGAAACAGGTAGATCCTCTTAAAATTAGAAATAACCGTAAAGACAGATTTTTTTGATGCACCAACTATTTTTGCTATAGCTGAATATTTTAATTTTGGATTTTGCAGGCATGTAGACAAAATCAGTTTGCGGACTTTTTGTTGCTTGCTAGAAATCTTTGTCGTCAAAAGTGCTATCTTCAAGTGGTATACATCATATTAAACGTCACTTTATATAGAACAAATATTATGCCTTTTTAGACATATAAGACTATCAGGCAGAGCATAATACAAAAAATAAAAAATGTAAGTTCTTTTGGGACAGTCCTTATTTTAAGTTATATACGACAAAATTCATACTGGATAGCTTAAAGCTGAAGAGTGATATGTCAAATTGAATAAAAATTAAGAAAGAGCATACTCAGAAACATTTGCGAATTTTGCGTTTATAGTTAAAAAAAAAAAAACGACAATATAATTTTTTCACATAGGCCAGTCGCCACATTAACAAAAATATGTACAAAAACGAAAACATCAAAACTTCGTCGTTTTGGCGACGCATGACAAAATTATTTTTTTAAATCATTTATTGTTGAAAAATGAGATTGGTTATTTTTCTAAGCATTTTTTTAGTTTATTTTTTTATCAAATGAAATGATACACTTTCAAAAATACACTTCAAAAATTTTTATTGTGAGAACAAAAATGTTTCTCTCTCAAAAGATTTTGGAAATAAAGTAAAACGGCGTCGACCTTTTTAGGAAGATAAGGAATTAAGGATTAAATTAGGATTTATGTAATATTTATATTTCATGACAGTTTTGAAAATTAGCTCTGAGGAAGCAGTCAAACAAACTGCGAAATGACGGCATGATAAAATTAAAAACTCAGAAAAAAATGTATTCTTTTTATTCCTTTCCTTTCCTTTTTGTCTTGCTTTTAAGATGTATTTTCTTTCTGTTTTAATAAGTTGTTAAATACTAATAATTTTATTGTTTTTTGAGTTCATAAGTGTCACTGTGTAATAATTGAGTGTTTGTAGAAATTTGATTTATTTTAATTTTATATTGTTTGTTTACTTTAATTTATTCTTTAATGTGTACATATATATATACGTGAGTAAATTTTTTCTACAAGCAGTGGAAAGTAGTGATCAGTTTTGTGTTTTCATTTCCTTTCTTGCTTTGTTCGCATATAAAGCTTTACCTTAAACTTAATAGGGTGTTGTTTTTGCTGTTCAACAGGTATATTTTTCACAATATTAACCCGTTGTAAGCGCTTTTAAAAATATTTTAAGTCAATATAAAAATAAAGTTTTCTGAAACTTATTAGCTTGCTCTTTAAGAGATTAATGTAAAAGTCAATGTATATTGAATGCCATGTTCTCCCGTTTAGGTCCCTGTAAACAGGTGTTCCATGCCTCTTGTGCAAACGTAACTAACACCGTTACTGATTTATTATCTTCAAAACGTTCGGGCTTGCATTAGTACTGTCCATCTTGCAGGGCCATGTCCTCCCTCGGCCTTTTTCAACAAATTTAAGCAATTTAGGGAAAATCTTATCAATCTGAATATTAATTTCAGAGATATTCAAAATAATTAATTAGACATAATTCCCCAGATTGAAAAAGGCCTTGAATAGGCTGTCTCACACTTTGATGCAAAATAAAACTATTACCGAGGCTGCTATGGTTTTTTTCTTCCATTCCTTCGATCTCTACTTTACCCAAGCAAGCAATTTCCCTGAAAAAGAAAGCCTCAACGAAAATTGCATAAGAATCGAAAGTCAAATGAGAATCTGGGTTGTTTGGAGGGACAGGTCACGCAACTGTTAATCGTGAAAAAAACCTTTAGATCCCCCTCTAAATATCTCTCCATCTACTTCCAATTTTCTCTTTTTTTCTGTCACCCGGCAAAGGGTTGTTACGATTGGTGTTTCTGTGGCACCTGTCTCTTTGCAAGCATTGCCTATGTTGAAATCGATTTTCATTTCGCAACTTCATTCTAACACTGCCACTGATAACGTTATAAGTTTTATGAGACAAAATCCAATTATTCCTGCACACGCCTTCGTTTCTTGGAGGAAAATCGGTAATAAACCTACATGCGTCTTTTAAAATAACAGTGTTCCTGCCATTCTTAATTCTAAGGCATGGGTGGATAATATGCATATTTCAGAATTGAAGTCGAAAAACAAATTAATAATAAAAATCAGACATACTGTCCTTTTCAGTTCAAAAAACTGAAGCGCAAGACATTTATTTATCAACTCAGAATTTCTCTGAGGATATTATCTTATTTCTGAAACTTGGTTATATAACACTTTTCTCAATTTGGAACCATTTGACCATAGTTTTAAAGTTTTTAAAAGAGACAGACATTTGGATGATATTTCTTCAGTTGGTGGAGGCGTCTTTGTAGCCATAAAAAATCATTTAACTAGTTCATTAATCGAAATCGCCTGCGCATCTAACATTGAACTTTTATCCGTTAAACTTACACATTGTATTTATATTTTTAATTATAAGTTAACATAGTACAAAAATATACCAAATCTTGTTGCTAATGTACAAATGGCATAAAGTGAATTAAAGTTTAATTGTAACTCCAATATTTATATTCTTAAAGCTTGTGTTCCTCCAAATAGTAGCGCAGATTTCTACGAATGTCTTTCGATGTCCGTAGAATACATAATTAATGAACTAGACGCTAATGACAACATCTTGTTGTTAGGTGACTTCAATCTTCTTAAATAAACCTAAAATGGACTACTTCCGATGATGGTACATATTATGCATCTTATCCAATAACTCGACAACAACAAATTTTTGCTGACGAAATACTTTGGAATTTACAAGTAAGTTGTATAACTAATTGCCACCGACGATAACTTGACTTAGTCTTGGCTGCAAATAGTAGCAATGTTGTCTTAAGAAATGCTATCCCTGCTCTTTTACGGTGTGACGACGATTTTTACATAAAAATCGCCCCACATAAAAATCGTTATTTTTACTTATTTTTACTAACATTCTTTTAGGCTAAGCTTTATATCGAGCCACTATAATACAACAAGCAACCACAACATAAACGACTGCAACATCAAACAACACGATGGGAAGTATGATCAAACACGAAGCTACAAATCATCGCAACCAGTAGACTAGCAACAGATCTGCGGTATTAAGCAACAATTAAAATCAAGGACTGGACAGTCTGTGCAGTGAGCTTGAGGCGCTCACATCGTAGCTTCGCTATATTAACGCTGGTAGCGATTTCGATCCTCCACGGTAATATAAGCATCGCGTAGTCGAATAAAACGGACAGTCTGTGCAGTGAGCTTGAAGCGCTCACATCGTAGCTACGCTATATTAACGCTGGTAGCGATTTCGATCCTCCACGGTAATATAAGCATCACGTAGTCGAATAAAACGGACAGTCTGTGCAGTGAGCTTGAAGCGCTCACATCGTAGCTTCGCTATATTAACGCTGGTAGCGATTTCGATCCTCCACGGTAATATAAGCATCGCGTAGTCGAATAGAACCGACAGTCTGTGCAGTGAGTTTGAAGCGCTCACAACGTATTTTCGCCCTTTATTAATCCGTAGTAGCGATTTCGATCCTCTACATTAATACAGGTCACGCGCCTTCGAACCGAACTTGGCTCTCGAACTTTTCGAGACAAACGCAACGTATTTTCGCCTCTATTATTATACAATTATCTTAAGTCGAAGAAACATTGTAATTTATAATATAGATTTATACTTAAGTTATTTAAAAAATAAATAAAAATAATAATTTAAAATCTAAAACGGTGACTAATAAATTTTTTGTAACGACCCCCACGGTAGAATGATCCTGGACACCGACTGGTGTATACCCCGGCAGAAAACATCGTTACAACGGTTGGGTTCTATCATCCACCTTTGAGTATAGTGTATCAATCTGACATTGAAAATTTAACTTATGCAGGTCCATCCATTAATGTTTACGAATTCAATTTTCAGAAAGCTGACTTCTTGAAACTGATTGAGAATTTATGAAATAAACTAAGCGAATTATTTATTACAGGGAGGTACGTTGATAATTCCTCGTACCCTTGGTACACAAAGGATTTGAAGAAAATTCGGAATGGCCGTAATAGGGTATGGAACAAATACGTTTGTAGCCAGTACCGAAATGACATAGTTGCGTATCAGCGACTGGTTTTTTGATTTTAAAGATATGTCAGCTTAGGTTTGTTCTGAATATTTGAATACCCAAAGAATTTTTGGAGTTTTATTAATTAAAAAAAAAATCTGACGGGTTTTCATTTGAGTTTAAAACAGTTGATGATGCTGACTAGCGACCCCCAAATTATAGACGGGTTGTTTGGTAACGTGTTTATTGAATCATTTTCTACGGATTTATTTAGTCCTGAGGTTAACTATTTTGAATATATGGATAACGACTCTTTAGTTTCGGTTAATGAGATATCTTTCACACCTGACCTCATAGAGACATATATATCGTCCATAGGAGATGACTTCAGCTCCGGGCCTGATGTTATTCCTGCGTCAGTTTTAGTTAACTGCAGCTCAATGCTGAGTCAGAGCCTCAGTTTTTTATTTAATAGATCAATTAGAGAAAGCTATTTTCTTAAATTTTGGAAAAATGCATACATTAGCCACATTTTCAAGAAATGGTGTAAAAATTATATTTCAAACTACAGGCCCGTGGCTAAGTTATCATCAATACCGAAAAGTTTTGAACATATTATATACGATCAGGTTAAGATGTGCTGTAGTCAAGTCATAGCAACTCGTCAGCATGGCAGATCTACCGTTTCTAACCTCCTTGATTTCACTCCTTTTGCATTAAGCTCTTTTAACTCTGGTGGGTAAGTTGACTGCATCTAGCTCATTTGACAATAATTATTTTTTAGTAAGTTACAAAACTCAGAACAAAAAAATAATTTTCCTTAAAATACTTCAATCTTTTACCTTGAATATCTTTCAAATGGTAAGATAAATGAAAAAAGTGTTTGAGATCATTTTTGTAGAGCGTTTAATTTCCTATAAATATTGAAATGCAACTGGTTTAACAATCGATTGGTGATAAGATATGACCATTTTTATATGAGACAAAATTAAAAATGGAAAACTATGCTGAGCATCATCTTCCCGGTAATATTAAAAGCTCAGATTTGGTAAGTACTTCCTAGAGGTACCTAGGAACTAGTTTCCGTGTGTCGGATTAAAAAAAAAACATTTGATTTATTTGACCCACCCTAATATCTATATCTATATCTATCCCTATCCCTATCCAAATCCATATCCATATCCCTATCCCTATCCCTATCCCTATCCCTATCCCTATCCCTATCCCTGTCTCTATCTCTATCCCTATCTCTATCCCTATCCCTATCCCTATTCCTATCTCTATCCCTATTATTATCCCTATTCCTATTCCTATTCCTATCCCTATTCCTATCCCTATATCCATCACTATCCCCATCGTTACCTCCATCCTTTCCCCTATCTCTATCCCCATACCTATCTCTATCCCCATCCTTATCTCTATCCCTATTCCACCCCTATCCCTATCGTTATTAATATCCCTATCCCTATTTCTATCCCTATCTCCACCCCTATATCCATCGTTACATCAACCCTAACCATACCTCCATAACTATCCCCATTCTCATCCCTATCCCTATCCTTATCCCTATTCCTATCCATGTCCATATCCCTATCCCTTTCTCCACTCCTATCCCCATCGTTACCTCAACCCTAACCATACCCCAGTAACTATTCCCATCCTCATCCTTATCCCTATCACTATCCCTATCTCATCCTCGTGCCTGTCCCTATCCCTATCCCCATCCCTGTTCATATGCTTTGACAGTAAATGTGAAATTTGTTCAATCAACAAAATAAATATGAAAGCAAATATTGACATAAAAATAAAATAAAGGTGAATTTGAAAAATGAAGTAGAAAATTGAAAAGTTTTCGGTGTTTTGCAATTTCCGAGTTTTTTTTTAAATTGTTACAATTTTTTTTTGCTTTAAACCTTCCTTGAACAATTACAAACATAACAAAAAAAATTATTCAAATCGGTCGAGTCATTCTCGAGCCTTTGCGAGACTAACATATCCTAAAATTAATTTTTATATATATAGAAGATAAATCAGCATAAAACAAAACATGGGATAATTTTACGAACACACCAGCTACAAATACCATAGTCAGATTTTCACACTCCTCAAAAACTACCATAACAACTACAAGAAACTGGCAAACAGCGCTACAGGATAAAATTTCTTTTCCATAATCAATACAATTAAAATATTAAAAACAGATAGTAAAATGACAGCTAAATTTCCGAAAATAATATGTTTATAACTTTCAAACAAGCTCTACGTTTGGAAATAAAGCAAACACACATCAACAAACAGCAAAAGAAAAGTTTAACAGCCGCCAAAAAATCATCATACACAATGCACTTGAAATTGCAGAATATGAAATTTTTTTACAAAAACAACAAGCGACATATCGCTCTCACTTACTTCAAGACTCGCATAATTCAAAAAAATTGATTTTTTTTTGCTTTATTTTGTGTGGAAAATCAGAAAGGTATCTTATAAACTTGCTTTGTAAGAAGAATTTATGTAGACATACTTTTCATAATTTTTATATAAAAAGTAGCTTATTGAAAACTTTAAATTAGTTTTTCTCCTACTTAATGCATTTTTAATTATGGCAGTCTTGAAGTAAGTGAGCGATACGATTGCAGAAAACAGTACACCCCACTTTGTACACCACATGGAGAACACCCTTCATGGCTCAAGTGTTAAGAGCGGCTGTCCAAATATAATTCATGGAATGGTCGGTGTTCAAATCCGTGTACAAATTAACCAAAAACTGGTCTGATGAGGCTATGTATATATGTATATGAATATGTATATATGTGGTAATAGCCGAAACATATGTCACCAATTAGCAAGTTAAATTGTTCTATTTGTTGTCTCTGTCATGTTTGTTAAAAAGCATTGACCGATTTGTGAAATTTCACATGAATATCGGTTTCTGCTAAGACTGTACAATTTGAACAAATAATATTCAATTAATTAATAATATCAGTCGACTAACCCAAATAAAATTTCTATAACCGGATGAATCATCCATATTTATATACATAAGTGGTGAAAAGCCACAAACATACGAAAAAGCTCATTATAGAAAGCCTTTGAAACGACGGTTCAACAAAGTTATGGCAAACAAGAAATGACAAAAAGAGATGACAGGTGGCGCATTGTGTGCTTAATGTAATTCATAAAAACTGCACTTTGTACTCCTCATGAAGAACACCCTTCATGGCTCAAGTTTTAAGAGCGGCTGTCCAAATATCATTCATGGAATGGTCGGTGTTCAAATCCGTGTACAAATTAACCAAAACTGATCTGATGACGTTATGTATATATGTATGTGAATTTGTATATATGTGGTAATAGCCGAAACATATCTCACCATTTACCAGTTTAAATTGTTCCATTTGTTGTCTCTGTCATATTTCACATAAATATCGGTTTCTGCTAAGACTGTACAATTCGATCAAATAATGTTCGAAAATAATTATTTTATACTGAAAAAAACTTTGTCACTGAGCAGCCTTCTCCAAAATAATATTAAAAAAACGTGCTTTGGCGTTTGCGACAAAACAATAGGCGACGATATATGGTATGCCTAATCATGCAATAAATCATAAAAATTAATTTTACAGGATTAAATTTTCCGAAAATATGATTGATTACAGGATACAATTTATTTTCTATTCTAAGCAGAGTTGATAGTAATTGTTGTGTATGAATAAGTCTATCCATCGTCCATGTATTCCTCGTCTGATTCGTTCAGTTCCACCTGGAGTTTTTATAAAATTCTTGACTTTCGCTTTGATTTTCCGCAGCATGTCCGATTTTGTTTTTATTCAATTGTAAAAATCAATGCACGACATCTTTAAATTGATCTTAGCGGTCAGAGTGGCTTTCAAAGTTTATACTTTTAAATGAGATTTTTCATCTGTCCAAGTTTTGTTCATGGAAGCGAATACTCGTTCCACAGAGGAGGTTGTGCCAGGTAAACAAAGATCATTGTTTACGTGCAACGCAAACTAGTGTGCAGCGTGCATATCTGCCTCACTTTTGCTATTCACCGCAAGGTGCACCTTTACTCGTTGTGGCTGCGCCAAGTTTTTGAATCCGGTAGTTCAGTCAAAAAACTGCAACGAACGATTAATAACTGTATCACGACGCTTCGATGTTTGGAAATATACACAGATAGCTGGGATACTATCTTGGTGTATCTATGTTCCACAAAATTGCCCTATGTGTTCCTTGAAGATTTTGAAAAGTCGTTAAAGGCTAATTCTAAGATTCCATCTTGGAAGGAATTAGATTGTTTTCTGACCCACAAATACAAAACCCTTGAGTCTGTTGGCGACATAAAGGCTTCATTTTCAAAGCCAAGTCAGCAAAAAGTTGCAAATTTTGGTCAAAATTCATTTAAAGAAAAGCGTGTCAGTTCTTTTCACATGAATGTGGTAAAGAAGACCCAATTACTAGAGTTTACTCAGCCCAAAAACATTGCACCCAAGCCCTTAGTTCCCAAATACAAAGTTGATGGTTCACTTTGCAAGTTGTGCAAAGCTGAACATACTCCTCGCGAGTGCCCCAGGTTCATTAACATGAATGTAGAGAAGAGAATCGAATCTGTGAAAGAAAATGGATATTGTTTCAATTGCTTAGCTTTGTCACATAGAGTAAAAGAATGCAAAAGTTCATATATTTGTCGTCTTTGTAATAAAAGACATCATACTTTACTCCATAAAACGATAGACCCTGATTCGATTCCAAGCACGAGCTCACAAGCCAAAGCAACAGAGCCCAGTAAGACAAGGCAGTCATTCACAACCACCATACAGTCCACTTCTCACCCGACCCAAGAAGAGCAACGAAACCACCTAGTAGCGAATTGTGGCACAAATATGAAGAAGATCCTACTAGGTACAGCCATTGTTAATGTGGAAAACAATGGAGCTCAATATATGGCACGAGCACTAATAGACTCTGGATCCGAGGCAACCTTAATTTCGGGCAAGCTGAGGAAGAAAATTGGACTACCAACTCAAGGAGTCTCAGCTCAAGTCACAGGCCTGAATCGAGCGGTATCTGCAACACCATCGACGGCTTGTGAGTTCATGTTGTGCTCTCCTTTGAACCCTTTATTTAAAGTGAAAACTCAAGCGCTAGTCTTGAGGAATTTGACAAGTGAGTTACCTACTTACTCTGTCGACCCAAAGTTTTTTGAAAATATTGAACTGAAACTAGCAGATGGGTCATTCCATCTATAATGGGCCTATCATTACCCTCATGTTTTCTAATTAGGCTGAAACTTTTTTGAGTGATTGGTCTATCATGTAGAAGATATAAAAAAATTAGATAAAATTTTTTTCACCGATGATATTGCTTAAAAAAAAAGTTTCAAATTGTGTTAAAAAAACCTCGTAAGTAAAACAAAAAAATTCATTGATGAATATAAACAAACCAACACAATCCAAATTAGCTTTTATATTATTTTTAGGTAGTTGTGTACTAGTAGATGACGAAAAAACTGCAAATCTGAATAAATGAAGGCCTGAACGGTTTTTATGTGGTAAAAGATAAAAAAATTGACCTTCCAAGAAAACATCAATTTCCCAAATACTCCATCATCGATTTCTTTTTTAGGCTCATATAGGAGTACCATCCCTGAAAAGTTTATCCATGTTTTTTCACCCTATTTCACCCTATCCTCAAATTATTTGTCCTGGTGTGCAGCGCAATGTTCTTGGCTCTCTTTTGGCGCAGGAAACTGAATTCGGCTGGATTCTTTCAGGTCCTCTTCCTGATACTTCAAGGCCATCTTATGTTGTTTCTCTGTTTAATTCAATAGCCCCCGATGATATCTTGACTCGTTTCTGGGAGATTGAAGAAATCCCATAAACACGTCGAGATCCTTCAGGACGCTTTGTTGTGGCTCTACCATTTAAAAGCCCAGATACCACTTGTCTTGGTATGTCCAGACATATTGCAATGGCACAATTCTTAAAAAATGAAAAGTCTTTGCTCAAACGCCCCGCAATCAAAGCAGAATATGATGAAGCTTTGTTTGAATATCTAACACTTGGTCATATGAAAAAGGCCGATTTTTTACCATCAAAATAGATAATCCTCAACATTATTATATACCACATCACGCAGTTATTAAGCCTGATCGTGTGACAACAAAGTTACGGGTTAAGTTTAATGCTTCAAACCCAACATCTAATGGTAAAAGTCTCAACGACTTACTCTACACTGGACCTATTCTACAACAGGATTTTGTTTTATTGATTTTAAAATGGCGGCTTTTCAAATTTGTGTATAATACCGATATACAAAAAATATATAGGCAAATACTCGTTGATCCAAAAAATACACCTTATCAAAGGATATTGTTCAGAAAATCTGAAAATGATCCAATTGAAGATTTCGAGTTACAAACTGTAACCTTTGGTGTCAATTGTGCTCCATATTTGGCCATTCGCACCCTTCAACAGCTAGCAAGTGACGTACATGAAACCCACCCTTGTGCTTCGCATATATTGAATAATTTCATGTACGTAGATGATGTGTTAGCTGGTTCTCATGATATTGCTTCATCCAAAAAGCCCGTGATGAACTCATTTTCGTTTTAGAGTCCGCTGGATTTGCTTTACGCAAGTGGACATCTAACTCATCAGAAGTTTTAAATGATTTACCCAAAGAGCATCTTTTAGATATTGACTGGCTCAACTTGTCCGAAAAAAGCAATGCTAAAACTCTTGGAATACGGTGGAATGCGAAAAAAGTCCCACCCTTGGAGCCTAAAAACTCTTATACCAAACGTGAGGTTTTGTCAGCTATAGCCAAATTATTTGATCCTGCTGGTTGGCTTGCACCAATTGTGGTGTCAGCTAAAATTATTATGCAACAGGTATGGCTGGACAAAACAGATTGGGACGAAGTTCTTAAGTCTTTGACTTTACACAAATGGCAAAATTTCGTTGATGGATATCCACGCCCAACTCCAAAGTTGAATTTCATGGCTTTTGTGATGCATCCGAAAAGGCATATGCCGCGTCAATATATATGCGTATTATTTATGAAAACGCTGATGCAGTCACAACCCTTTTGTGAAGACAGTTTCGCTTCCACGATTGGAACTCTGTGGTGCAGTATTACTGGCGAATTTGGTAGATGCTATACTACCGCAACTCAACGTAATCCACTATAAAACTTTCTTTTGGACCGATTCCACAATAGTCCTTGCTTGGCTCCAAAAGCCCCCCTGTTCTTGGACAACTTTTGCTGCCAATCGTGTTTCTACCATATTAGAAACAGTTGGAAAAGAAAATTGGCAACATATTGACTCACATGATAACCCGGCAGATATCGCCAGTCATGGTTGTAGTTCCGATGATCTCAAGGACCATCAACTTTGGTGGCAAGGACCTAATTGGTTAAAACTTCAAGAGCAAAACTGGCCCATTTCTAAAAAATCTTGCTCTACAACTCTTGATTTAAAGCCCATAAAATCATTCGCCACTACCACCCAAGAAGAAATCTTAGATAGATTTTCCTCATTACCACGAGCCCTAAGAGTCTTAGCTTATGTATTTCGGTTTTATAGAAATACTTTACCCGCCATGCGTTCACATCTAATTACACCGACCAAAGAAATTTTGCCCGAAGAAATAAAAATTATGAAAAATCGACTTATATTGTAAGTCAACAAAAGTTTTTCCCTGACGATTATAATTCGTTACTGAAAGGGGACCCGATTTCATCACAAAGCTCGCTACTTACACTCAACATTTTTCTGGATTCAAAAGGATTGATTAGAGCTAATGGTCGTTTAGCAAGATCCCCTGGATTGGCCTATAATGAGCGTCATCCGCTGGTATTTTCATATCACAGTCGACTTGCTAAATTGTTCACACATTTGACTCATATGGTATCGCGTCATGGTGGAAACCAACTTGTTTTGGGTACCAAAACTCAAAACATTAATCAAAACAACAATTCAAAATTGTAAAACATTCATAATTTATAAAAAAAGACAGCAAACACAAATAATGGCTGCACTTCCACCTGAGCGTACTATATTTACACGACCATTCACAAACACTGGAGTTGATTTCACAGGCCCATTTGAAATAAAAAATTACACTGGAAGAGCCTGTTTGATTACCAAAGGCTATGTATGTGTTTTTATTTGCTTCACTACAAAAGCCATACATCTGGAGTTAACAAGTGACCTGTCGAGTCAATCATTTAGGCGCGGATGTCCCGCCGCTCTTTACTCCGACAACGGAACAAATGTTGTGGGAGCATCACAAATGCTCAAAAAAGATCGGCAGAAATTTATGAATTCGTTACAGACCCAAGTAATTGCAACAAATCAACAAGAGTTAACGTGGCATTTTATACCTCCCGGAGCTCCACACATGGGTGGACTGTGGGAAGCCGGTGTCAAAAGTTTTAAACTTCACTTCAGAAAAGTAGCTGCTAACCAAAGATTCACTTTTGAGGAGATGTCTACGCTGCTAACGAGAATCGAAAGTTGCCTAAACTCAAGGCCCCTCAGTCCCTCAAGTGAAAATTCTAGTGACTTAGAACCTCTGACACCAGGCCACTTCCTAATTGGAACTCCAATACTAGCTCCAGCTGAACCCGATTTAAGCAGCGCATCCCTCAGCACCATAAGTCGATGGGAAAAATTAAAAGTACTGCATCATACTCTATACAGAATATGGAAGGATGAGTACTTGAAGGAGCTCCATAAGCGCTATAAATGGAAACACCCACAAAAGAATATTGAAGTGGATGATTTGGTCGTCATACGACATGAAAATCTTCCGCCCCACGAGTGGAACTTAGGTCGAGTCGTAAAAGTGTATACCGGCTCAGACTCCAAAAATCGAGTTGTCGATATTCGGACAACAAAGGGTATTACTACAAGACCCATTACAAAAGTAGTAGTACTCTTCTCAAATTAGTTTCATATTTGCCCATGGTAGAACTTTAACACTAATTTTAATTCTCTTTTTAGTTTGCCATGGCTCCAGTCAACAAAAAAAAATGTTCATCAAACGCAGCGCAACAACAACCGCGTTTCTCAAGCTCAGCGCAACACCAATAAAAACAATCGCAAACCACATTTTACTGGCCGACATGTGGCATCTGCCAAAAGGACCACTGTCTGTCAACATGTTTTAAGTATCGTGAGATGAACCTTACCCAAAAATATGAAACGGTTTTCAAATTGCATTATTGCATCAATTGTCTGGCTCGGTCCCACAACATTAAAAACTGTACCAGTCACGACAAATGTGCAATATGTCACGCAAAGCACCACACCAGCTTGCATGGACACCCCCGTGTACTCACGGTTGAGAGTCAAGCTTTGCGTGATACCCGGTCTAGGAATGAGACCAGAATTCTGTGCGCCAGGCAGACCCTGCTGCCAACAGCGATGGTTAAATTGTATTTTGATGGTGAATACCAGACCCTGCCAGTTTTAATCAACCCAGCAAGAACTACCACGGTGATCTCATCAGATATCGTCAAAAAGCTGCAGATCAAATTGAATTATCTGAACTCCCGAAAAATTTACAATGTGGTAATTGGATCCAAAATTGATGTCAACTTTAAAATTGAGCTGAATGCCCTTGTCAGCGATGAATTGCCAAGTCGTATTTATGACGATGATTTGCCTGAGGCAACCAAAAAAGCGTACGATAACATACTGATGGCGGACCCGAAATTTACATCGTCAGCTAAAATTGATATGGAGTTAGGGGCAGACGTTTATCCCCAAATCATGAAGGCTGGCTTCATGCCATCAAAGAATGGGAGAACGTTGGATCAGAATACTGCGTTCGGCTGGACACTCTCTGGTCCATGTGGATTCTGAGCCACCCAACACAACTTTAAGAAACGAGTTAAAAAAAAAAAAAAGCATTACAACTGAATTACCATTGAATTACAACAATGAATTATTTGCAGACCCTAATTGCTGCAAGGCGGGCAGAATGTTTACGTGCAACGCAAACTTACTCGTTGTGGCTGCGCTGAATTCCACAAGCCAACCGGCTACAGCAACAACGAGCAAAAACGCGAAAAGTTCTATTGTTTTCGTCATCTTTACGAAGTCAGCGAACCCTCCGGCGTACGCGCTGCAAAAAAAAACATAAAATTTCAATTAAACAATTCTACGAACAATCAACAATTTTCACATAAAACATTTTACGGTACAAAACATTTAACGTTGAATGTAACATTAAACATACAACAAGTTTACATAAAACAGTGCACAAAAAACATCCACAATTTTTACAACGTATAAAACATTTAACATAAAATTATGTACAACACAAGTTTGTTTTCCACACAATAACAACAGTGAACAATTCATCAACGGTTTAATACAAATCACACAACAAACAACAAAATTCTACAACTTCAACATCATTTGCACCACCAACATTTAAAACAGCAACTCAACGTTGGACCACAAGCAAAACAACATCAAACACCAAATTACAAAGAAAATCAAGAATTGTTTACATCAGATTTGTGTATTTTATTGTATTATATTGCATTTATCTTAACCCTTAATCATTTGCATTTATATTATAAATTACAAATTATTATAATATAAACCCTAAACAGTGAATTAGTGTGTTCAACTTTTTTTCCCACCCTCTCTTAAACAATCATAATCCACTACTGCTGCAAATTCTTTGTAATGTCAATCCTCAGTTTCTAAATAATTAAATATTTCAACCCATCGTTTCGAAACACACACTAAATTCTCAAAACTTGGAAAATAATTGATATGGTAATGCCTTATTTTACAACTTTTTTTGTAGAACAGTTTTGACCACGTTATCAATGTAAGGGTTGGCGATAACACAAACTAACAAGAAACTGAGCGAGATAATGATCGTTAACTTGCAAGAGAAATGGAAAGTTTAAAATCAATAGAAATAAAATATGATAGTTACAGGACTTTGCACAAAGATACAAGAGTCATTTTTGACAGGATATTCGCTGAAAATACAGGAGTATACAAAAAATAACAGGATAAACGGCATGGTTAGGTATGCCTGATTAATAAGATTTTATCATGTAAATGTGTAATTGTGCTCATATTCTGCATTAAAATATGTGTAAGTGGGCAGCGTTTAGCACAAAAAAAAGCTAAAAATATAAAATACTATAGGGGACTGTAACAATTAATGCACAATTTTAAAGAGAATACATCTGAGAAATAAATTTATAAAATACAGATAAGTAACGCGAGCGTATTTTTTTTAACAAAACTTACGCAAAATTTCGAAAAATTAGAAAATAAATTTATATACATAGCTTGATAAATGAAATGAAACATATTTTATGCAAATATGTTAACCTGTTTCCAATTAAGCGTAAAAAGCTACATATAAGGAGTGAGATCGAAAAAATCTTAACACACGTTTTACCTAATAATTTTTTTTGGGTGTTTAATTTAAAAATTTCTTTGATCTAGTTATCTTTGAAAAATATGTCAGTTGTTATTTTTAATGAGAAACATGTTTATTTGTTGTGAGTTTGATCAAAATGAGTGAAGAAAAAGAAGTACGTCCTAAAATTATAAAAAATTTTCAAAAAAATCCAAATTGGTCCTACAAAAAATTATTCTGTCGTCAAACTGTTTCCAATGTAATTAAACAGTTTCAGGAGATTTTGACCATCGATAGGAAACCTGGTTCGGAAAGAAAACAAGGACCACATGATACTGGGAAAGCCAAGAAAATTGAAAGCATGTTGAAAAGATCTCCAAACACATCTGCAAGAAAAGCTGCCCGGTTAGCCCAGTGCTCTGACTATTTGGTGCGAAAAGTTAAAGCCAATGCAGGTTTGAAAACATACAAAGTCCAAAAAGTTCCAGACAGGAAAGCTGCAAAAAATTTAGACGCCAAAAGTAGGGCTCGGAAATTAAAATCGAATTTCATACAAAAATATTCATGTTGTATAATGGACGACGAAACGTATGTACTGGCAGATTTTACGCAGCTTCCTGGTCAAAATTTTTATGTTGCTGATGCTAGAGGAAATGTCGAAGAACAATTTAGAATCCAAAAGCAGACAAAATTTCCTAAAAAATTCCTGGTATGGCAAGCTATATGCAGTTGCGGCAAAAGAAGCAAGTCATTTGTTACAGTGGGCTCTATAAATACCGAAATATACAGCAAAGAATGTTTGAAAAAAAGACTTCGTCTTTTATAAGAGAGCACAATGTGTCAACATATTTTTGGCCCGATTTGGCATCATGTCACTACGGCAAGAAAGCCCTTGAGTGGTACCAAAGCAATAACATAGTTTTTGTACCAAGAGAGGCCAATCCTCCAAATTGTCCGGAGCTAAGACCAGTGGAGAGATATTGGGCTCTTGTAAAAAAAAACTTAAAGAGCACAAAAAAGGTGTCCCAAAATATCGAAGATTTTAAAAGGAGATGGGCAAACTGTTCCAAAAAAGGTCCACGAGTTCATAAATAGTGGTTAGAACTATAAAAATTATATTTTTCTGTAATTTGTAAAAGATTATCAATTAAATGAAATAAAAAATCAAAACTCTAAGATCAGCCGTTTAAAAATTATTGAATTCTATATATGTTAAGATTTTTTCGATCTCACTCCTTATCATCAATTTCTGATCGCTATATCTTGGAAATCACATTCAAGAGACAGTTTTGTTCACATGATTACTCTATGTATAAAAAAATTTTTCTATAAAATAAAGAACACAGGTTGTTTTAAGCGACAATTGTGCGATTTTTTTATTTCCTCTTTACGGGAAGTAACATATCAGGGGTACAAAATTAATCTTCAAAAAAAGTGTCGCTCGGATCTAGTTTCGGAGATATAGCCATTGGAAATTGCAGATCATGGTTTCCTAAATATGAATATATTATGAACGGTAAATTAATAAAATATAAAATCAATACACAAAAAATTATCGCACGGATCAAATTTCGGAACCCCTGAACAAATTTTTAAAATATGGATATTATTGAAAAGTAATTTAATAAAGTGTAAAATCATTAAAAAAATGTTGAAAATTCTTTGTGGTGTAGATACAGTGGTGGCGGACTAATAAAAGCACTCAAGCCCTATTCCTTTTTATTGTTCCCATTTTTTAAATAAACGTAATTTTATTGATATTAAATTTTTATTGAACCTCCTGATCAGTACTATCTGTGCAAAGAAAAAAAAATACAAAGCAAAATTCATTAAAGGAAACAAAAGTGGGAAACCAGCTACTTATACTGATTCCAACTACCGCTATATGGTATCATCAGTAAGGATTGTTAGCCAACGTTTAAGAATCTGCAAGCAAGTTAAGAATGGTAGCAAAATATATGACCATAGTGCGCCAAATTTCTACATTTCTCTTTACATGCAATTGCTTTTGTTAATCTTTTGATAACACACATTTCTTGACGAGCGCTTTGTTGAAAGCTTATTTGGCGATACGAACGAAGTTGCTAGGGCTATATGTTAATCGGCAAGCTCGTCACAAGTGCAGGAATTTTCGGCTAAGATACGATCATTTAAAGTTACCTACTTTTGATTCAATTTACATATTTTTACCTTTATACCATGTTAGCTTTAGTTTAATTTTTATTCAATTAGAAAGTTATTTTCAGTTTATCAACAGATAGTTATGAATAATATATACATATTTATGTCAGTAGCGTTTACTCTAAGCTGCGCAGGTGTTCTCCGCACACCCAACCAATATATATATATAAACCTCATATTTGTTAAACATATCAAATCAATAATTTGACACTGTTCCTACTGGCACGCTGCAACATGTCATATCTATCATATCATAGTTCTCTCCCCTAAGCGTAAGTAATACGACTACAATTGTTCTAGCTCATCGTAGCAGATCAAATATATCAAATGCAACATTATTTAACGATGTTGAATTCCATACAACCGGCTTGAGTGTACACTTCTGATGACGCACCAAGTCAAAGCAAAAACCTATGATAAAAAAAAAATTGCTACACACACATTCTAACGAAATACTCATGATAAACAATAAACTCTGTTCGCAGGATATTAGCGCACATAACTTGATACAACACTCTTTATCACTTAAAATATTATCAAGTTAGATCTATTTTCCGCTAACTTGAAATCTGTTTTACATATATTGCAACTAACAGTAATTCCACTTCTTACAAAGAACTCCCAAGCAGTTATTCGTTTTAGTCCTGGCCGCATGACTATAGGTGCGCTATTAAAGTTTTCCTCAAATAAACAACTAGTTTTCTAAATGAAAATCGGCTTGTTTTGGAACGACTTGTGGATTCTGTCTGCTTTCTTGGTTTTCAAGAGTTATCTTTTAAAGGCCATGATGAAGCAGAACCTTCAGGCAATAAAGGCAATTATGTTGAGCTCATTCACTTGAGATTACTAAATATGATGACAAATTAAAGCGGCATTTAAAGACTGCAACTGTTTTTAAGGATACTTCGAATACTATACAAAATGATTAATTTTCTTAAACATAAGGAGAACACGCCAATTTTCAATAAATATATGGCTGGCAATGCCACAATTTCGAAAAATAAATCATAGCACGACTTTAAGCCAATGGCTTAGCGGCTATGCAAACAAGCGAGAAAGTGACAAGTATATAGATAACAAAAAAAAAATGGAACATTGTGTGTGGATTGAAAAAGATAAGCGCACATTGTACACCTCAAGGTCATGTCCCCAACAGCTCAAGTGTTAAGAGCGACCGTCAAAAATAACATTGCAATTCAAAAACGGTCAGGGGTTCGATCCCATGTACAACATTAACCAAAAACTGGTCTGATGAGGCTATGTATAATACGTATAAGAATGTGTATATACTATATGTGGTAATAGCCGAAACATATGTCACCAATTACCAGGTTAAATTGTTCCATTTGTTATCTTTGTCATGTTTGTTAAATTAAAAAGCATTGATCAATTAAGTAAAATTTTACGATCATATTGGTCTTTGCGAAATGACTGCAAGTTCAATGTAATAATTCTTAATATAATAAATTATCAGTCGCTAAAACTGATTTTCCAAAATGATTTAATTAATTCGGTTGCAGATACAATTTTAAATAATATTGACAAAGAAATAAATGATATTTTGTTTCTTTCTGTAATGCTAGACGAAACAGCTGTCACCAAAAGGTCTCAATTGTCCGCCGATTTCCGATATGTCAATGCTAAAGGTTTTGCAAAAGAACGATTTTATTAATTTTGGGATATAAGCGATGATCGAACGGCTGCTGCTATTAAATTAATAGATTTGATTAGATCTAAAAATAGGGGTGGAAAACTTTTAGCTCAAACATACGGTGGTGCAGCAGTTAAGGACTGTCCCAGAAAAAACTTACGTTTTGCTTTTTAGTTATAAAAAAATACCTAGTAATTTTTCTGGTCTTTTTCGTTTTTTATCAATAATGGCTAGTGTTCAGAATATTAATAACTAAAAACTAAGTAACAATTTTTTTTTTATAAAAATTTCTTACTTAATGAAGGAAATTTTGTCCAGTCTTTTCATCGACAGTATTGTACGATTTTTTCCACTTAAGTTGAAGCTCTTGTGAATTTTTTTGCAGTCTTACCACTCCTTCGCAAATCTCTATTCATTAGAGTCAATATCTTTCAATTGGGCAGTTGGGCGGATTTGCTATTTTTGGTACGAAATTTATCTTTTTACTTGCATACCATTCAATCACAGCTTTAGAGTAATGAGAGGTTGCTATATCAATTTTTTTTCTTTGAATTTACTAGACACATGCCCCTTTTTCGGTGATGTATAATATTCGGGCCCAGGTAGCTGCTTAAACTCTGCTTTGACGTAAGTTTCGTCGTCCAGAACACAGCAATCAAATTTAGTCAGGTACCTTTCATACAATTTGCGGTAGATTTTGATTTACCTGCTCTAGCCACCATATCTCGCACTGAGGTGTTGGGATTTTGGTTTAGAAGGCCCTTCACCTTCGTCGCTACCTTTGGGTTAGAAAATTCTGGTTTTCAGCACGAAACTTTTTTCGTGAAACAGGTAGACCCCTCTTATAATTAGAAATAACTGTAAAGGCAGTTTTTTCTTATGCACCAACTATTTTTGCTATAGCTGAATATTTTAATTCTGGATTTTGCAGGTATGTGGACAAAATCAGTTCGCGGACTTTTTGTTGCTTGCTAGACATCATCGTCGTTAAAAGTGCTATCTTCAAGTGCTATACATCATATTAAACGACATTTTATATAGAACAAATATTGTGTCCTTTTAGACCTATAAGATTATCAGGTAGATCATAATACAAAAAATAAAAAAACGTAAGTTTTTTCTGGGACAGTCCTTATGTCTAGGGATTTAAATGGAACACAAGCCAAGGTTAGAGAAGAATATCCAAGTGCTACTTTTATCCACTGTAATGATCATGTGTTGAATCTTGTTCTATCACAGTCCCTTAATTTTATTCAAGAAGCTAAAATTTGCTTTATTACGTTGTCCGGGCTATCAGATTTTTTTTCCAATCAACGAAGAGAACTAATTTCTTAGACCAAGTAGTTAAGAGAAGACTTCCTACAGTTGCACCAACAAGATGGAACTATTCATCTAGACTTGTTAATGTTGTTCATGCAAATATCACTGATCTGATTATATTATTTGAAGAAATAATAGATGATCCAAATACTTGGGGTGCCGATGCAGTTCAGGCGAGAGGATTTCTTCAATTCTTGACTACATTCAATACAGTTTTCAACTGATGTATTATTTAATATTATACATACAAAATAATTAGATATCCAATTATGTTGTGACCAAATTGAGGTGACAAAAATTAAATTTCAAACGCCAGGTCGCAATTCGAAAAGTTTTTATTGCTGCAAAAAATGCGACTAACCCAATTCCAAAACGTGGCTAAGACTTACAATGTTTTGAGTTGCGATACAAACGTGTATTTTTTAAAAGAATTGATACTTTGTCAACACAAATGGATATAAGATTTAAGTGGTAAAAAAGATGAAAGTTTTTGGAATTGTTGAATTCAAAAAAATTTTTCAGTTTCGAAAGAAATTTTCCAGGTGAGGCTTTTGAAAGCCTTAAAATTGCATATGCCCCCTTTTTCGAATTTGTTAAGCTAAGAAATGAGTTGAGTGTATTTTTCTCATGTGAACAGTTTCGTAGCATTTTCATCAAAGATATACCCGAAATTCTTTTGAATTTGGACTTGAAAGATTCGTTTTCCGAAAATTTTAAGCTAAGCTCCTTAATTTTGACAATTCCAACTTCAAGTAGCTCAGTTGAAAGATCATTCTCTGCACGCGAGCGGATAGACTTTTTCGAGAAATACTATGTGCGAACAGAGATTGTCGGAACTAGCTTTAATTTCCATAGAAAAAGTATTTCTTAAGGAAATAAAAAGCAAAATCAGCTTTTATGGTGAGGTTCTGGAAATTTTCTTTAAAAAACACGTCGTATTGAACTGACATACCAATAAAAAATGTTTGGAACGAAAAAGAAATAATAAAAACTTTAAAAAAATAATTAAAATTATAGAAAAATATATCCATAACAAAATAAAAATGGGATCTCAGTCTATTACGTCCCCATCGTGGTCCTAGAAAAACAACACATGCATGTTGAACACCCTGCTGAAAACGCGACGGAACGCCACTGATGTATGTACTAGGGTTGTAACGAAGATCATCTACGCGGAGGCGAATGCGGAAGCGGAGTTTCAAAAATTGAGCTCCACGGATGCGGCTTTTTAACGGAACCGGAGCTGTAAAAATAATTTCAAAATATGCAAGAAAAAATGCAAGATTTTATTAAAATTTTAGCATTAAATAAGCACAAGCATTTCATTCGAAACTAACTAAACATAAAATACCCACGTTAACTAAGTTTCTAGCTTTTATCGAGCTAATCTGATTCTATCAATCTACCAGCATTAGCAAAACAATAAAATGTAACTTAGCCTAAGCAAACAACCTATCCTTTCTCTTAGGCCTTACTGCAGCATTAAAAATAAATATTTTTTACATTTTATAAATTTTTTATAGTCTGTATTTTTTGTATTGCATAGAATCAAAACAAGATTTTCTTCGTTAGTCTTTAGTAGATTAAATTAATAAGTGTCAACTTATATTTAACAAATAATTGTTTTACTGCCTTAGTTCCTTCTAAACGAATCCTTAGTGGATAGCGAAAATTCAAACTTAAATATGAATTCACAAAAAACATTCGTCATAGTGCTACTAAATGACTTTAATATTTGAAACAACTACAAAGCTGAGTCAAATCAGGTTTTGCACCGTCTTCGCCACTTTGGAAGCTTTGGATTTCATAACATCCGTTATACTTCCGATTTATCGCATTAACATGAACGGAAGCGGAGGTACGATTTCGAGAGGAAGTTCTGAACTTTCGGATGCGGAGCTCTGTTATAACCCTATGATCTTAGACATAAAAAGCTTTAATTTTGTACTAGTTTAATGCTGTTTAGTAATTGAATATCAAGATCTTTATCAACATCGCTCTGGATATTTTCTTCTGTTACTTCTGAAACATACATAAGCATTTTCACAATTTAAGCCCTTATATCATTAGGTCATATCTAATATATCAAAAAATATCAAATATTCAATCCTAAATTTTATCGCATAATGTGTATTAATATGTATAAAATATTTGTCTCTGAGGGAACCTCCTAAAATTCTGAATTATACTCAAATGCGACATTGTGGCGAGTAGCAGAATATCTAAGGCAAAACTTTTCCAATTTTTTTTGTTTGCAAATCTTATTTTAATGCAGAGGGCTTCCAGATTAGCTTTCAGCTCATTAAAAAGTCATATTTGAAAATTTTTGAACAGGTCTAATGTACATATGCGATTTTTGTAAAATTTTTAACTTTTTTTTAAATAACCGCAATTTTCTGCAAAATAATGCATTATTAACCTAGTGTGCTCGACATTAAGCTCTAACAAAAACAAAGTCTTACAAAACCAGTCATATCTCGACCTATATTTTAGAACATTTTCAGGGATTTTCAACGTATACAGCTATATCCGCAATTTCCGATGGCCATATCTCCGAAAGTAAATCCGAACGACACTCTTTGATTCCAATTTTTTTCTTGGAATAAATAACCACGAAAGAAAAGTATGTTTAAGAGAAAGAAAAATAGATTATCGCTTAATAAACTTAAGCCAAAAAATAACTGTTTCTAAAGAGAGCTAAACCGTTATAACTTACTTGATTTCCTGATGGAATTATTTCTAAAAGCGGTTGAAGTGGCGACTCACAGTGTAAGTCAGTGCCAACTTTCAGTTTCTTTAGATGTATACCCTTAAAATCTGTAGGAGATTCACATTTGGGCGATGTTTGGAGTTTAAACAAACTTGTACTTTTCCACGATAAAAGCCATACAAGATCACAGTCGCAGACAAGAGGATTACCAGATATATCCCTAAAAGTTTTAATAAGTTAATATTCCTCCACAGCAAACTACATACAATAATTTTAAATGTTTTAAGCTATCGAATGATCCAATATGTATATGGTATATTGAATTGTGTGCCAGCTTGAGACGTTCCAAGTTAACAAGATCTTCACCAAATGAATATTTGTTTATTTCGGTTATCACGTTGTTAGACAAATCAAGTCTTTTTAAATTAGTAAAATTCGTAAAGGATTCTCCGTTAATTTTGGAAATTGAGTTGTTGCTGACATCCCTGAAATTGTTAAATTATTTTATTCATAATTCATCATTAGATAAATTGTCATACAAAAATATTATGTCTGATTTATCAGCATCGAATTCCAGTTCATTGAAATTATGTACTCGGCTGTTCGGCGCACCACCACATTTTATACGCAAATTATTGGAACTATAGATATTTTTACAAATGTTACATTTATCAGAGCAAGTTCCATTCACTTTTAAAATAATTAGCACAAAAGTTAGGGCAGAAATAATAAAAATTTTTAATTCTACCATATTTGTTTCTAATGCATTTTAACTACAAACACCACACAAATAAAGGTTACCACTTTACTAAAGCATATGGATAGAAACGCAACCCTCGGTAGAAATCCAATCCTAATGTAAAAAAAATGTTGGTAGTATTGGTACTAGGGATGGCAATCCCGGAGGATTTTATAGTTTTGGGATTTGCGGGATCGAAATTTCCAAGTTTTAATAAATACATAAAAAACTACAGAACGAGAAGCTTTTTATGTACAAAATTTAAATGGCTTTATTTCACAGCTTGGCAATATTTTAAAATAAAGAAAAAAAATATTTTTCTGAACATATGTATATACTCGTACATGTGTTTTGATATTTATGGGTCAAAATTTCAAAGTCAAATCTAGGTTGGCTGCAGTTTTGAAGAATAAGAAGTTTTTCCAACTCCTTCCTTATTGTTGAAATGTTTGGTTTTGAAAAAAATATCATCGGAGAATGAGAGCAATTTGCTAAATATGCCTGTATTTCAGAAAACAATGTTCTGCGCTGATTTATTCTTTCGTGCAAGTGAAATAGAATATATGGACTTAATTCTTAATTATTTTTCTTGGTTTCATCCATTAAGAATTGACATAAAGTTTCGGCCTTAACTCGAAAGGGTTACAGAGTTTTAGTAAGATTTCTAATGATTACGAATTCGGATTCTGTTAATGGTCTACATCGAATTTACTACTTGCATTTTTTATTGAATTTTTGGAATGTAACGCCGATACGCATATTTAAATTAAGAACAAATATTTGATGTTAAGAATTTTGCCAGGTATTACTTTGAAATTACATCACTTGTCAATGCATTGGATATTTAAGATAAGACACAATTGAAATACATATACATCAAATGTATTGAAAATAATTTTTTTGCAGTTTTTGGACTTGAATATCTAATATTAAAGAATATTTACTACATAAAACTTTTTCAAATCCCGAAAATCTTGGGATTGTATCTCTATTATCCCGGGATTTATTTAGACTATATATATTGAGCCAATACCGGGATCAAGGGTTCAAGCAATCCCAGGATTGCCATCCAACTTGGTACTCTTTAACGGCGTACACATGATCAAATTTTTCAACAAACTGTTTGTCAAACACTTTGACAGCTCAACGTACACATGATCCTATTTTCCGCCATATATCAGTATTGTGGTCTTTCGTTTTGTCCGTGAACGAGTACAGACGTGTTTTCGTGTGTCTTATCTCGCGTGGGTCTTAGCGTCTGACCCGTCCCACGTGTTTTTTTCAAAGCTGTGAGACGTATTGATAGTACTTCCAATTTGAGTGTTAGGCTAAACTTTGATTTTAATTTTCGTGACCCCCTTAAAATATAAAACAATAAAATATAGTAATAATTTAAACATAAAACATTTACATATGGACTTCTAATTTGAGATTAGTTTTAATTTTACTTTTAACGTGTCCCCCTTTTTCTAAAACATAAGATTTTTTTAAGTAATAAAACAAATTGATAAAATACAGTGATAATTAAAACATAAAAAATTTTTAATAATTAAATGCAATACAACTTACATTGCATAAGTGAAATAACGGGTAGAACACCCGAGAAGTCTATGTTTGTATATACACGCATACACAAAAAATGAGAACTGTAAAATTTTAAAATTGTGAACTGTACTAAATCAGAGTCATCAGATCATACGATTTATATATTCGTTTATATAAAACGTTTCTTATAACGGTTTAAGAAAAAATAAAATTTTAAAACAAAAACTCTTATAAAAGAAAAGCAAAGTTAAAAAAATATCAACTAATATTTTAAAATACATAAAAATGAAATAATAAAATGGAAAAGTGTGAAAAGAAAATCGAACATATTATCTTACAAATTAAAACATAAAGTACCATATACTATTCAGTATTAATCTACTAAGACTTATTACAGCCTTAATACAGGCTATCGTCCTGTAGCTCAACGATAAGAACTACAAGGAAAACCTAGTGTTTATGGTAGTCCTTTCCCGCAACCATATATGCCTTTTGGAATGTCTGGCATATTGTGAGAGAGAGAGAGATATCAGTATTGTTCCGACTACAGACTAATGTAGACCGGAAAGTCTTCTTCTTCCTCGCATGCATGTGCATGTGGAAGAATCAAAGTGCACAGATTTGTCCATGATTTGAGCGTGTTTTTTGAGTATATGTGATTTTTGCAGGGAAATATTATAATATGTTAGTATGATATTGTTTAAATGAATAAAAACGAAAATTGCATACATAAAACAGAAGTATTTGCTTGTTGTTTAATTTTTTGCACTTAAGGCCTGTAGAAATATAGTGTATCGTCACCTAGCATTGTAACGTATTTCTCATTAAAAAAGATTGAAAAAAAAACAAAGCTTACTAAGTTATCTAAAGAATTCAAATATTTTGATACATTTTTTATACTACTGTGCTACGTTTATTTGATATATGAAACTCAAAAACTGGTTGCTTTCGAATTTCGCCATATAAATTAAAAGTTCTATATGGCGTGTAGTTTAGTGAATTGCATCATAATCAATCAAAATCTCGATATTGAGTTTTGCGTCTTTTTGGATATAGTTGTCATATTTATCGCCAAAAGACCTGTTATACGTTATTTTAGGAAGTTTTATAAAAAACTGCATTTTTCGAAAAAAATCCAATGTGAGTAAATCAGCTCGTTCCATAGCTTTGACCTTCCTCTTTTTAAGACCTGCGCATATAGAAGAACGCGTACAAATACTTTGACCAGTTAATATTGAAAGTTACTATAGCTGCTTCTCATATATACAACTTTTTGTCACATGTATGCACAATCTTTTAAAGTGTGCGTTGTAAACAGATTTTTCACGAGTAAATTTTTTTTTGAAAATTTATGTTTATATAAGAGACTAAAATGACCTCAATATGTTAAGTCTTCTCGTATTGCAGATATTTCAGACAAGTTTATATTATATCTCCATCACTTAAAAGTAGGTGTAATGGCTTGACCGGCAAAAAATACTTCTTATAGTCTCAGTTAATATATATCAAATTTTGACCCACATCCCTTTGATAAAACTTTCAGAATTGAGATTAAATTTTAGATAAATTTATATCAACATTTCGCTCAACAATTTTACTTTTGAATTACTTGAAGCAGCTACATTAAAAAAATTAAAGCTTTTGCGGGAAAAGTCCGAAAAGTTATTGTTTTGGTTCTACCAAAGAATTTTCCCAGTAATCGCATATTTGAAAATTAATATAGTGGCATTCATTATTGTACCAAGGTGTATAGCAGGATTACGCTTTGAACCATTCTGAATTCTGTGGTGAATAACAGGATTCCGCTTGAAACCATTCTGAATTCTGTGGTGAACATTGTGGTGGCGGAAAAATTATTATGTGCATGAAAGTAGGTATGTTGATGAACAAGGTATACAGTTTAAACTAAATTAATACCGTATGTCCTTTTCAATACCATAATAACAATCGGTCATTTTAGGTCCACAATACCAGCTAAAAAAAAGAGATACAATTATACATACAAACAAAAACGTCTCCTATAATTGAAGCAATTATTTGTAAATTGGTTCTACATTTACTTAAGTATAAAAGTAATTTTAATTAAAATTTGTATCCTTGAATATTGTCAACATTGGCTCCTCTAGCCACAGTTAAGAACATAACAATAAAAGCACCTTTCTAACATGTAAAACAAATAAGAGCCGCCATTTCCATTTTCGCGCGATGTGCACTCGTTGAAATTTTTTTTCAAATGACAAAAATGTATTAGAAAATTTGACGAGTGTACACACCATCAAATTGTCGGTTAAATTGTTTGTCAAACATGCAGAAATTCAAAATATTTCTTTTTCCAGCAAACAATAGGTCTGTATCATCAGGATTTTGTGGTAAAAAATGGAAAGTGTCAAATCGAGATTTTCAAGACAGTAAAAGCTGAAATTTTTCTGAATAGTCGAATCACCACAATTTTCGGATGATACACAAAAATGGGTAAAAAATGAAGGCTGTCAAAAAAGTTACGCGTATTTTAGAAAACAAATAATGGCAGGGTTCAGGAGTTAGAACCCGTGTCGTAGTTGCATATCCGTTTGGCTAATACTTTCTGAATGCAAGCTAAGTGAAACCTTTTTGAGAATATTATTGATAAATAGGATATAACTCATGACCAACTTTAAAGTTTTGTACCTGATTTCTATATCTTGAGCATAAGTTTACACTAGAAGCGAATATGGAAACACAAGTTGATGAAGCTTCTACTTTCGGAGATATAGACATTGGAAGTCGGCGATAAACCTTTTCAAAGAATCGTTATACGTTGAAAATCCTTGGATCGATTTACAAAATTAAGATGTCACACGAAAGGTTATTTATCGTGTAGCATTTTTCGAATAAAAATGTGTGCGAGACCTTCAAGAAGTAGTGAATTTTAAAAAACTATATTTGTAATTTCCGATGACAATATATCCGAAAGTTAATTTGAGCCACAATATTTGTTTGCAGATTTTATTTAAGTAAAAAAAGTGCATCAAGTGATCTGCCGTAAGTTTTAAATTTACCAAAATGACATTTCCAATTTCTTATTTTAAAACTGTGCGCATCGAAAAACAATATTTCAAAAAGAAGTAGCTGGTTGATAATTTAGGAGACATTTAACTTTAGGATTCCTTTTCAATCAAAAATATGTTTTTACTCCCAGTTTTTTGTTATGTTGCTCCTTCTTAACACAACCTTTCAACAAGTGAAAAAAATTAAGTGCTGAAAAATATTTTATGAGGAAAGTATTGGGCAAATACATCTGAGGTAGAAAATTTTCTTTCCCTCCCTTGTCAACTGTGAGTCTCTAGTCTCGTTGCCTACGATTTGACAGTCTTCAAGTTTTACCCACAAGAAATTTGTCTGGGTGAAAAATTAAACTTTTTTCTGGAGGGGAAGTGATCAGCTGTTTTTTTACTCTCATTTTTTCTCTCTCAACCACCACAATTTTTCCGGATGATACACTTTTTGTGGTAAAACTTTATAAATATTTACCTATTTTTTTCAGATGATACAGACCTAATATGACCAACAATTTGATGAACGTTTACATCCTCAAATTCTCATCAAACACCGTATATTTTTTTGTCCGTCAAATTGTTTGACAAATAATTTGATGAGTTGTTTGATCATGCACACACCGCTTCTAGCAAACAATATGAAAAAGAAATGAAACTCTCGGCAGAATATTAATTCCAACGTTAAACAAAAATTCATTTTTTGGTTCATTTTGAAACTCACCCGGGCGTAGTGATGATTTTACATATGGGTTTACCACTTTAGGTGTCTGATTTCAAATTTGGATTATACTTAAGTTTTTTTTTGGAATTTGTTGAAATGTAACTAATTTTTTGTCAAAATCGAGGAAATAATTGAATAAAATTAAGAAACAAAGTAGTTAACGATACTCTTGTCAATTTTATAATTGATAATCACAGATTTTATTTTGTTTGTTAAAATGATAACATATGGTAACAAATAGCTGTCACATTCAATATTGGATTTCACCACTAACAATTTCAAATATTGGCGAAAAAAATTCTTATTCTTTGAAGTGAACACCAGCAGGATTTGTAACAAATTTCATTTATTCATATTATATGTTAACTAATTTTTCTTTTTGTATTTTTTCAGATATATCAGTTTTTCTTAAATCTACTATTGGAGAAGATGACGATGCTATGGTTCGCTTTGATTATCAATCAGAGTTTTTAAAATTGTCGCTGCAACCGCCTTGGAGGAAACGGGACTGGTACGTTGGTGAACGAGTAGTAAAGTCGGGGCATTTAGTTGGCTTTATATCGGCTATACCAAGTCAATTGAGCTCATATGATAAGATACGTGGCGTGTCAATTTGAAGGGTATATTTCAAGCTGCTTATACGCTTGGAGCTAATGAATGATGCATTAATTTCTGCCAAAAATATACAAATGGATGTTTTCAACGCACTCAATTTGATGGACAATAAAAAGTTCTTAGTGCCATTGAAATTAGATGTTGGAGATGGCAATTTGCAATATTATTTGTATAACTGGAAGTGTCCTAGCATGAAGCCTGAGGAGGTTGTTTTGATTTTGATATAGTGTTTGCCGCCGTTGCTACTCTACAACCGCCGTTTAATGCATAAATCAAAATAGTAGTTTTAAACATATAAGTACACAGAAACAAGTTTGTTCTTTGTCAGTAAGTAGTTATGAGGAAAACAAAAAAAAAATTGTTTTTGTAAGCACATTTTTGTAGGCTTTTTAATGCAAAATTAAAATAAGAAAAACAAAACTACCTATTAAATATTAAAAAAAAATTTATAATAACGAAACAGCTTTTTGTACAATATAATACATTTATAAATTATTTTTTGATTTTCTTCTATAATAATTTTTCACCAAAATTAAATTCTTGATAGGGTTAATTTAAGCAACAAAATATAATTGTTTTTAGTGTAATGTTTATTTGGTTAGATTATAGAATCACAATAAACAAAAATTAAAAAAACTTAATTTGTATGTATTACTATATTTTCATTTCATTTCTTTATTAAGCCTTTAGAATACATTTCCTTACAGACTAGAATCACAATTGGTTATAAAAATAATAAACTAATTCAAAATAGAAAAATAAATTATAAATAATATTTAAATAAATTAAGACTAAATAATTATCTTTTATAAGAATCTTTAGGCATACTAAAATCAAAATCACTAATAGATGATAATCTATTAAATATTGATAGAGCTCTTGAAGTACATTATTAGATTTTAAAAATGTGCAGCGAAAGCATTTACCAATATTTAATAGCAACTCATTAAGTACACTTCAGTTGCTCACATTAGACAAGTCACATTGTAAAGAATCAACATCACTTGCAGTCCTAATACGACTAAACAGTTCCAACTCATCTGCATAAAGCAAACATTTTGAACTTTTAAAACAGCTTTGAATGTCATTAATAAATAAAATAAAAAATTGAGGTACAAGGATGCTACCTTGAGGCACTATATAACTTAGTGTTATTAACAAGGACAACACACGGTCTAAAACTCGCCCACTCGTCCTTTCAAAGCTTCTTTGCTTGTAATATTGTGTAGTTTTATCTTTCGCTCCAATAATTCCAAAAGATGTTCAATTGGGTTAAGGTCTGGATATTGGGGGGAGGGGGGGTTTGGCAGTATTTTTGGGACGTTATAAGTGAGCCATAACTTGACAATTCCAGAAGTGCGCTTGGGGTCGTTGTCCTGTTGAAAGTAAAATACTCTTGGCAACCCTAAATTTACAGCACTATCTTTTAAATTATTTTTTTAAATGGAAATTTTATTTGTTTTTAGTCGACTGTTATTATTAATTAATTGAACATTATTTTGATCGAATTGTACAGTCTTAGCATATTTTATGTGAAATTTCACAAATCGGTCACATAAAATATCGGTTTCTGCTAAGACAGTACAATTCGATCAAAATAATGTTCAATTAATTAATAATATCACAAATCGGTCACATAAAATATCGGTTTCTGCTACGAGTGTGCAATTCGATCAAAATAATGTTCAATTTTTTAAAATGTTCAAATAAGCGAATCTATCCATAGTTGACTCCATAAAATCAAAATTACCGACTCCACTTGCTGCCATACACCCCCACATCATCACACTTCCACCACCATACTTGACGGTAGGTAACAGATTCTCCTTGTTGAGCGCTGTTCATGGCTTTCGCCACACAATTTTCCGTCCTCTGATTCCGAATATGCAGAATTTGCTCTCACCTGAGAACAAAATCTGTTTCTAGAAATCTGCCGGCTTGTTTACGTAGTCATTTGCAAACGCGATTCGCGATTCGATTGGCGGTTGGTTAACGAAATATAAGGTTTTCGTTGGGCAACTCGGCCGTGATATCCTGCTTTTCTCAAAATTCTTCTAGCAGTAGAAACACATATTTTTTAAAATTTTGTTCTGATGTCTGTGGATATCTGGGACGCAGACATTTTAACATTTTTCTTCACAAGAAATACAATACTTCGTGCGTCCATATGACACTCCTTTCTATCATTCTTGGTTCGTAATTGTTGCTTATGTAGTCGCGAAACTGTATATTTTTTTTTTCTAAAACCAGGCAGAAGCTGTCGCTTAATTGTGTAGCTAGAGTATATAATGTAATTATAAAACCACATTTTGCATATTGCTTGTAGGTACTGTTACAGCGAACAATGAAATGAATATACTGAGTTTGAGCTGTATTAGTCCTGTGGATGGAGATAGAGGGAAAGCTATGGTTGGCACGAATTTTTGGCTTTATCTGAAACTCGCTGTAGCTATCATTTACACAGCCTGTCAAGGCAACAATGTGATTTTCTTTGTGACTAGCAAATAGTTAAACACTTTATTTGCTCTAATATTAAGATCTCATAATGATAATTTATCGAAACATTTCTTCTTTTCACTCATTACACAAAAATTCTTACTCATTCCATGAATCTGGAAGACATTTGACTCAAAGAAAAATTCAACGTTTTGTTAAATCCCTTTTCTTTGGCTTTGTAATAAAGTAAAAATTTCATTCATTTTAATTATGTGCACATGTTAGAATTGTTACTAATGATTGAAATGCTATAATTGTCTTGCATATGTCATATTGTTTTATACTGTATAATATTTATACTTTATTGCTTTTAATGCAATTTTCGCTTATTTAGTAAAGATAATTTTATTTACTCAGTAACCTATATTTTCAAGTTGTAAGTTTATGCTTAAGTTTGCTACCTTTCATTCATTCATTACAAGTATTTTTATTTCATGTTTGTAGAATTCAATGCTTTAATTCAACTATGCTGATATTGTTTATTTTTATTTTTGTCTTATAAGCTATTTTTATTTCTAGTTAATATAATATTATTGTTATGAACTTCTTGTATTTTAATGTTTATCTTTATTTTACTTTTTGAACCTTTTGTTTCTACAATGGTGTAAGGTCCCTTAAATGGTTTGTCAAATTTGTTTTTGTTTCTTACTTTTAGGTAAACTTATCTCCAATTTTGAATTTCTTATCAGTGTCATAATTTTTTGTATTGTTGTTCCAATTTCCGCCAGGTAATGCGCAGATTTTGCCATATACAAGCTGTAATGGAGAGTACGTCGTCGTGATTTGTGGAGTCGTGTTGAAACAGAATACATAGTATAGCAATAGTGTCGCCCAGTTGTCGTTTTCTAGCATGCTTGGCAGATACTCATTAAGTACTCGATGGCTTCTCTCAACTGTTCCTATTCTTTCATGATGTTAGAGTGTTGAAGTACGCTTTTCAATTTGTTAAGCTTTGCATATGTTCTGTAGTAGTTCATTGACGATTTCGGTTCCTTTATCAGTTTTAAGTGTTTTGAAGCATCCGTATTTTAATATGAATTGTTCCACCATTGCTTTCGCTACTGTGATGCCTGCACTATCTTCTATAGAAATTGTTACTAAGAATTTCGACAATTCATTTGTTTAGTATGTACCTATATCCTACAGATGATCTCATTGGTCCAACTGTGTCCATAGTAACTGTTTCAAATGCTGCTGATGGTATTTCCTCTATGCATATCTTTTCTCTGGTATTCTTTGATATTTTTGTTTCGTTACATAGATTACAATTGCTTATTTATGACATGCTGTTCGTGTGATGATGCTGTTTTTTCAGCTACATTTGATCTTCTTTATTTTTGATTTCAGTAGGAGCTGATGCAATATTATTTTTAACGTGCTTTTATTTTTATGCTGCAGCTTATTTTATAATTTCTTTAATTCAGGCTATTAATGTGAATATGCCATCATTCATCTCCAGCACTAACGTTTTTATCTCTTGTTCTCGTGTTTTGATATTTAATTCCTCAGAATTTTAACTCTGGTAAAATTTTTCGTATAATATTGCAAGAACTTGTTTTTAAGCAATGAATATTTTATTATTTTTATATTGATATTTTGACTTCCGAAAATTATGTAGTTTCCCATACATAATGTAGCTGATCAGACTGCAGTCGATGAGAACTCGCACCACTGTTCAGGTGTTATGTGATCACATTATCTTCTTTGTTTAATTTTCCCGTTGCCGCTTTTGCAAGAATTGCACATGCTTTTCTTTAGTATCATTTCTTTTAATTTATTTATTTTCGTTTTAGTTCATTTTGCCCTGTTTGAAACTTATTTCGAAGTCATAATCTATCAAATCTTAAGGTAATCTATCAAGTCTTAAGGTATTCTTGTTCAATGATGAACAGACTCACTAAAGCTCTGTGGTCTATATATACCGTGAACTTTCTTCCGTACAGATACAGTCTAAAATAGTTTATCCCCCAATGTATTTCGAAAAGTTCATTCCCGATGATTGTCTTGCTAACTTCGCGCTATCGGTTTATCTTGTCCTGGTTCACCTTGGGATAAGACTACTCCTAACGCGTATTGTGATGTGTCCGTTGCAAGAATAAATGGTTTCTCGAAATTCGGATATGCTAACAGTTGCGGTGATATCAGCTTTTCAGTATTGTATATTCTGTCCACTTGAACAGTTGTTCCTCTTTAGCAATTGATTTAGTGGCCGAGTAATTTCTGCAAACTTTTCAATAATTTTTCTGTAATTATTGCAGAGCGCTAAAAATTTACGAACTTATCGTAGTTTTTCTGGATCAGTTGTTACACCTTTAGATGTTATCAGTTGCCCAAGATACACAACTTCTGTTTTCAAAAACTTATATTTGTTAAGACTTAGCTTTAGGTTAAATTTCTGTAGTTTTTGGAATACTTGTTCTAGGATTCTGCTGTGCTGTTTCAAGGTGGAACCAAAAACTATTATTTCATCTACATAAATGAATGAATGCTGATTCCTGAAGTCCACTTAAAGCAATTGATAGCAATCATTGGAAACTATTTGTCGTAATTTTGAGTCCAAATGGCAAATGTTCTGAATTCGTTGAGAATGCCGTTAAGTGTCTTGAGCTTTTAGTTAGTAAAATCTGATGGAGTGAACTCGTCATATCTAGAGTTGAGATATATTTCACGTTTCTCAGTTTGTTTTATGCGTCCTCCAGCCAAGTTAGTGGGAATTTGTCAATTTTTTTGTTAAGTGCTCTGAAGTCTACCACTAGTCTCCACTTTGCTGTAACAAGTATGTCTTCTTCTCTATGGAAAATAGGTTTTTACTTGTTGCATATGTACATTACTTTTTGTTTTGGTTTGTCATCATATCTTGTAATTGTTGCTTCTAGATATTCATTGTTATTGCGAAGTCTTGGAGCTCAGAATTTGGAAGTTATTTAACGGTTCTATTAATGTCACATTCTGTAATATGAATGTCCTTATATGTTGTGTTCAGGATTTTTTTATGCAATGGAAATAGCCATTTGCTGGGACTATCGCGTTAGCTATGAAGATGGTTGGTTTATGTTCACGTTTACGTTGGTGATTTCGGCTTGTGCAAAATATGTCGACTATCGATTATCGGCGATATTTCACATGCATATCGAAATTCGATTTTATTTTTCGACTATTCGATATTTTTTTTATTAGGAAATAATATATGTTTGGGGTAGCTATGTCTCCTTATTACGTTAAAATTACAAATTATAAAAAACAATTGAATCCAAATACGAAGAAAAAGATTACATATTAGGATTATTATAGTCTGCTGAGTGTAAAATATTCAATGTGATTTCTTATTCGAGGAATCGCCCACCCAATGAGAAAAAACGGTATCCGTAAAGTCTAGCGGCCGCTGCAGAATGGAAAACTAATTTTTGCTTTAATTGTCTGTTTATTTGCTGTTCTTTGTACAATTCGTTGACTATTTTGTTATTTTATTTTTGTGGTTGGGTCAACTCGCATTGTTTTATATGTGTTTTTATTCTATATAATATGTTGTATCTTTAAGTCGTAGTCTATTTTGTATAAAATTGCAGTTTTGTTTCCTTTTTCCGCAATGGTAATTATGTTTTTTTTTTCTTCTCATCTGTTACCTTTTTTATTTTTGTCACTAAGCAGCCGTTTTGAAAATAATATTAAATTTGTGTAAAAAAGTGACTATTCCATTTATATTCAAATATTATGTACGTTGTTGTGCATCGTTCTATGTTAATTCTACAAGTATTATTTGCAAAATTGTGGAAAAAAAAATTAAAATAAAAGAATTTAAATGCAATCAAAGAAATTTTGTGCTTAAATTATTGACAAAAATCATCAAATTTTCAAAATTTATTAAAGATTTCTCGATGATGATTCGTATGATTCTATTCGATTTTTCTTACTGAAGTGATTCCCTAGGCATTCACAGTTTTGGCTGAAGTTTACTTTAGAGACAATTCTCCGATTTTATTTATTTTTTTTGGAGAAGTAGCGTGAATAAATAATAAATTTGCAAAAAAAAATTGTAGGTCGGATCTGGTTTAGAAGATATAGCCATCCAAAGTTGCGGATATAGCTTTTTTAAAAAACGCTATAGGTTGGGAACCCCTGGATGAATTTTCAAAACATGCATATCATATTAAAGGAAATTTAATGTGATATTGATAATTGAATTTTGATGGTTAGTTTTCTAGATATGAAGATTTTTGTAAAATGTTGACCTTTTTTTTTAAAAAAACCGTTATTTTTTCCATAAAATGTATTATTAACCTACAGTGATATATATATATTTACCACCATTTGTACTATATTTTTTTATGTTAATCAAATTTTTACCGGAAAACATAAAAAAATTAATAACCTTACTCATATGTAAACATACTGTGGCTAGAAACCCAGGTATTGGATACATCATAGACTGATACGCGACCGAAGCTGCGGCCATGGCCGCCCACTTACCCTTACTCTTAAGCAAAAATACTGTGGCTAACAACCCAGGTGTTGGATACATCATAGACTGATACCGTACGAAGGCCGCCGCGAAGACGGTGTCGGATTTTTGGGAGTTTCAAATCCTGAGCTGCGGCCGTAGGCCGCCCACTTACCCTTACTCTTAAGCAAAAATACTGTGGTTAGCAAACCAGGTGTTGGATATACTATAGCAAGGTAAGTATTACTCACAGGGTTTCAAAGTTGTATAGAAGCAATTTCTGAGTTTTTCGAAACAGTTTTTTGCTTGTAAAATAAAAATTGTAAGTTAATACCCAAAAATTTCCGGTCACTTTAATTTAGGTTTTCGTTAAAAAAAGAGTAATGGTTTTAAAAGTAGCAACAAATAGCACATCATTTGAAAGGTAATGAATTTTACATTCTAAATCGCTATAAATCACTATAGGTCAATAATACATTTTTTGGAAAAAATAACGGTTTTTTTAAAAAAAAAAGGTCAACATTTTACAAAAATCTTCATATCTCGAAAACTAACCATCAAAATTCAATTATCAATATCACAATTTTATACATTTAATATATGCATATTTTGAAAATTCATCCAGGGGTTCCCAACTTATAGCGTTTTTTAAAAAAGCTATATCCGCAACTTTGGATGGCTATATCTTCTAAACCAGATCCGAACGACAATTTTTTTTTGCAGATTTATTATTTATTCATAGCACGCTACTTCTCCAAAAAAAATTTAAAAAAATAAGAGAATTGTCCCTAAAGTAAACCTGTTCCACAGTTTTTTATATTTTTGTGAGGAACTTGGCTTAAAGCTATCCAATCCAATCATTGTTTCAAATTCCCATACGTTTTCTACAGTTACGGTAACGGCGAATAATGCTATAAATGAGAATATTTTGTCAGTTTGAAACGAGTGGGGATAAATGTTTTATCGCCAGCGTCATTAGATTTATTTTCATACTCATTTTGGTTCATATTAAATTGTGGTTCCTTGCGACATTTTAGTTATAAAAACTGCCTCTTAATACGTAGGTACATGTTTCAAATCCACTGAACATTTTACTCTCTCCATTAAGTATATTCGCTTGGCCGGAATCCATTCATCGTTGTGCTCCTTCAGTTGTATTATTAATTTTCGTATCTAATTTTTTATAACTTTTTTTTTAAATTTTCATTGTTTTTTTATATTTTAAAATAGTTTTATAGGTCCACATAAAACAATAACTTACCTACATAGTCTACGCGTTGTTTTAATAACTCCAGCTGTTCCTCCTCCAACTTCAAGTTGGCACCTTAATTTTTAATTAAAAAATGTGTTATAAACAGAAATATTCTATTTTAAAATTGGTTCAGTTTTTGTTTTTTGGCAACACGTTCAAACGCCTGTTGTGTATCAATTTCATCTTAGGCTTAAGTTTACTGTAGCAGATCTAATTTCGGAGATATAGCAAACGGAAGTTCCGGATATAGTTTTGTAAAAACGATTATAAGTTGGGAACCCCTCCTTGGATACCAGAAATATTAAAATTTTTTTCAAAAAACCGGTATTTATTCCAAAAAATGTGTCAATAACCTATACCTACACATCCTGTAAAGAGCGGGTTTTGACCTCTTTGGGGGGTGGGGCCAGCTTTAAAAGCATTTTAAACACTGGTGTCGTATTCAGCATCTTCGAAAATGGGAAGGAGTGGGGGGGTGCTATGGTTGCTGCTTAAAATATTTGGACATTTTTCCGAATCACAGAATGTACTACTTACTACTACTACTAACACACTCCGCAATCGTACGTACTCTTTATATATAATTACTGAAGCAACTGGATACCATTAAAAATGCCATATGAACAACAACAATATCAATAACAGCAACAACAACAACAGCAGCGGCGATAGTGGTAGCAGCACAAAAAGCAACAGCTCAGCTGTAGATAGCTAAGTAGGATAGCTTTAAGTTAGATCTAAATAAACAAGTAAAAGCCAAAAATTGGATCTAAATAAACAAGTAAAAGCCAAAAAATAAAAATTTCAATTTGTCAACCAAACTGCAAATAGATTGGAATTAACTCGCGTCATTTACGCCATCTGCAATAGTTTTTTTTTGTACTCATTTGATGCCAATGAGCCATTGCAGCCCCATTTGCATATCAGCTGTTAATCTACACTGCAGAGCTTTATAATCTCTTCAAGTATACTTTGTAGTAATCGCTTAGTAGTATGGTCAAACAGACCTAACAATTTAGCCTCTGCTGATGTTTCTGTTATATTGCAATCTTTCATTTGAGGCATGCAACGGTTTTTCGCAGTTTTGATGACATCGTATGTTGTACCCAGCATACGACAACACAACACCTGTATTTGCTGGGGTGTTGGGAAGGCATTCAATACCCTTCTGTGAAGATTTGGGCTAGCCATTGATGCGCGTTCAACTTTCTTAGGTTACAAAAGCTTTTGTGCGGAGTATAATTGTGTTGAAAACTGCTGAAACACCAATATGAACACTACAGCAAAAGAAATACACATGTTTTATGGTATTGCCATATAAATGCAGGTTAGTTCATATCAGGTGCATACCTGTTTTTCAAAAAAGCGTTCTACTGGCCGGGCATGGTGGGTATGGTACGTTTGGCAAAAAGTTTAAACATACTTTTAGCTACCTGAAAAACTTAATCAAACGACGCCAACTTTCGCCGGCCAGTATTATCTCTGAATTGGTGCAAAAAGTTGATGTCTGCAACAAAAAAAAATACTCAAAATTATTAGATAGCATTTATTGTAACAACATTTGAACATTCATAAAAAAAAACAAAATGTGTGTGAAAATATTGTACCGTTCAACTCCAAAGTTGAAAAAAATTCGTCAAAAATAACAATATACAAAGCAAAGAGAATGGAGCTTTCAGTTTGGACGCCTCTCAATATGTTCCCGTCCACCCACGCACCTTTAAATTTGCATTTTTCTTATTGAAAGTACGCGTAAAAAACTGCATCATTAGATTTAAGATGCACTGAAATGTGAAAAATGATTTATATGGTTTTCAAGATCGAAGCACCGAATAATTAATTTATTTATTTATTTATTTCAGTCTATGAACAAAAACTCTTACAGACTAGAAAAACAAAATGCCTACATATATAAACCATTTAATATAACCTAGAAGTAATTATTTAATAAAGCCTTCATGGCATTTTTAGAAATTGCAAAATTCAAGTTACAACTAAAATTTATTCTATTAAATATTTTTAATGCACAAAAGATAGGGGCATTAGAAGCGTAATTAGTGCGCTTGGTATTCAAATGAAATGGTGCACAAAATCTAAGCGATCTAGGGGGGACATTAAAATGAATTAGCTTCAGTAAGGAAGGGCAGTCAACCATTCCTGAAATAATATCAAAAACAAAAAGCAGTAATAAAATTATTCTTCTGTTCTCCAGTATTTTTAAGCCAATAAGTTGGCAACGAGCACTATATACAGGAAGAATTCCTTGAAAATGATTTTTGTACCCTTTCAATCCTATTTACATGGGTTTGATAAAAAGGGTTCCAGATCTGAGATGCATATTCTAGCCTAGATCGGACAAGGCTAGTGTATAATACCTTAAGTGTACAGGGGCCCTTAAAGGAGGAACCATTACGTTTCACAATAGCCAGCATCGCATAAGCTTTAGGAATAATATAATAATAATAGAGTTTAGCTACTACAGCTATTAGCTTTCTTAGCTTTTTAGCTTCAAGCTTTAAATCAAGTAAAAAGCTTTTTAATAAATAATGGAGATGGAAAAATTATACATGCAATTAATTTGTTATTTTTTTATAATTTTTTCTTAGCTTTATCGCACTTTCTCAACATATCCACTCAGACCATGTGATATAAAAATTTAAAAAATTATGTGTGTAATTTTACATGGTCCAAGGCGTAAATGTTAGAAAAAATTTACCCTGCATGCTGTGGGGCTCGGACAACACAAACATTAAAATACAGACCACCATTAAGCTACAAATTTAGCTACAGTTAGTTTTCAATCTAAGCTTGAGTTGACCTTTTGACAAGCTAATGTTATAAAAATCGCAAATGTTAATTAGAGTTGTCATGCGATTAAAAGGAGCTGTAGCCATATAATTAGTTCTACTAACCGGTTGATAAAATAGTTGATTAGAGTTACGAGTACTTCTCCGATTAGTATTAATATGTATGTAATCAAGAAGCTCTGGTGCAGCAAGAGACCCATTTACAAGTTGACGCAGATAAAGTATATCCGCAATATTTCTAAGGTACCTCAACGACTGCAAATGTAATAACTTCAACCGATCCTCATAAGGAGTAAGGTTCAAAGCGTCAGTCCAATTTAAGCCATTGAGAGCAAAACGAATGAAGTTTTTTTGAATTCTCTCAATTCTATTTATATGAATATTATAAAATGGTGACCATACTTGGCTCGCGTACTTTAAGTGAGGACGCACTATTGTATTATATAAAGTCACCGTTACTAAAGGGCTATTAAATTCTTTTGCCCACCTCTTAATAAAGCCAAGCAGGGATGAAGATTTTTTACAAATTAGATCAATATGCTCATTAAAAGTTAATTTAACATCAAAATGTATGCCTAGGTCTTTGACTAAATCGACACGACATATTTTCTTATCTTTTAATTGATAATCAAACTCCACAATATATTTCTTCCTGGTGAAAATCATGGATTGGCATTTATCAGGATTAAGATGTAAGTTATTTCTAGAACACCAAACCTCGAAGGATTTCAAGTCAGACTGAAGTGGAATAGTATCGACAACCCCTTTTACGTTCCTGTAAATTTTCATGTCATCTGCATATACTAACAGATGGGAGTTTTTAATAACATGTGTTACATCATTAATTGCTAAAATGAACAGGAGCGGCCACAGGTGGCTTCCTTGTGGAACACCTGATGCCGCGCTAAATGGGGAGGAAAATACCCTCCGAAATCTTATTTGATATGAGCGATCAGATAAATAAGATTCAATCCAGCTGACAAAACTTAAAGGAAATCCAAGCTTCTTTAACTTAAACAAAATCAAATTATGTGGTAGTTTGTCAAATGCTTTACTGAAGTCAGTGTAGATGCAGTCAACTTGCCCACCAGAGTCAAAAGAGCTTAAAACAAAAGAAGTGAAATCAAGAAGGTTAGAAACTGTAGATCTGCCATTAACAAAACCATGCTGACGAGTTGTTATGACTTCACCACAGCACACCTTCACTTGATCGTATATTATATGTTCAAAAATTTTCGGTATTGATGATAACTTAGCCACGGGCCTGTAGTTTGAAACATCATTTTTACAGCCTTTCTTGAAAATGGGAAAATAGCTTTCTCTGACTGATTTATTAAATAAAAAACTGAGGGGCTGACTCAGCACAGAGCTGCAGTTAACTAAAACTGTCGCAGGAATACCATCAGGCCCGGAGCTGAAGTCATCATCAATAGACGAGATATATTTCTCAGTAAGGTCAGGTGTGAAAGATATCTCATTAACCGAAACTAAAGGGTCGTTATCCATATATTCAAAATAGTTGATCTCAGGGCTAAATAAATCCGTAGAAAATGACTCTTTAAACAAATTAGCAAACAACCCGGCTATAATTTGGGGGTCGCTAGTGAGCCCATCAACTGTTTTAAACTCAGATGGAAACCCGTCAGATTTTTTTTTAGAATTAATAAAACCCCAAAAATTCTTGGGATCATGAAGAATATTCAGCTTAATTTTATTCAAATATTCAGAATAAACTAAAGCTGACATATCTTTAAATTCCATAAACAGTCGCTGATAAGTAACCAGGTCATTTTAGTCCTGGCTACAAACGAATTTGTTCCATGCCCTATTACGGCCATTACGAATTTTCTTCAAATCCTTTGTGTACCAAGGATACGAGGAATTATTAACGTGCCTCCGAGTACATGGCACCGACAATGCAATGGCCGAAAAAAGTTCACCATAGAAAAATTTAATGCAGTCATCAAATGTATTATTATTAAAATAAATAAAAAATTCATGTAGCTTATTTCTTAAATTCTCATTCAATTTCAAGAAGTCAGCTTTCTTATAATTGAATTCATAAACATTAATAGAAAGACATGCATTATTTAAATTTTCAATGTCAGATTGATACACAATACTTAAAGGTAGATGATAGGAATCAACCGTAGAAAGAGCATGGATAGCATTTCGTACAACAACATTACCACTATTTGCAGCCAAGACCAAGTCAACTTGTCGTCCGTGATAATTAGTTATACAACTTACGTGTTGTAAATTTGAAAGAATTTCGTCAACAAAAATTTGTTGTTGTCGAGTTTTTGGACAAGATGCATAATAGTATGTACCATCATCCGAAGCAGTCCATTTTAGGTCAGGCAGATTAAAGTCACCTAACAACAAAATGTAGTCATTAGCGTCGAGTTCATGAATTACGTATTCTACGGCCATCGAAAGACATTCGTAGACATCTACGCTACTATTTGGAGGAACATAAGCGTTAAGAATATACAAATTGAAGTTACAATGTGTAACTTAAACGCATACAAGTTCAATATTAGAAGCACAGGCAATTTCAACTAATGAGCTGGTTAAATGATTTTTAATAGCTATTAAGACGTCTCCAATAACAGAAGAAATATCTTCCAAGTGTCTGTCTTTTCTAAAAACGTTGAAACTATTGTCAAAAAGTTCCAAATTAAGAAAATTTTTGTTCAACCAAGTTTCGGTAAAAACGATAATATCCTCAGAAATATTCTGAGTAGATAAAAATATGTCATACGTCTTGGAACGCAAACCCCTTACATTTTGATAGTAAAGGGATAGCCGCTTCAGTTTTTTGAATTGGAACGGATAGTTTTATTATTTTTTTTTCGACTTAAATTCTGAAATAAAGTTATTATCTACCCATGCATTAGAGTTAAGAATGGCAGAAACATGAGAAGATGCTACTGTTATTTTAAAAGATGCATGTGCTGGTTTATTAACGAGTTTCATGCAAGAAATGGAGGCGTCGGCAGGAATAATTTGATTTTGTCGAATAAAATTTTAACGCTGACAGTGGTGGTGTTGGAATGAAGTCGTGAAATGAAAATCGATTTTAACCTCGGTAATGCCTGCAGGGAAACCGGAGACACAGAGCCACTAATCGCATCATCCATCCGCAGATTTGCAATAACCAAAATTGAGGATTATTTATAGTGGAGGAAGGTGAAGGAAGATTGTTAGCAAAAATGATAGCGGGAAAATTGGGAGTTGGTGAAGAGGTATTTAAAGAGAAATCCACGGGAGTTTTGTCACGACTGACGGCCGCACCAATCACCCTCCCCACATTACCCAGATTCTTATTAAATTTCTTTTTAGGCTTTCTTTTCTTTTTTAAGGAAATAGCTTTTTTAGGTAAAGTAGAGATCGAAGGAGTGGACGCAAAAACTATAGCAGCCTCGGTAATAGTTCATAGTTTTATTTTGCAAACTAACATCCGGTGAAATAGCCACATTAAGGCATTTTTTAATTTGGAGAGTTAAGTCAAGATAATTGCTAAGAATTTCTAATAATAGAATTATTTATGACCAAGGCAATTTTAAATTGTGATTAAGAATTTTCTATTAAGCTTTTTGGATTCTTTTTAATTTTAAAGTTACATTAGATTTTTAAAAACTATAGCCAACATTTCGTCGCTATTCGGCGACCTTTTCAAGGCACTGTTTTACAATAATAGAAAACAATTATTAAAAAATATCACAAAAGAAGACAAGAAAAATAAACAATGAATACAAATAAATTAAATTTCACAATTTTAAATTAGTTAATAACACTTACTTTAAAATTAAAAAATCCAAAAATTTTAAAAACACTTGTTGATTTAGTTAAGTATTATGACCAAATAAAACTAAATTGTAATGGCAGCTAACATTTTCGGCATTTTCTTTTTTGTTCATGGCTTTATCTTGCTGTTTTTTTATGTCCAGGCTCTCTAGCATGAGTCTTCTGTTAGTTTGGCCTTCTCTGTCAAGAATTGCGACCGAGTCGAAGTTAGCAAAGTGATTATTTTCGCTAATATGCTGAGCTAAAGCTGTTGTCGTTGTTTTTAGTTCTATTGATTTTTTGTGTTCTTTTAGTCTTATGTTTAAATCTCTTTTAGTTTGTCCAATGTATATTTTGTTGCAGCTTTCATTGATGTTGCCTTTACATTCTATTTTATAGAAAACGTTAAAATTTTTGTTATTTTTTGGTTTTATGTTTAGAAAAAAGAGTGTTAATTGTTCTATTTGTTTTGTAAGCCGTGTTTATGTTATCGTTGAATACGTTTTTGATGCTATCTTTGTTAGTTAGAAGGGTATATATGGTAGAGTAATATTTTTTATCAACTCTATTATTTGCTGATTCCGAACGATTGCTATTTTTTGTTTTTATTTAATTTGTTGCTTGCTTTATATGTTGGCGGGAAAGCTATTTTTCTGTAAAATAATTTTGATTTTTTGAATGTTGTTGTTGTGGAAAGACGTTTCACTTAGATTAAGTGATGAGGTTTTTTGCTGTGGTGTATTTTTGTAGTGGAGGATGGTTTGAAAGAAAGTTAATTATTCTGCCTGAAGTTATATCTTTAGCGTACCAATTTGTGTTTATGTTATTGTTTTTATTGCAAACTGTTAAATTCAAGAAATTTAGTTGTTTATTGTTTTCTCGTTTTGAAGTGAATTTAAGTTTATTATGAAATGTGTTCAATTCCACAAGTATTATGTGTTATCTTTGGATTTGATAAAGCAATCGTCCACGTATTTCACAAAGAAGGGAATTTCTATGTTTTTTAATCCAAGATTTGTTATTGCAATATTGAGTAATTCGTCCAGAACAATGTCTGCAATAGTGGGGGAAATTGGGTTTCCCATTTGCATACCATAATTTTGTAAGTATATGTTCTGGTCGTATGTAAAATAATTATATTCTTTGAGACAAAATTCTAAGATGTTTAAGAAACTTTTTATCGGCATTGTTACATGTTTTTGGACTTCATTCCATTTCATCAAAATGATTTTAATTGCTAAATGTGTCGGTAGGTTTGTAAAAAGAGACACTACGTCGAACGAAATCAATATTTCATCTGGTTTTATAGAGATGTTTTCCGTTTTTTTCTTAAATTCGTAAGAGTTTTTTATATTAAATTTTTCTGAGACTAAATTTTTTAAAATCTGTCCGATGTATTTGGAAAGATTGTAGCAAGGAACTTTATATGAAGAAACAATTGGACGGAAAGGAATATCACTTTTGTGAATTTTTGGCAAACCGTATAGTTAAGGTGCATTTGCCGCAGAACATAGAAGTTTATGGCGTTGAAAATTATCGATGTAAATATTTTTGAAAAGTTCACTAATAATATTATTGTTTTTCCTTTGGAGGCTATCTGTTGGGTCACTTCTAGTGATTTTCTAAGTGTTTTTGTCGTCTAGTAGTTGTCATATTTTGTCATTGTAGTCATCCCTGTATAAGACAACAGTTTTATTTCCTTTGTCAGATCGTGTTATTATAACATTTTTGTGTTTTTCAAGGAAATTTTCGGTATTTTTGTAAACTTGTAGTATGTATTTTTCGATTGGTTTGTTAGTTGCTTGTCTTGAATATGTTGAAATTTGTTTAGCAATTTTGGATCTCGATATTTCTTTTTGTTTTTCATCTTTTAGATGGTACAGACCGTTTTCAAAATCAGCTTTTATATGTAGTCTGTTCACATTGTTTTTGTTAGTAGGCAAGACAAATTTAGGTCCATTTTATTCATTGTTTATTTTTCTTGTCTTTTTTTGTGATATTTTTTAATAATTGTTTTCTATTATTGTAAAACAGCGCCTTGAAGAGGTCGCCAAATAGCGACGAAACGTTGGCTATATTTTAAAAAAAAACTAATATATCTTAAAAAATAAAAAGAACCAAAAAAGCTTAATAAAAAATTCTTAATCACAATTTAAAATTGCATTAGTTATAAATTAATTCTATTATTATAAATGGTGTTTTTTTTAGAGGTTTGTTTTTCGAATAGAGATAAAACTCGCATTTTATGGTCAAATCTGGCAACTCTAATGTCATTTATGTTCAGTTTGGTTTGCCATTTCATCATGAACAGGTTGACAAAAGAACAACGCTTGCAAATCGTGCAAATTTATTTCGAAAATAATGGTTCAGTTCGCGAAGTTTACCGCAAGCTCCGTCCATTTTATGGTCGACATAATCGTCCATCAGAGCAATTAATTCGGTTAACCATGGATCGTTTTCGCACTACGTTTACTCTATGTGATAATACGCATCCGCAGAGACGTCGAACAGTGCGCACCGAAGAAACAATTGCCGCTGTAGAGCAAAATGTTGAAGAGGACCCGAATGAATCGATTCGCCACCGTGCACAGCAATTGGAGCTTTGTCCATCAACTTTATGGAAGATTTTGCGCAAAGATCTTGGCTTGCGACCTTACAAGATCCAGCTTGTGCAAGAATTAAAGCCGCGAGACCATGCAATGCGTCGTGATTTTGGTGTATGGGCCGAAAATGAGATTGATCTCGATGCTGATTTTCATCGCAAAATTTTGTTCAGTGATGAGGCTCGTTTTTGGTTGAATGGCTACGTCAACAAGCAAAATTGCCGCATTTGGAGTGAAGAGAATCCACATGAGACCCTTGAGACGCCATTACATCCACAAAAACTGACTGTTTGGTGTGCTCTATGGGCTGGTGGAGTCATTGGGCCATACTTCTTCCGAAATAATGCTGGAGAGTCAGTTACCGTTAATGGAGACCGGTATAGAGCCATGATAACCGACTATTTTGTTCCCGAATTGGATGGCATGAATGTGGATGAGTTGTGGTTCCAACAAGACGGCGCTACATGCCACACAGCGCACGTCACAATCGATTTATTGAAGGAAACATTCGATGAGCGCATAATTTCGCGGAATGGACCTGTCAATTGGCCACCAAGATCGTGTGATTTGACACCATTGGATTATTTTCTTTGGGGATATGTGAAGTCGCTCGTCTACGCCAACAAACCAGGAATGTTAGGGGACTTGGAAGCCAACATTCGTGGCGTTATTGCCGACATACGGCCCCATATGCTCGAAAAAGTGGTTCGAAATTGGACCTGTAGAATTGGCTTTATTCGAGCCAGCCGCGGCGGCCACATGCCCAAAATCATATTAAAACATTAATGGCATAAAATTATCCTTCCAATAAAGCCAAATTGATGGACATTAAAACGATTTGCTTGTGTTTTATTTCAATTCGAAGCTCTATACCTCTAAAAAAAACACCCTTTATTATATATTATCTATATTATAACGAAGATGGATAGTTATCTGACTCATATTAAATCCAAATACACAATGTTAAGAATTTCTCTGAAATTAGTATTTAGATCGTAAAGATTTTCCCCAAATCGCTTAATTTCTTCGAATAAAAAGAGGCTCTGCAAGATGAACAGTACCATTGCAGGCCAGAACAGACAGAGCATAATAAATCGAAAAGATTTTGTTAAGTTTGCATAAGAGGCATGAAACACCTGTTCACAGGGATCTGAACTGGAAAACATAGAATTAAATATATTTTGGTTTTGCACTGATCTCCTAGAGAGCAAGCTAACAAATTTTCAGAGAAAAAATAATCCATCTTGAAAAAGTAAAAAAAAGAAAACGTACGCAAAAGAAAAGGAAAGTTACTTACAAAAGATTATAGAAAAAATCTAAAATCATGTCAGTTGACTTCGTTCCTTTGTCAGTGTCGGTTGTGTTGTGTGTGTAGCATTGCGATTTTTAATTTTTATTTCTAATTAGTTAATATTAATATATGTAATACATAACAATTTGGCAATTGTGCGTATATAGAGTCGTTTCTTATAAAATTGAGTGCTATTCGTAATTCTTTTTATAATTTTGTGTTGTTTTTATTAACATTTTAACATATATGCAAATATTTTAATTTTTCTGCAAGCAAAAACAGTGTAAGCAGTGCAACAGCTTTGTTTTTTGATTCTCTTTTATGCTTTGTACGTGTACTAAGCTAGACTTAAACTCTGTTGTGTTGTTGTTGTTGCAGCTTAACGGGTGAATTTTTGCTTCATATTAACCCTTTTTGCACTGTTTCAAAAATATTTTAATTTATATAAATAAATCTATTTTTCTAGATTTTTTCTAAAACCTTTAGGAAATAACTTTCTTTTCTATGGCGTAAGTTTTCTTTTTTTTTAACAATTTCAAAATGACTCTTTTTCCTCTGAAAATTTGTTAGCTTGCTCTCTAGGAGATCAGTGCAAAAGCCAAAATATATTGAATTCTATGTTTTCCTGTTCAGGTCCCTGTGAACAGGTGTTTCATGCTTCTTGTGCAAACTTGACAAAATCTATTACAGATTTATTATGCTCTGTTCGTTCGGGCCTGCAATGGTACTGTCCATCTTGCAGAGCCCTTTCCCCGTTGGTCTTTTTCGAAAAAATAAAGCGATTTGGGGAAAATCTTAACGATCTGAATTATCATGACTTAACTCCCCAAATTGAAAAAAAGCCTTAATGAGGCTATTTCACCGGACGTTAGTTTGCAAAATAGAACAATAACCGAGGCTATTTTTGCGTCCACTCCTTCGATCTCTACTTTACCTAAAAAAGCTATTTCCTTAAAAAAGAAAAGAAAGCCTAAAAAGAAATTTAATAAGAATCTGGGTAATGTGGGGAGGGTGATTGGTGCGGCCGTCAGTCGTGACAAAACTCCCGTGGATTTCTCTTTAAATACCTCTTCACCAACTCCCAATTTTCCCGCTATCATTTTTGCTAACAATCTTCCATCACCTTCCTCCACTATAAATAATCCTCAATTTTGGTTATTGCCAATCTGCGGATGGATGATGCGATTAGTGGCTCTGTGTCTCCGGTTTCCCTGCAGGCATTACCGAGGTTAAAATCGATTTTCATTTCACGACTTCATTCCAACACCACCACTGTCAGCGTTAAAATTTTATTCGACAAAATCAAATTATTCCTGCCGACGCCTCCATTTCTTGCATGAAACTCGTTAATAAACCAGCACATGCATCTTTTAAAATAACAGTAGCATCTTCTCATGTTTCTGCCATTCTTAACTCTAATGCATGGGTGGATAATAACTTTATTTCAGAATTTAAGTCGAAAAAAAAATAAGTTTTATTATTTTTTCCGTTCCAATTCAAAAAACTGAAGCGGCTATCCCTTTACTATCAAAATGTAAGGGGTTTGCGTTCCAAGACGTATGACATATTTTTATCTACTCAGAATATTTCTGAGGATATTATCGTTTTTACCGAAACTTGGTTGAACAAAAATTTTCTTAATTTGGAACTTTTTGACAATAGTTTCAACGTTTTTAGAAAAGACAGACACTTGGAAGATATTTCTTCTGTTATTGGAGACGTCTTAATAGCTATTAAAAATCATTTAACCAGCTCATTAGTTGAAATTGCCTGTGCTTCTAATATTGAACTTGTATGCGTTTAAGTTACACATTGTAACTTCAATTTGTATATTCTTAACGCTTATGTTCCTCCAAATAGTAGCGTAGATGTCTACGAATGTCTTTCGATGGCCGTAGAATACGTAATTCATGAACTCGACGCTAATGACTACATTTTGTTGTTAGGTGACTTTAATCTGCCTGACCTAAAATGGACTGCTTCGGATGATGGTACATACTATTATGCATCTTGTCCAAAAACTCGACAACAACAAATTTTTGTTGACGAAATTCTTTCAAATTTACAACACGTAAGTTGTATAACTAATTATCACGGACGACAAGTTGACTTGGTCTTGGCTGCAAATAGTGGTAATGTTGTTGTACGAAATGCTATCCATGCTCTTTCTACGGTTGATTCCTATCATCCACCTTTAAGTATTGTGTATCAATCTGACATTGAAAATTTAAATAATGCATGTCTTTCTATTAATGTTTATGAATTCAATTATAAGAAAGCTGACTTCTTGAAATTGAATGAGAATTTAAGAAATAAGCTACATGAATTTTTTATTTATTTTAATAATAATACATTTGATGACTGCATTAAATTTTTCTATGGTGAACTTTTTTCGGCCATTGCATTGTCGGTGCCATGTACTCGGAGGCACGTTAATAATTCCTCGTATCCTTGGTACACAAAGGATTTGAAGAAAATTCGTAATGGCCGTAATAGGGCATGGAACAAATTCGTTTGTAGCCAGGACTAAAATGACCTGGTTACTTATCAGCGACTGTTTATGGAATTTAAAGATATGTCAGCTTTAGTTTATTCTGAATATTTGAATAAAATTAAGCTGAATATTCTTCATGATCCCAAGAATTTTTGGGGTTTTATTAATTCTAAAAAAAAATCTGACGGGTTTCCATCTGAGTTTAAAACAGTTGATGGGCTCACTAGCGACCCCCAAATTATAGCCGGGTTGTTTGCTAATTTGTTTAAAGAGTCATTTTCTACGGATTTATTTAGCCCTGAGATCAACTATTTTGAATATATGGATAACGACCCTTTAGTTTCGGTTATTGAGATATCTTTCACACCTGACCTCATTGAGAGATATATCTCGTCTATTGATGATGACTTAAGCTCCGGGCCTGATGGTATTCCTGCGACAGTTTTAGTTAACTGCAGCTCTGTGCTGAGTCAGCCCCTCAGTTTTTTATTTAATAAATCAGTCAGAAAGCTATTTTCCTAAATTTTGGAAAAGTGCATACATTAGCCCTATTTTCAAGAAAGGCTGTAAAAATGATGTTTCAAACTACAGGCCCGTTATCATCAATACCGAAAATTTTTCAACATATAATATACGATCAAGTTAAGGTGTGCTGTGGTGAAGTCATAACAACTCGTCAGCATGGTTTTGTTAATGGCAGATCTACAGTTTCTAACCTTCTTGATTTCACTTCTTTTGTTTTAAGCTCTTTTGACTCTGGTGGGCAAGTTGACTGCATCTACACTGACTTCAGTAAAGCATTTGACAAACTACCACATAATTTGATTTTGTTTAAGTTAAAGAAGCTTGGATTTCCTTTAAGTTTTGTCAGCTGGATTGAATCTTATTTATCTGATCGCTCATATCAAATAAGATTTCGGAGGGTATTTTCCTCCCCATTTAGCGCGGCATCAGGTGTTCCACAAGGAAGCCACCTGTGGCCGCTCCTGTTCATTTTAGCAATTAATGATGTAACACATGTTATTAAAAACTCCCATCTGTTAGTATATGCAGATGACATGAAAATTTACAGGAACGTAAAAGGGGTTGTCGATACTATTCCACTTCAGTCTGACTTGAAATCCTTCGAGGTTTGGTGTTCTAAAAATAACTTACATCTTAATCCTGATAAATGCCAATCCATGATTTTCACCAGGAAGAAATATATTGTGGAGTTTGATTATCAATTAAAAGATAAGAAAATATGTCGTGTCGATTTAGTCAAAGACCTAGGCATACATTTTGATGTTAAATTAACTTTTAATGAGCATATTGATCTAATTTGTAAAAAATCTTCATCCCTGCTTGGCTTTATTAAGAGGTGGGCAAAAGAATTTAATAGCCCTTTAGTAACAGTGACTTTATATAATACAATAGTACGTCCTCACTTAGAGTACGCCAGCCAAGTATGGTCACCATTTTATAATATTCATATAAATAGAATTGAGAGAATTCAAAAAAACTTCATTCGTTTTGCTCTCAATGGCTTAAATTGGACTGACGCTTTGAACCTTACTCCTTATGAGGATCGGTTGAAGTTATTACATTTGCAGTCGTTGAGGTACCTTAGAAATATTGCGGATATACTTTATCTGCGTCAACTTGTAAATGGGTCTCTTGCTGCACCAGAGCTTCTTGATTACATACATATTAATACTAATCGGAGAAGTACTCGTAACTCTAATCAACTATTTTATCAACCGGTTAGTAGAACTAATTATATGGCTACAGCTCCTTTTAATCGCATGACAACTCTTATTAACATTTGCGATTTTTATAACATTAGCTTGTCAAAAGGTCAACTCAAGCTTAGATTGAAAACTAACTGTAGCTAAATTTGTAGCTTAATGGTGGTCTGTATTTTAATGTTTGTGTTGTCCGAGCCCCACAGCATGCAGGGTAAATTTTTTCTAACATTTACGCCTTGGACCATGTAAAATTACACACATAATTTTTTAAATTTTTATATCACATGGTCTGAGTGGATATGTTGAGAAAGTGCGATAAAGCTAAGAAAAAATTATAAAAAAATAACAAATTAATTGCATGTATAATTTTTCCATCTCCATTATTTATTAAAAAGCTTTTTACTTGATTTAAAGCTTGAAGCTAAAAAGCTAAGAAAGCTAATAGCTGTAGTAGCTAAACTCTATTATTGTTATTATTATTATAAAATAATATATTTATTTATATTGATTAAAAATATTTTTGGAAAAGTGCAAAAAGGGTTAATATGAAGCAAAAATTCACCCGTTAAGCTGCAACAACAACAACACAACAGAGTTTAAGTCTAGCTTAGTACACTTACAAAGCATAAAAGAGAATCAAAAACAAAGCTTTTGCCCTGCTTACACTGCTTTTGCTTGCAGAAAAAATAAAGTATTTGCATATATGTATATATGCTTAAATATTAATAAAAACAACACAAAATTATAAAAAGAATTACGACAAGCACTTATATTTGTAAGTATCGACACTATATACGCACAATTACCAAATTGATATTTATTATATATATTAATATCAACTAATTAGAAATAAAAAATTAAAAATCGCAATGCTACACACACAACACAACCGACACTGACAAAGGAGCGAAGTCAATTAAAACCTTAGCTTTTCCATTTTTTCATGAATCCTCAACGTGAATGTTTTTTTATTATATTACTTACTCTCTTTTTTAAAAGTCTTTGATGAAAATAATTACACAGCTTCCCTGAAATAACAAAGTTTCGTTTTAATTATCTTGATACTAAAAGTTACTATTTTTCACCTGAAATAATAAAGAAACATCATAATGTTCAGAATTATTCACAAAATTAAAAAAATTAACAAATAAAGTTAATAAATTATATTATTTTCGTGTTTACCAATGTTTTTGAAATAAGATCAGTCGACTGATGTTTATCGGATATTTTAGAATTTTCCATAATAAATCCCTACAATATTCCAACATCTGAACAAATGGATAGCTGATTTTAATTTAAGTCGGCTGTTGTCCTTAAATTGGACACTTTAATAAACATCACGTGTTAGAAATTTTTCCGAATATTCTAGCGCGTAAATTACCTCACACTGCGAAACACCAACAAGTGCAATGCCGCGCAGGAGAGGTAAATCAAGCTAGAAATGTATGACTGTGAGCCAATTTTAATTAAAACAACAAAGATAACATGGAGTTAGAAAAATAATTACAGCAAAGTAAGCGGAGGCGCTTGCAGGGCAATCGGCTATTTTCTGCAATTATTTTCCAAAATTCTTGTCAACTACGTAGGTCTGGTCAGCCCCCTTTGTTTACTTACCGCCTTACATGACATCGTCAAACGAAGGGTTAAGCTATCGCTGATTTCAGATTTCGCAAATTTTAAATAAAAAGTGGAGACTGAAGATAAACTCCCATTTAGCTGAAACTTTTAGTGTCACCATACTCAAAATCAGAGAAAAAAATTTACCTTACTGTCATGCTCTATCCTAATGTAAGTGCCAATTAGTTTTCGACTTTCTACATACATTCAATGTTTCAATATCTGTAAGTCTTAAGTGATGTTTACTTGTTAGAATATTATAAGATTGTGAAATTAAATTTTTTATTTGTTAAATTTTTAATTTATTTCACTGCTTTATAACATACAATCTATCTTATTACATTTGTTTCTCTTATATAGATAAATAATAAAAAACTTAGTATTGAAAAGAAGTACCTGTATCTTTAATATAAATCAGTTTTCGACAACAGTTGTGTTACCAACTGTTGAAAAGCTTCTTCAATCAATGAGATATATTTTTTAGTATTCCTATACCTACATTTTGTAGTTGATATAAGAGTTGTTTGTAATGCATTAAACCCCAAAGTTTCTTGTGAGTATAAACACCTTCCAATCATCATTAAAATATTAATACAATCATCTATTAAAACGGGAAAAGCGTCTGCAAATCGAACGAGAGCTGGTAAAATATCAGCTAAGAACTTACACTTTAAATCTGTTGACAAAAGTGTCAATGTTGTCCCTATCGTATTTATACAAAATTTAGATGTGCTTAAACTCTTCGGGATCGAATATTTTAAAGCCAAATGTGATGCTAACTCAATAGTAAATACTTGCTTGTCGATTTCGGGCATACTCAAAAATTCATGCAAAAAGTCTATGCATATATGCATAGATGGAACTCCCATTACAATCATTGGAATAACTTCTCTAGGATATGTTTGAAAATGTACAAGCTTTGCTAGTGATGGCTCGGAAATAAACGACTGATGAATAAAAGAGCAAATTATCCCTTGAGTTTCTCTTAAGGCTAGAGCAGATCCTAGTTTAGTAGGATCTTTATTAAAATCTGCCAATACTTCAAGAAGTATATGCACTGCTGCACTGTCTTGTGATGCATTTAAAGCTGTTTTAAGATCTTCTCTGTCAGTTTCAAACTGTACTTGAATATTTTTGTCAAACATCTGTTTGGATTGAATTTTTATATTCAAGTAGGCTTTCGATGCTGCCAAAGTACCTTGTAGTATACGCAACACGATCATTAAAATATATGGCGAGTGCAACGTTGACTTGCTGCATCTGTAAAAAAAATATAAATTTTACAATCATCAGTTTCATTGCTGTATATATAACACAATTTTAAGTTACTAGTCATGTACAAAATATTACACATCGTCATCTAACATCCAAAAAGCCATAACCACATTTTTTAGCAAAAATTGTTGTATACTGGAAAACTATATTGTTATGAATTTCCTATTCAAAAGATTAAAAAGGGTCAAAGCTTACTTAGTTATTTATCTAAAAATCTCAATTATAGTTCCATTTTATTTCATACAAGTGTGTCACATATTCAGTCTGGCACCCACTGCCTTGAAAAAAATATAAAATCATCAAATATTGAAAAAAGTGTATGAACACATTAAAATTTACTAAAAAAAAGTCATTAGGGTAAAATTAAATGATTTCTGATCAATAGAAATACTTCATTTAATATTATTTGCAAATCTATGACATTAACTTCTTATAGTCAAGTACCTCGGCGTAAGAGTTGACCCAAAATTGGCATTTTGGGCTCAATTACAACACGCAGCAACAAAAGCAGCCATGATAACTGGTATGCTTAGTAAGCTCATGGCGAACATCGGTGGACCAAGGCAAAGTAAACGGAAACTTCTAATGGCGACAACAAACTCGATACTACTTTACGGCAGCGAGATATGGGCAGGAACGCTAGAAGCGAAATGTCGGCAAAAGACACTTCAGTCAGTTCAACGAACTGCCGCGCTCAGAGTTGCATGTGCGTACCGCACAGTCTCCGAAACGGCTGTGCTAGTTATAAGTGGGGTTATCCCCATTGACCTACTAGCCAGTGAACGAAAAATGGTCTATGAGCAAAAAAGGAAGGAAATCTGACCATAAGTTCTACAGACGCAAGGCAGGAAACCCTCTCTAAATGGCAGGACCGATATCGCTCGGAAGTCAGCGGCAGGTGGACAAAAAGACTGATCCCTTGCCTAAGAAGATGGTTCGAGAGAGACTTTGGCGAGGTAAATTATTACCTCACTCAGTTTTTATCAGGACATGGATACTTTCAAAAGTATCTACACCGTATGGGCAAAGCAGAACACCCTTTCTGTATATATGGAGACGCAGAGCACACCTTCTTCAATTGCAGTCGATGGAACAACGAACGCGCATCCTTACAGGAATTAGTAGGCCTGTGCTCCGCTGACAACGTGATCGAAAGGATGCTGCAAAGCGAAGAAAACTGGAATGCAGTTGCCGGTTTTACTGAGATCGTTCTCAGGAAAAAGAAGTGGGACCTGGACGCAGGAATACGATTTGAGGACAAATCATGGGCCCTACCCCGAAGCAATGCTAACGCAGTTCCAGGGTAGATGGAGGCCTGAGAAAGAGGTTTGGGTTTTAGTGAATTGACACACTCTGAAGTTAACGACGGTAGCTTTAGGTTAGTGTACTGCATGGTCTGTGCCGTACATTTCTCAACACCTCCACCACGGAAAAAAAAAAAAAAAAAAAAAAAAAACTTCTTTTAGCTACAACACTGCATGTTCAGTTACTTTTGATTAAGTGTTGAAATAATTTTTTTTTTTGATTATTTCCATACAAAAACATATATTCTTAATGTATTATTTAACAATTTTAAATGACTTACAATGTTTATCTCTCCTCAAAGGGAAAGTTAATCGCCTTATAATTAATCCTAGATCAAAGCATAGCCAATAGGAAGACACCAGGTTTGTGTCTTTGCATTTATTCACATTTAGCTAGCGCACAAATATCCAAATCAATATTACAATGGGTAAGATTGTGGCTTTCAAAGCGTGGAGTGAAAAAGTCTGGCAGCCATGTAACGAACAAGTTGTGAAAGTTTACTCATCGTAAATAAGAAAAAAATGATTTGTTTTATTGAACATTTGGTTGAAAAAATTACATTTATCGTTATTAATATATAATTTTAATAGAATTAATGATTGCCAATAATTAATAATGGCTAAAACAAGAAAATCGGCTTCTGTAAAATATCTATGCACTGAGAAAACGGAGTCTGTTTACTGCGATAAGTGGGTTCACACGGAGTGCACCAAACTGACTAAGGAACAGTATAAGCAAGTGGTGACTTCTGGCAGCGAGTTCAGGTGCCACAATTGTGACCCTTGCTTTCTATGGAATTTCGGTTAACAAACTAAAGGGTTCGTTTTCGTGCTTGAGTAGTCAGTACGTTATCAAATAACTCATTTCGCAATACAATCTGAAAGTCTCCAAAGGAAAAAAGAATTTAAAATCAAAAGCTGAACAATAGATCGGAATTTGTCTAATTGACAAAGAACATGTCAAAATTGATATGATCATAACGGCAGTCAAGGGGTTGATGGATAGTGATTCAGTTGCTTCCATAGTTTCACTGGCGTCTGAGTAAAAAGTCCCACTATCCAACCAAGATGTTTCGTTAGTAACTGTGTTAAGAAGTTACAATGTACCATATAAGGAGGGAAAGCCGCGTGAGAAAGTGGTACTGAAATCAACACTTAAAAATGGAGCGCTTAGGGATGAGCTATTAAAAAACAAAAGGAACTTGAAACAGTTGGCGAATTTTCTTAGTTTCATTGCGTGAAGCTCTGCCAAAACGTACGCTGGAATAATTGCACTATGCAGGTAACCTACGCAAGGTCGTCTATTCATCGGTTTATTCTTATCGAGGTCGTATCTTCGCCCCTCTTGTTTACGATTCAAAGCCAATCCTGCTGAACGACATAGATGCTATAGACTGCTTAATGACGAAACGTTTTGGTACTGAAGATCATAGTTGAGAATCTCTTAATCAACAATAGCTGTCGTACTAATTGCTAGAGCATTTATTAATATTTTATACAATAGACATGTATTTTAATAGTATATACTTATTACGCGTAAAAAGAATCGCTTAAAAAAAGATACAGTGTCCATATAAAAGTAGGGGATTGGTTCTTCATTCGAAAAATCAACTAAAATGATATATCAATTTAGTTAATTTAAAGTATAAAAATTGATCGTTTTTACAGACGTTGAAAACCTTTTTATTTAAATCTATATATATAAAACTCAATGTGACATGTGTGTGTATGTTGCTAATGGACTCCTATACCGTTCAGCCGATCGCCGAAAGATTTGCCACATATGTTTCTTATGGTCTGGGGAATCGTAGCATAGTTTGGATTGGGTTTGGATAAAATGGGCAATGCGATGCCCCCCATTTAAAAAATAAAAAAGTTTATCATATCTTATTAACTAAATATTTGATGCAGATAAATGAAACTTGGTACATACATATATATGTCCTTAGCATAGTTTGTTTTGAAAAAAGTGGGCAATAAGAAGAATATGAGAAGAATAAAATTTATCATATCTCAGAAACTATATGACGCAGATAAATGAAACTTGGTGTGTATGTATAAAAGAGAGGCGAAAGTAAGATTTAATGAAAAAACGGACGGTGCCACGCCTCCATATGCGAAAAAATCAATTTTTTACATCTCTGAAACTATTTGACGCAGATGAATGAGACTCGGATCATATGTATATTATAGTTCGTAAAATGTTCATAGCATAGTTTGGTTTGGAAAAAAAGGCAATACCACGCCCTCCCATATAAGAGAAGAATTAAACTCATCACATCTTAAAAACTATGTGACGCAGATAAATGATACTTGGTGTGTATATACAAAAGAGAGGCAAAAGAAAGATTTAATGAAAAAATGGGTAGTGCCACCCCTCAAAATGCGAAAAAACTCTAGTCTCTACAACTATTTGACGCAGATGAATGAGACTCGGTACATAATCGGAATTCTAATGACTCCTACCAAATAAACTGTTGATTTATGCACCATATGGAAATACCAAGAACATTGTTAATCCACTCGCACTAAGATAAAATTTCAATAAAAATAAATTTAAATTATTTTATCTAACTTAAATAAAAACATTAGTGATATTCATCTAAACGCTAAAAACCCTCGCAAACTGGGCAAGTCAAAAACCTTATGGAAAGTTTGTTGAACAAACAGCGCAAGTTTGCACAACAATTTGGTCGCGCAAACTTGCGCTGCTAATTGTGCAATTGTTGTCACTCTCTTTTCTCATACGATTCTCTCAACAAAAAATTATTGTTTACAAATTTTGTATTTGTCACTCTTTTCCCATACGATTCTCTCACAAAAAATGATAACTGCCACAAAATATTCGAAGGGGCATTCATGAAACACATCGCGCAAAGTTGCCTATTTGCACAATTGTGCAAACCTGCGCGTTTAGATGAATACCACTAATATATTTTATTTGTTGAGGCATAGCAACGCGCGCCGGGTTTTGCTAGTAGCTTATAAAACGCAAATGTTTATCAATAGAATATTATATAATATATATAATATAATCTCCATAGTTTTGGGGATTATATCCGCTATTTTCTGAGGATTGTGTCCGAAAATTTTGCGGACCTAATCCTCAATATTGCTATCGCTACCTACAGTAATTCTACATAAAAGTTAAGGTAAGTGAATGACCTTCGGCTGCTGCTCAGGACTCACATCCTACAATAGGTCCAATATTCGCTTCGCGGCGGCCTTCGACCGCGGATCAGTTTGTACTATGCACAATGCCAGCTTCGCTAGCTTCAGTAATTCTACATAAAAGTTAGGGTAAGTGGGGACCTTCGGCCGTTGCTTAGGAAGTTAAACCTGTCATAAGCCCAAAAAGAAATGGAGGCCAAAAAAAAAATTGAAATAAGCCCCAAAACCCCCATCGGAATTATGTCCGTAAAATTTTGCGGACATAAGCCCCATACCGAAAATGGGAATTATGTCAGAATAATTTGACGACATAGTCCCTATTTGCGATATGGGGATTATATCCGTTGCGAATATGCCCGGTAACCATAAAACATAGGAAAAACAAAAACGACGTTTTTATTAAAACGTAGAAAAAAATGTGTCATTCGTTTTTCTGATTTTTTTCCATGGTAATTGTAACTGAAATTTTGGTAGAGTTTTTTTTCAAGCCCAAGTCGATAGCAGATGATTTAAATTGCAGAAATTTATTAAAGAAATACATTTTATAAAATAGAAAGATGAAACAATTAGTAAGTAATATACATTTAAGAAAATTATTCACCCATTTTCAGAAATATCTGATTTTTCAGAAATTATCATCTGTTTGTGCATACCATATTCCTTTGCACAGTTTGTAGTTATATGAAAGATATGTGAGTTTTCCAGCACCCTCTGTAGTAAGTAGATTTCGTTTCTTACTGTGGATCCATCCAAATTTACTAAATGACCTTCCTACAGCCGCTGCTATGTGGATTGGCTTTGATGTAAAGTGTTTCCGTTCTGATATTTTTTTCCTTAGAACATCATCATCATGCTCATCAATATTAAAAATTAATTTTAACTTTTAATTTGGTTTGTTTTTTTTTTTTAATTAGTTAAAGACACATTCACTTTTTTCCTAATGTTTTGCTCGATTTCGACAGTTTAAGAAAAAAAAATAAATTATAGAAAAAAGGCAACATCTGGCGTGAGCAATGCTGAGCAAATTGGGCTTTTGCTCACTGGTACATCACTGGTCACGAGTCACAAATCCCTTTAGTAACAGCTGCATTGATGATGTGTTTTGAACTGTTTGGTTTCAACAAAATTTTTTGATATTAAATGTGATTAAGTCATCATGTGTTAATCCATGCTAATCTCAACTTTACATGCTAACTTTAAGGAAATTCCATTATCTAGATATAGAGCGATGAATACAAGCTTTCGTTTCAACTTCGGACGATAACAATATTAATTGAGACCTTTTAACTAGCTCGCTAATTTTAATTGTCAAAAGGAACAAGCTACAAAGCAAAATTCAAATCAACAAACAAAAACGGCTGGCTCCTTCGGTTGATGGTTATCTGGAAAGTCTTACCGCAATCAAAAATTAAATTGGTCTAAATTCAAAAAAAAAAAAATACATTCTTGCTTGTCTTGATAACTTTAAAATTCGTAACCTCTTTTGAAAGAGAAGCGTTCAAATTATTTAAATAAAGAACTCAAAAAATGCGAAGAGGAAAATGATCTAGAAGAGCGTTTATTCTTTATTTAAAGATACCCTATCTATGAGAATAATGTCTTACTTGGTGATCTAGCCATTGCTAATAAATTCAATGATTTTTTCACTCCATTGGTTAATCAATGACCCGATCTTTTACTTTTTTTATTTGGGATAACATCAATTTCTTTCAGTCCCTTCAATCCAATGGCTCATAATCGGTCTTTTATTTTTCAGAGATCCTTGGTATGTGGATGTGGAAAAGAATATAGCAATGCTAAACAATAAAAAATCTTTTGGTTGGGATGATATCTCGAGTATTATATTTAAGAATTCACGGGAAGAGCTTTCCTCGACGATTTCCAACATTTTCAATTTAATAATTCATTCTGGCACCTACCCAGACTCCTTGAAAATTCAAACTGTGACACCAGTCTATAAGCAAGGAGAAAAAGGTAACCCAGATCACTATCGTTCAATATCAATGCCTCCAACTCTTAGTGATTCAAAACAAAATGCGAAAAAGTTTGGAGTGTGGGTCGCACGTATGAAGCTGTCATCAAAAAAAGAGGATATAGCACAAGATGTCAATGATTTAAATGTTTGCGTATACCAAAAAGTCAAGAAATGCAATTTTAACACGATATTTTCTTTTTTTTCAGATTGTGTCACTAATGTGTCTGTCTAGCTCATTTTATCGCTTTTTTACATTTTGATCCATTTTTTTTATAAATGGATTGTAGCTGAAGTTTGTATTATTATTAAATATGAAGGAAATACATTTGCAAAACAACCAAACACTTGTTGTTTGGGAACAGGTTTACTTTAGGGACAATTCTCCGATTTTATTTATTTTTTTTGGAGAAGTAGCGTGCTATGAATAAATAATAAATCTGCAAAAAAAATTGTCGGTCAGATCTGGCTTAGAAGATATAGCCATCCAAAGTTGCGGATATAGCTTTTATAAAAAACGCTTTAAGTTGGGAACCCCTGGATGAATTTTCAAAATATGCATATCATATTAAAGGTAATTTATTGTGATATTAATAATTGAATTTTGATGGTTAGTTTTCGAGATATGAAAATTTTTGTAAAATGTTGACCTTTTTTTTTTAAAAAAACCGTTATTTTTTCCAAAAAATGTATTATTGACCTATAGTGATTTATAGCGATTTAGAATGTAAAATTCATTACCTGATGTGCTATTTGTTGCTACTTTTAAAACCATTACTCTTTTTTTAACGAAAACCTAAATTAAAGTGACCGGAAATATCCCAATTTTTGGGTATTAACTTACAATTTTTATTTTACAAGCAAAAAAAATGTTTCGAAAAACCCAGAAATTGCTTCTATACGACTTTAAAACCCTGTGAGTAATACTTACCTTGCTATAGTATATCCAACACCTGGTTTGCTAACCACAGTATTTTTGCTTAAGAGTAAGGGTAAGTGGGCGGCCTACGGCCGCAGCTCAGGATTTAAAACTCCCAAAAATCCGACACCGACTTCGCGGCGGCCTTCGTACGGTATTAGTCTATGATGTATCCAACACCTGGGTTGTTAGCCACAGTATTTTTGCTTAAGAGTAAAGGTAAGTGGGCGGCCATGGCCGCAGCTTCGGTCGCGTATCAGTCTATGATGTATCCAACACCTGGGTTGCTAGCCACAGTATTTTTACATATGAGTAAGGTTATTAATTTTTTTATGTTTTCCGGTAAAAATTTGATTAACATAAAAAAAATATAGTACAAATGGCGCATCATTTTAAAGGTAATAAACTTTTCTTTCTAAATATATATATATCACTGTAGGTTAATAATACATTTTATGGAAAAAATAACGGTTTTTTAAAAAAAAAGGTCAACATTTTACAAAAATCTTCATATCTTGAAAGCTAACCATCAAAATTCAATTATCAATATCACAATTTTATACCTCATTAGATTACCCTTAATATGATATGCATATTTTGAAATTCATCCAGGGGTTCCCAACTTATAGCGTTTTTTAAAAAAGCTATATCCGCTACTTTGGATGGCTATATCTTCTAAACCAGATCCGACCGACAATTTTTTTTTGCAGATTTATTATTTATTCATAGCACGCTACTTCTCCAAAAAAAATAAATAAAATCGGAGAATTGTCCCTAAAGTAAACTTAAGCCGTTGTTTGTTAATAGCATTAACGAATCTGTAGCATAAGAAAGAAAATATAAAAAATGTCACAGTCGTCGACTATCATTCGTAGCGATCAGACCTCGTGTAGTGCGATATAAAGCGTTTCAATTAGTGAATCCTGTTATTCTCTATAACCTCATTCTTATTTTTGCTTTAATTACTGTTTTTTTGTTGCCAAATTAAGTTTTCATATAAAATCAATATTTGTGAAGTGACTTCTTAAACTATGGCTCCAGGGCCACCTGATAAACAGTCCAACAGGTTTTCCGCTCTGTCGGACTTGGAGGATTTACCCACAAAAAAACAAAAACTAATCTCAAAGCAAGATAACTTTCCTTATCTCCCACAAAAAAACCAAACATCTAATAATCCAAAATATATTCTTATTTCTTCCGCTGACAATAAAATTTCCTTAACTGAAATCAGCCTATTTATTATTAAAAAAAGCCTGGAAGCTATCTCGACCGAAATTGAATCCATATCTCAACTGAGAGATGGAAACTTACTTATCCTTGCACGCAATGCACGCTCGGCAGAAAAATTTTTAAAAGCCAAAGCTTTTCCAAACATTTGTCCTATAAATGTAAAGTTACACGAAAGCCTTAACTCGGTAAAGGGTGTAATTTATGCCCCGTGCCTTAAACCTTCCTCTGAAGAAGAAATAGTAAAAGAAATGAAAAACCAAGGCGTTATTGGCGCATACAAGTTTACTCGTATGGCAGAAGGAAAATCAACATAAAACGGTCAGGTAGTTCTCACTTTCGACCTATTTAATCTTCCGAACTCTGTGGAAGTCGCTTGGTATAAAGTAAAAGTTCAGCCTTACATACCAAACCCAATGCGTTGCAAAAACTGTCAGCGACTTGGACACACTCAAAAAAGATGCAACAGCAACCCCTCGTGTGTAACTTGTGACCTTCCGCCACATAGTCCAGAAAAATGCTCAAGAGTTCTATGCGCGAATTGTTCCGGGGATCATTCAGCAGCTGATAAAAACTGTCCTAAGTACACTCAGGCTAAAGAAATATTAAAAATTAAAACTTTAGAAAAATGTAGTATGGGAGAAGCACGTAGGAAGTACAAAGAGAGCAACCCTAATATATCACTTGGTGTTTCATATGCAAGCACTGCGAAAAACATACCTAACCTTCAAACTACTTCTTCATCGATAAAAAATACAAATTCTAATACAAACGCATCACAGCAGCAATCTCCACCTCTACCTCCAAGAACTAGAAAACAATCAAAATTTAAGCAAAAAATCAACGACTACAGACACTCATACAAACAACTCTCATAACTCAACAGCTATTCAAATTCTTGACTCAACCCCTATTTCAAATCCAATCACAATAAATACAACAAACCAAAGCCACGATATAACATTGTCCCCAATATCTGCCATAACACAAAGTCTAATAAATAGAAATGATTACTATATAAATACTATGAATCCCGCAACAGTTTCCGCTTCTGATGAAGTTTAAAATATTCTTTAATATTCTAATTATAATTCGCACAATAAGCTGCTCATAGAACTCCTCTTCTCTTTTCTGTAAAATTGATTTTACAAAAATTGAGTCATTAATTAGCTCTCTATGAATTTAAATATATTGCAATGGAATATGAAAGGACTCATAAATAACTTACCTGAGCTAAAAATGCTTATTAAGAAACATAATCCCAGCGTCGTTTCTATACAAAAAACTCACTGTCAAAATCATTTTACTCCCATCATTCCTAAGAATTTTTCAGGTTATTTTGTAAATTCCTCACTAAATATTACTGCAAAACAAGGAGTAGGTATACTCATTAAAAGTCATATTCCACATAGAAGAATAAACATCCACTCTCCCCTTCAGGTTGTAGCAATCGAGGTTCAAACTAAAATAAAATTCTCAATTATATCCTTTTACATTCCCCCTGCACAAAGTTTTAATAAAAGTGACTTAACAGACATTTTCCTTTCTATTAATTCGCCTTTACTCGTATTAGGCGATTTCAATGGTTGGAACACCTTATGGGGCTCCAGTAATAACAACAGACGAGGGATCGCTATCGAAAGGGCTATAATACAATCTGATCTTTGCATTTTAAACGATGGTAGTCCGACTCACTTTTCCACCCACTCTACTTTTTCCCATATTGATATATCATGTTGTTCACCCCTTCTTTTCCCACTTACATCATGGAAAACTCTTAGTGACTTACACAATAGTGACCATTTCCCGATAAAGATAAATATATTTTTCACTTCAAATAGTACTCCTCGCATAAAAGCTCCCCCGAAATTCCTCTTAAACCTAGCTGATTGGTCCAAATTTGCAGATCGAGTCGATATTGAATTGGTGAACAGACCATCAACTAATTCAACCAATCAAAACGCTGCAACTATCCTAAAAGCAATACACGTATCCGCAAATCTCTTTATCCCACAGGCATCGCATGTTAGGAATTCTAACGTGCCCTGGTGGAATCAAGAGCTTGCAAGGCTAAGGAAAATAAAAATGCAAGCGTGGTATAATTTCGTTAATAACCCTGTCACTAATAACCTTATTTCTTTCAAAAAAGCTAATGCAAAATTTCGTAAAGAAATGAAAATTCAAAAAAATATTAGTTTCAATAACTTCACTGAATCTATAAACCGAAACTCTCCGATTGCTGATATATGGAATAAATTAAATAGACTTTCAAATAAAAATCCTGCTAAGCCTGTTATTGTCTTAAAAATTCACAATCAAACTTTGATTGAACCAACAGAAATAGCCAACCAATTCGCTTCTGAATGGTCTCAATATTCTCGAGATGCAAATTTTTCTAGTAGCTTTCAACAAATTAAAAAGAACATGGAAAACTCACCTTTTACACTTTTGCCCGTAAACAACGCTAGATTAATTGAAAAGCCAATTTCAATGACTGAATTACTCATGTGTCTTGGGAAAGTCAAAGGCAAAACCCCTGGTCACGATCGCGTGTCCTATGACATGATAAAATCATTATCTTGTACAGCCAAATATCGACTTTTAAATCTTTACAACAATATCTTCAAAAGCGGTGTCATACCTCAAAACTGGAAAGTGGCTACGGTAATTCCCATACCGAAACCTAATAAAGACTTAGTCAGCATTAAAGGATACCGCCCTATTTCGCTACTCTCATGCCTTTCCAAGGTCTTAGAACGTATAGTGGCTAATAGAATTGCGTGGTTTTCGGAGAATTTAGGTCTCATAGCCTGCAATCAAGTGGCATTTAAACCTAATAGGGGTTGCGCTGATGCGCTTTTGCATATTGACAATTATGTATCCAATGCACTATCCTCTCGGAATCATGTCTCCATTTTATCACTCGATTTTGAAAAAGCATTTGATCGGGTAGGGTCTCATGTCATTTTAAAATGTTTACAATCCTGGGGCGTCGGACCCAACATCTTTTATTTAGTAAAGTCTTTCTTGCGTGGTAGAGGATTTCGGGTCCGTGTTAACAATGCTATTTCGGATACATATCCCTTAGAAAATGGTATACCACAAGGCTCGCCTTTGTCAGTAATACTTTTTTCGATCGCATTTAATGAAATTAGTAAAATTATAAAAGCAAACAACTTTGTAGATCACTGCATCTATGCAGACGATCTTTATATTCTTTGCAAAAGAAGTAACAATACTGAAACTAACACAATCTTTGAATTGTTATTAAATAAAATTTTAGAATGGTCGGTTATTTCTGGAGCCAAAATATCGCTTGATAAAACGAAAAAATTTCATATTTGCAGGAAAAGAATATGCGATGCTAATAGTCATATAGTAACAATAAATAATACCAATATTGAAAATGTAAATAAAATCAAAATTTTAGGTGTAACTTTCTCCTCAAACTACCGTTGGAAAGATCACTGCATAGAACTTAAAAAATCATTGGCTGCCAGAGTTAATCTTATATCATATTTAGCGAGTAAGAAATGTAATGTACATATTAATACCCTTATTTATATAACTAGAACTTTAGTGTTAAGTAAAATTGACTACGGTATATACTTATTCGGTAGCTCACCAAAAACTACTCTACAGATAATCAGCCCGATCTACCACCAAGCAGCTAGAGCAAGTGTGTACGCTTTTCGAACCACAGCAATAAGAAATATTCTTGCCGAGTCAGGACTACCATCGATCGCAGAAAGGTTTCAGCAAGTCTCTACTGGACTTTTACCAAAACTGCTCATGTCAACAAATTCCGTCATAGATAGCGATATTGACCATATTAAATCTACAAAGAGAAATCCACGATTGCCATCAGCTATGTTCCAAATACTAGCTTCTGTAGATAACTTCAGTATACAAAGCGAGCGTCAATACTACTCATTGAAAAACCCACCATGGGAAATACAGAAAATATCGTGCGACCTAAGTCTATGTGAGAGAAATAAATCCTCTACTCCAAAAGAACTTTTCATGCGCATGTATATTGAACGCAAAACTAAATTTGAATCTGAAGGTTGGAGCTGCTGGTTCACTGACGGCTCAAAAAATGAGATAGGTTGTGCCGGTTACGCTGTCGTAAACGAAATTGGACAAGATCTACGGCTACAAACGTTGTCTGAATCCTCATCAATCTTCACTGCCGAAGCTTCCGCTATTTATTGTGCAGCCTCTTTGGCCCTTAAGACGAACAAAAAAATAGTTATATGTACTGATAGCCTTTCAGTGTTAAAAGCTATTCAAAACCCCTCATCTACGGCTTGGAGAAAGGTTAACGAAATAAGAGATCTACTTATCGGAAATGTAAGCAAGTTAAGGCTAATGTGGTCACCAGGGCATATTGGCATTGAGGGTAACGAAAAAGCTGACATTGCGGCAAAGTACGCATGCCGCGCACCCATCACAATGGACTCGAGCTTTGAGAAATGTGATCTACGGCGACACATAAAACGCCACCTACGTAAAAAAAAAGGAAGCAGAGTGGTGTTATTACAGCCACTACCATTACACATCGGTTAATCGCCAGCTTATTCATCCGGTTTATCCGATAGGTACACCAAAAGAGCAAATCAGAATATTCTCTCGACTGCGTCTCGGTCACACACTAACCACTCATCAACATATCCTGAAGGGCGAATCATCGCCTGTCTGCCCAAAGTGTGGTGGCAGCCTAACTGTGAAACATATTTTCGCCGAATGTCCTCAACTCGTTACTACAAGAATCCGATACCTTAATCACAATTGGTTGGATATGCTGAAAGAACCTACTGCTGATAACATTAAAATCATTTTCAACTTTATCAAAAACATCAAAATCAACATTTAACATAATTTAATACTATTTAATTAACTTTGTATTATTATCTTGATCTTATTTTATTTGTAGAGCTGATAGCCCTGGCAGCTAGTGCTCGATTTGTGTAGTATATTAAGTGGTTAATTTATTAATTGTTTAATAAATAATAATAATAATAATAATAAAAAAAGTGCCATTTATATGTATATCCATAGCTATATACAAAAATAGTTCAAAAATATCTGCAATCTACAGTCCACCAGGAACTAGAAATGATAGCAGTTTTACTTTAAATTGAAATAATAACCTTAGTCAACTAGAGTGAGGATAAATCAGAATAACAAAAATTAAATATAAGAAAAGAACCGAAAAATTTGCATAATTGAAATATTACATTATATCATATAATTATAAGATATTTAAGATTAAAGAGCGGATGCTGTATTAGTATTTTGATGAATTCATTTATTATTGCTACTAATTTAATAGAAACGATGCAAAGAAATTTACTTAGGAAAGTTGCAAAGTCAAAGAAAAAATATACATATATGTATGATGTCAATTGACAACGCAGATTAGGGCATTAATTTCATCAAAATTAAATGTAAGCGGCCAAGATTTTGTGCTTCTAAGGAACATTGACTTGTTGCGGATTGACCTTAGATTAACCGGTAAGCTATTAAATAGTCTTGGAGCAATGGTTGTAACATATAGATTTATATTAATAATTGTGAGTTATGTGGTGGAACTGAGACAAAATTTTGCGAAATAATTCTTAAGCTATAATTGGTAGAGTTTCAACTCAGCGAATAGCCAAATTTAATAAAAAATATTCTTAGCACCTTGAAATAATATAAGCGGTAATATTTTTAGATTTCTAAATAGGGGTAAGCTATTAGTACAGCGAGAATTACAGATTGTTCGAATGGGGAGTTTCTGGGATGTTACAAGAGGATATATCTTATAAGTGTGAGCACTTAAGCCATAAACCATTTTAGATTGGAATACACCAAAATATATTTATTAAGCACCATTTGGCACAATATCTTTTTAATAAGAAAAGATGCCTATTAACAATTAGAAAATACCTTTTGAGAGCATCGTGTGATCAGACCAACTCATCTTACAATATGTATGAGTCCATTCAATTTGAAAGCAAGCAGAAAAGTAAGAATTACTAAAAGTTGGAGAGACCCCAGAACATGGGCAAACATCACTGCAATAAGAAAATTTACCCCATTTACCGCTGTGGTAAGTAAATTTATCGAAAGCTAAATCTTTCCCTGAATCATTAAAGAACATAATTCAGTTTAGTCACTAATGCCTAACCTATGTATTTTAAACCAGTGGCTCAATAATTCCAAATCATGATACAAATCAGTGGCAAGATTTCACGGCGAATTTATTTTTCTTTTGAAATCTTAAGAGAAAAGTGATTTGATAAAGATTTAAAACAAAATAGGTCCAAGCACTGATCCCTGAGGAATCTCTATTGAAGTTTTCTGAATCGATCGGACAGAAACACAAAAGCTGGCTGAATAACAAAAGATTCCAGGTGCGGTACTAAATTATCAGGTTTCTATGCATGCTTCTTATGTTTTGATGAATACATTGACAGTTAAATATTAGAATATACTTGGTTGTAAAAAAGATCTTGAGAATCAACATTAGTGCAGTATGTAAAAGGAATAGTGAATAAGTTTTCATTTAAATCAGAAATAACTATACTGAGATTGTTTGATATTTTTATTTTTTGTATTTATTTATCAATGGTTATTTTAGTACAAAAAGATAAATTATCTTATGGCAGATATACTATAGACATAGAAGTGCATTCAATTTGAATTTAATAACGTTATAACATTCAAATATCTTAGAATAAATGTATAAAACTAAATTTAATTTATAAATATAATTTAACACTATAAATTAACAAAAAAATTTTTAAGTTTATAATCATATATTGCAAAACAATTAATATTGAAACTAAACAAGAAAATATTAGACAGAAATATTAAACATCTTGTAACTATTCACATTATCACATATGGGTTTGGAGCTTACTTTTAAATAACAACGCATCGCCTGTTAACTGAAGTTCCACGGGAAATGAGTTCCAAAGTCTTACCGAGTGGATAAAAAACTGACGATCCGATGTCAAAGTTCTATAACGGATGGGAATTATACTATTAATTCTTAACGACCGTGAGAACTGTAGCTTGTTGTATAAATTCACAGGTGTCTTTTTATATATTATTTTGTGTAGAAGTAAAGTTGTTCTAACTTTTAAAAAATTATTAAACGACATATTATAGATTTTATGCGCATAGCTTGATACATGGTCAGACCGCCTAAGTCCGAATACGTATCTGGCGATGTTGTTGTAAAGAACATTCAATTTGTTCATGCAAACGCTATCACAATTACCAAATATTTCACAGCCATATAGCAAAGTTGGAATCAAGTATGATTTTGCCAACAACAGTCTTGTTTTAAGTGGCGTAAAGTATTGTATGGTCCACAACACGCAAAAGGCTGTTAACTCTACCAATTGTTACGATGATGTGGATATTCCATGTAAGAGTTTGATTGAACCTGATTCCTTAATTTTTCGCAGTTTCAAATAAAGTTATCTCAGTGCCGTTGACATTTACTCGCGGTATCACTGACAGATCAAAGGATTTATTTAAAGATGGCTAGACATTTCGACTTAGCCAGATTAAGACATAATCTATTATTTCCAGGTCAACTCTCAATGAGAATGATATCATCACATAATTTTGAGATACACTCTGTTAGCAAACTCGGCTCAGTAGACATGTATACCTGCACATCATCTGCGTACAAATGTACTCTACAATTCCTCGGTACTGTTACTATATCATTTATGTACATGACAAAAAGCAGGGGTCCCAAAATGGAACCTTGAGGCACGCCTCTTAAAATATGTACAAAATCTGACAGCAATTCTGCGATGACGACTGCCTGCCTTCGCACAGCCAAGTACGATTTTAAGAGATTGACAGCTGTATCAGAAAAATTAAACATGTTTTTAAGTTTCCAGCACAACAGCCTGTGATCGACGCTATCGAATGCCTTACTATGATCTAATAGTGTTAAAAATGTTATTTTGCTACTATCCAAAGCTAAACGAATGTCATCAGACACTTCTAAGAGTGCGGTTAAGCAACCTATTGAATGTCTAAAGCCAGACTGATCCCCACAAATCAGTGAATAATTTGTTATAAAAACATTTATCTGTGTGTAGATAATTCTTTCAAAAACTTTGGAAAGGAAAGATAATATAGCGATTGGTTTGTACTCATCACGATTCTTAGGTATAGGAATAACTTTAGCATATTTCCAGAAGTCTGGAAAAACGGAGGAAGATATTGTACAGTTAAAGACATGCGTAAAAGATGGTAGTAGCTTTGGCAGCAGAGTTTTTAAAAAACGTAATGAATTTCATCAAATCCTACAGCGTTCGGTGGTATTGATATTGTGGTAAACTTTACATTGAGCTCATTTACTTTAGCTAAATCAAAAGAATCGTTAATACCTATTTCTTTAATTAGTTTCCAATTTCGCATATTTAAACTTGGCTTCGTAGAGTTTTGATTTTGTGAGTTTTATTTTCGCGTTTACTTTGTTCCTGACTTACGAAAAGCTTTATAAAGACATGGAATCTTGTACCGTTTCCAACGGGCAAACGTATTGTTGCGCTTTTTAATTAGTGCTTTAATATCATTATTAAACCAAGGCTGTTCTCGTGGAGAGCACGTTTTAGTTTTCAAGTGAACAAAATTATCATACAAGGCTTTTACATTGTATTGTATAAAATTAAGTTGATCGTTTACACTAAGGAAACCGAAAATAATGTCCCAATTAAAATTTTCTGATTCTTCTCTTAATCTGTCGTAATCAATATTCTTAAAATCTCGAAAAGAGAAAGTTTGAGGCGAATGATTTGGTTGAAAATCAAGTGATACGTAGATAATATCATGCTTGGAAAAAGCCGGAGCTGTGATTTGGTCATAAAGTAAGACTTTTGGCATATCATTTACAAATCATCTAGGAGAGTATTACTTGAATTTGTAAAGTGTGTTGGGTTAGTACAGTTTATAGGAGAAAGTCCAAGGGACTCTCAGATATAACAGAGATTCAGTAAGCAAGTCACTATTAAAATCACCCGCTATGAATATATTTTTAAACGACAAGCACAGTCGCTCCATACTCAATTACGGGGACCAAATCAATATTACGATTTGGTCGGTATATTGATTCAACAATAATATTATCGTTCCCTATTGTTACATTTAAATAAAGTTGTTCGCATAAGCTTTCAGGAGTGGATTGGAAAAATATTTTACACCACAAGCATGTTTTTACGAAAATAGTTCTATATAGCTTGTATCCGTTCATGTTAAATAAGGCATTTGGCATACACGGCATAAACCACGTTTCAGATACGCACACAATATCTATTTTTGAATCAACAAAAATATACCTGAGCTCATCAAATTTTTTTACTAGGCTCTGACCGTTTAAATGGCAAATTTTTATACCGGACGTACGACCCGTCAATGTTCGTACGAAGTCAAGCGTAAGGTCTATGGAACCGCAAGCTTCATTACTATATCTCTGAAACTCATAAAAAAGATTAAAAATATAAAGTTGGCAACGCGCGCAGATAAATTTAACAGCACAAACGTGAAAAAGCAAACAAAAACTAATTAGATATGTGTAATAGAATAATTAAATGATAAGAAAAAATTGATAAAAATTGTTGTACGGATTTATCTTAATTGATACATTATGATACAGTTTGATTTTCATCTTTTTCAAACTCACTACGAAAAAGCAGCTGCTGATCATTATTCCCTTGTTCCATCGCACTCAGAGTATCTATGCATATTGCAGCATCATTTTGTCGATTTTTTACATAAACTAAGCCATGCAATGTAAAAACAGCATACAATTTGGATCGTTTCCTAAGTCGCACCGCAGCTTGATATATTGTTATTTTCGTTGATGAAAAAAAGAACGTCAGAGTTAAGCCCGACGTGACGAAGCCTTAATCTATCTTTATTTTGTTTTTAAATTTAGCAATGGATTTTAAAAGCTGGTTTTCCTGAAAAGGAGTCCCCAACTTGACAATAATAGTTGAATCCAGTGAAGCTGCTTCAGTGTTTGTTTGACGAAGTGTTGCAAATTTATCTGAACAATTCAGAAAGGTTTTCATTGTTTATAAATGGTATACCGTTTATTCGAAGACTATACGCAACTGCCTGGTTGTCATATTTAGGAAGTTTTTTAGCCATACTGCTCATTTTATGCACATTTTCTTTTTCGCTTTCCTCAACCACATTTAATTTCGACTCCAAATTAATAACACTTTGCTGCAACCTGGATTTAATTTGTTGTTTTGCTGCCAAAATTACTGTTGAGCCTTTCAGCAGTGTCTGTTTCGTTACTGTATTTTTATGTTGTTTTTTGACCCCAGATTCTGCAGGCGATAACTGCTTTTCCGTAACAACTGGCTTAGTGTTTGAAAGTGGTGTAGGTTGTTGATGCATTGACTGACGACGTGTCTCTTTGCACACATCACAGCAATAGTTTAAATTCCCTATCTTCATATATTCCACATCATCAGGCATCAAATTAAGAGCAGTGGAAAAATTCTCTACAATCTGCGCAAACCACCTTAATTTAGTCATTTTTTTTAGAGTGTTACAATTGGTTCTGACGTGTAGGGTAATCTTAAGCTTTGCAAAAATTTGACTGACAGTAAGTAGTTCTTAAGCCACTCAGAAGTTTGACAAGCAGTGAAATTTATTAAAACTAATCTTAGAGCTGCGCTTTGTAGCACTAGATGGCGTTAGTATGATAAATTATTTATGGCTTTGAGAGAAACAAGAACAGGTGATTGTTCATTATATGACAAGAACAACAGCTGACTGTTTATTAAGAGACAAGAAACAAATATTTCTTTGTTCTTTATTGCGTGAAAAGGTCCACTGGCTATGCACTCCCACAAAGCAAATTAAAAGTGTGTGTATATGTAAATTGTGCAAATTTTTATTACAAGAAATTCTCATTTAACTTTGCACTTATAAGTATTTTTCTTTGATACCGCAACAGTCACCCACTCACGCAAGCACTTGTACGATTTTTGTATTTTTTGAACACTTAATTTGATAGTTACTTGTACTTTTTTATTAGCTACCAATTAGCGTGTACATCTACTTTTAAAAAAAGTTTCCTGAATGATATGTTCAAGATCTTCTAATTTATTTATAATTATGTAGTTTTCAGCATCCCTTTCACGGATTAATATTATTCCAATTCGTACACAAATATATTTAAAACCCTTTTCACGTTTAACTTTCTGTGACATCCTAAGTAAACTTCTTGTATCTTTGGCTAAGCTATTATTGATAAAAATCTTTAATCTCTTTTCACATCCAAAAATATTACTTCTTTTCCCTTAATAACGGAATTGAATTTTACCACCAACATGTTTGTAGACTTGTAATTGACATTATTATTAATACTTTTTACAAAGCAATATTCTATGTGGTCAACTGTGACACTAGCCCCAACACCGCTGGAAAAATCTTTGAGGGCACAATCGACCGCATTGTTGTAGCTTACGTTGGGTACACCAAAGATTTCAACACATTTGTTCGCTACTTTTTTGGCGCAAAAAATTCACTTCAGTGTGTAACGAACCTTCGGCCGGGGATCTTGACTCGCCGGAGTCCAGAGGTTCGCTCACAAAAATTTATAATTTGCGAGGGGTGGCTCTTTTATTGAAAGGAGAGAGTTGCACAACTTTTGTGATTTTTTGCAGTTTTATTTAAATTATTTATAAAAATATATATATATGTGTAAATTGTGTGAATAAGTGTATCTACGTATCTGCCGTCGTGTCAGCGTAGCCTGGTCGTCGTATTTTAACTCCGTCGTTGTAGTGAGATTTGTGAGAAAAAGGTAAGACTGAGTGTTCTGCCCACGCGCTGCCTAGCTTCACCACCTGCCGTGCTCTCAACCTCCACCGTGACTCACTGATACGGTAGCGAGCGAGTCACCATGGAAACCTCGAGTTTAGCTTGCTCGTATGCGTATCCAGTTCTAGGCCTCAAGTGTATGAATACGGTAGTGCACACACTTGCGAACCCAAACTCTGACGCTCACGACAGTTCCTACGCTCTTTACCCCTGCCGTGCTCTCAACCTCCATCGCGACTCACTGATACGGTAGCGAGCGAGTCACCATGGAAACCTCGAGTTTAGCTTGCTCGTATGCGTGTCCAGTTCTAGGCCTCAAGTGTATGAATACGGTAGTGCACACACTTGCGAACCCAAACTCTGACGCTCACGACAGTCTTTATGTTATCTACTCACTCAGAACCTCTACTCTACTCACTACGTTCGAACTACGAAATTGACAATATACCTGTAGCCTCTTTGTCAGTACTGCGAATGCTCCGCTTCTCTTTCTGCCACTGCTTCGTCTGTTGCCTCTGCTACTACTGCTGCCTCTGCTACTACTGCTACTGTTGTTACTTCTGCAACCACTGCTACTCCTGCGACCACTGCTGTTTGCTTGCTGACTTATTGTTGCCTTCGCCGGCTCGAAAAGACTGTTCCGATTTTTGAGTTTCTACTTTTATACCCTGTCGCTTTGTTAAAATTTCACCACGTATCGTTATAACAGCTGGGTTTAATATTTCACCATTTTGTGGCTGTAACAGCTGATTGATGACAGCGTTGGTATGTTGACACTCCTGGTGTATTGACAGTAGTGTCTCGTGTTGCCACCTGGGCATCCGATGCAACTTCAGTCTGATTCTCACGCGATCCAACGCGATTGTAAACTAATTATTTTAAATAGTGCGTAAGAATCAAAAAATAGGAAATAAGAAATAGCACAGCTGCTGCTGTTGGAGTTGTGGTCGAAAACGAGGCACTGCCGACTTTCGTCTTCACAAGTGAATAATTTCAAGCAGATTAGCGCTATCATCGCTAAAAGAAATAATTTCGTTATAAAATTTTCTTATGTTATCTCCTTTGACACTACTAGTTGATGTTGTTAATCGTTAGGTATAATAGAATGATGAAATAGTTGCTGGTGCGGAAAGCCAACATAATCTTATGGTTCGCTATCATTTTTATTGTGTGGCGCATGAGAATTAGCATAAAACTGTTGTTGTTTGAGTAAGCTAGTAGCTAAATTGTTGATATGAGCATGCTTAAGAGAAGTACGAGCGTTCAGTCAACTTATGTTGACAGAAAAACGGAGCTAACTCAGCAGCTTATCTCACGCCGCGCGTCAAACGCACCATCATCTACTACTTTTCAGCAGTCATCGTCGTTTGAAAATCCGCAGCCGTTGTCCTACGTTGCGCCTCCGAAACAACGCTTGCCCATACTACAACCGAGCAAACAGGTGGGAGATAAACTGTATCAAAATACTAACAATAAAAAAGGGTATTTGTAATGTCAACTAATTCTTATAAAAATTGATCAAATTGTAAATCTGATTCTCATGCAGTTAGCAACTGTCGACAATTTCTTTCGTTCACGCCCGTTACTCGTTTTAAAGAGGCCAAACAGCTCCAATTGTGTTTGAGCTGCTTACATAAGGGCCATGAAATTAAAAATCGTCAATCTGGCTGTTGTCGCATTTGCTCTCTCAAGCATTATACTGTTTTTAATTTTGAATCAGCCGTATCAAAGTCAAACTCTTTGCCTTCGGCTTCATTTAATTCGTTGCTCACTTCAAACACAAAATCGCCTTCTACCTCTGTAGCCACCGCTACCGCAGCTGCTCACGAGACCAATGTCACATCTGCTTCTGCCAGCTCCCAACAATCGGCTTTCGTCGTTGCATCAGTTTTGGATTCGAAACATGAGCATAAAAATATTGACTATCAATTTCGTTTTCTTGGCCACAGCCATGGTGTTCATAAAAATAAAGCTGGCTTCTTAATATCTTTAGAGCCATTCTCGTCTCTGCATCACAGGTGCTTTTTATCACAAGCAGCTTCTTTGGGCAACTGCAAATCAAACCACAAAAATCAACAACTTTTATTCTGGTATCGGTCATTTGGATTTCGTTGCTATCAAAATCGTTAATCTTGATTTGCAAGCAACCACCAGCAATTATTCTACTTCAATTTCGGCAGTAATCGTTCCAGCCATCGTTGACAATCAACCTTCGTATACCTATAACCTAAGCTTTCCTGCTTACATAAAACTAGCTGATCCCTTATTTAATAAGTCCCAACGCATTGATTTGTTAATTGGCGCAGATTTATTTTACCATTAGATGTATGTTGGGCAAATACGTCTTGCCCCGCAGTCGATTTTGCTGCAAAAAAACTAAGTTGGGGTGGATCGTAGCAGGTAGTACCAATCGGGCCTTACATACAGCGTGAGTCGGAACTCTTTTTAGATCATCTAGTTCAAATATTCTGGGAGGTTAAAAACCATTTTGAAAATAATACAAAAATCACCAAAGAGCAGCTCGATTGTGAAAAGCATTTTTCACAAACTACACTCGTTTGGAGTGCGACACTTATTACTTGGTAATTTGTACCAGCAGGCACTAAATCGTTCTAAAAACCTAGAGAGGCGACTTAATAAGAACTTGGTAGTTAAATTGCAATACACGACGTTTCTAAAAGAATATCTCGACCTTCAACATATGTCATCTGTTGATAGCATACCTGATAATACTAATTATTATTACGAGGTCATATGACCTCGTATTTTTTGTCGCATCATTGTGTGTTTAAGGAGGACAGCAAAACCACAAAATTGCGCGTGGTCTTTGATGGTTCATCCTGTGCACATCCTGGTAAATCGCTAAACGAGGCTCTGATGCTACGTCCAGCTATACAACCCAATATTTTTGATATTTTATTGCGCTTTCGATCTTTTAAAATCGCGTTCACTGGAGATGTGGAGAGAACCACCGGAAGACAAGATTTAAATTTTTAAGCTCGACACTGCCTGCTTCGTTCCTCGCAATTCGCGCTATGCAGCAGCTTGCTGCCGACGAAGGCAACTTATATCCAATAGCAGCACGTATTGTGTGCCGAGACTTTTATGTTGATGATTTAATTTCAGGAGGTAATACGGTTGAAGAGGTTTTGCAAATTTTGAGGGAAACAACACAGATACTCAATAAGGGAAATTTCAAGCTTCGAAAATAGTGTTCGAATAACCCAGCTATAATTCAGGAAGTAGCAGAAATTTATAAAGAAAGAATTTTAAAATTTAGTGATGGCAGTGACGTCACGAAAGGGCTTGGGCTTGTGTGGGATCTGACGATCGATAATTTTTTGTTTTTATTTTCTTGGCTTAATAGGGTCAGTTACTGCAAAGGCAGACTTGTGGAAGGAAACGTTAGATTGGGACTCTACTCATCTTGGATCAATATTTGCGCAGATTTTGAACTCGTTAGCAGTTACCCCTTTCCACGGCTGGTTTTGATTCCTCACGCTAAAATACAAATTCATGCGATTTGTGATGCTAGCCTTTGTGCATATGGGGTATGCGTGTATATTAGATCAGAATTAAATTACGTCATTGAAAGTCACCTTTTGTGTTCCAAATCGAGAGTATCTCCCCTGAAAGTGCTTGATATTCCTTAATTGGAGTTTTCTTCCGCATTACTGCTGGTAGAGCTCGCATATTCCATATCTTTACTGAAATTTTCAAGGAAAAATTTCATTGCTTAACGGATTCCACCGTGGTGCTGTCATGGCTTCAAGAAGAATCGTCTAATTATAATATTTTTGTTTCAAATCGTATTAGTCGCATTCAATCACTAACCAACAAGATGTCTTGGTATTATGTGCCAACTGATATTAACCCAGCCGATATCTTTTCGAGAGGTGCAACGCCTAAGGATATATTGAGCCCATTGTTTTTAAAACATGGACCCGGCAAGTGGGCATCTTCACCTTCTTCTATTATAAGTAGATCTGCCAAAAAAGCGTAAAAGGGCATTGATTATATCATCAAAATATTTCGATTTATCGCTTAATTGCAAGTATATAAACACTTTTGGTAAAATGCAGTGAATTTTTGCATATATCTACAAGTTTGGAACTAGGAGTGAAAATCACGTTGGATCCCTTTCAACGAAGGATATACAAATGGGATCTCATCTGCTCATTCGCAGGGTGCAAATGGCATCGCTTCGTACTGAATACTGTCGTTTCAAAAACAAAGAAGTCAATTCATGTTTCTCGGCAGTGAATCCATTTTTGAACTGCTTCGGCTTATTGCATGTGGGTGGGAGAACTCAGCGTCAGATTTCGAGTCAATGCATCCAATCATTTTTCCAAATTATCATCCTCTGATTGATTCAATTATAAAATATTTTCATCATCGGTGCTTACATGCAGGACCACAGGCGCTATTGGCCATAATTAATAATAAGAAAAACTGTGAGTCGCGTAATAAACAGTTGTAATTTACCAGCGGAAAGAGTGCAAGCCAACAGAGACTTCATTGGCCCATTGTTTTATCGCTCAGGAATTTGAAATCGATCTCCAATCAAGTGGTATGTCAGTGAATGCTTTGTCACTAAGGCAGTGCATTTGGAGTTGGTAAGCGACTTATCAACACCATCGTTTCTAGCGAGGAAAGCCGAGGAGGCTTTTATAAAAATTGTAAAATAACATTTACTTCGCACTATTGGCCTTTCTATTTTGTCTTTTGAAGAACTTCGGGCATTAATTTGTCTTCGAGGTACTGACACCGGCGCATTTCTTAATAGGTGCACCACTCAAGAATGGTCCCTACCTAGAGATAGGTGAGGACGGTGTTGTGCGCGTGGCTAAACGTCAGACCAACAACGGTGTGGTGAAAGTGCAGTCGCCAAACTTTGCATTCTTCCAAAAATCGGTCCTGTGAAAGCGTGGGGAGGATGTTCGGAGAACTTAAAGCCGAACTAAATTGATTTTGTATTTTTTGGCAAAATTTAAGTATTGCTCTCATTTGTAGTTTGTAATTTTAACTGTTCTTAAAGTTTTCTAATTTGACTCAAAGTTGCATAGCATAAAATCATGATTAGTTGTCATTTGAATTTTCATATTTCGCTGCAATACATTTTTTGTAAACTATAGCTTTACTTAAGCTGGCAATCGCTCGGTGGCAAATAAAAATCATAATTTAAAGTTTGAACTTTCACGTTTAATTTCCTAAAAAAATATCTTTTATGGAAAAAAATTTTTTTTGCATTTATTTCCAAAAAATCCGTATTATACTTACCGAAATAACAAATACGATAAAATTGTGTTTTGAGATGTATTTTTGTTTTTAGCAATTTGTATAAATATAATATAAATATGAAAAATTAAATATAGCAAAAATACAGTAAATTCAATTCAATACCGATCAAAAATACACCAGAAAACCTAATTATGATGGTAATCATAAAAACAATGTTTTTCCGAAGTTAAACACAAATTTATTTTACGCTTTGTGCAAAACATCCTTGTTTGTACAGGGCAATTCGCCATTTTGCATCTTCCCTTTTTATCCATCGTTGTACCATGATTGATAATGGCAAGTCTGCTATCCCTTAGCGGCGTCGGATGTACATTCGGTCTTCGACGTTTTTCAAGAATTTGCTTTTCTACAGATGGACGTCCACGCCCATGTAGCTGCCTTTGTATTGTACGAAAATAATGTGTCTGCCAACTCAAGCATGAATTCTACTAATCTGATTTCCTTAAGTCCTTGCCGGTCTTTATTTATTCTCCTGTGCAGTAGCCAGGCATTTATACAGGTCATATCAAGAAGATGATAAAATATACGTTTGGTCCACTTTCAACTTTTCATCATTATGTTGTGGCGACCCATTTAGCATTAAATCAATTTCACCCATTTGACAGTTATAATCTTTAATGATTTGTAGACAAGGGATTTGTCTTTTTTTGTAGAATCGCTTTACTTTCACAGGCTGCGACTCTGTATGATTGGTGTCTAACATAGGTTTAGTGCCAACATAAGTAGAAATCAGGTTAACAATTCGGTTGTCTTTCCATGAGAGTGTCATTATATCAATACCATACATATTGGATGCGAAACCATGACTTGTTCCACGATCGTATTTCATCATTACTTTCTCATCAGAGAACTTGCAATTTTTAATTTTAATGCGCCTGATAGTGCTTACAGCAAGTATACTCTGTGTATGCGAACAAAATAATAACGGCACAGTGGTATAAAAATTGTCAAAGTAGACTATAGGTACTTCCCGAAGTAATCTGACCACTATATTTGCAGAAATTTCAAGATCCGGTTCTAATTCAGTTGGAATTTCAATCGATCCACTATATTTCAAACTTGTAAGCGTATACCGAAGTATCACACATTACATAAAATTTTAAACCCCATTTTTTTTGGTTTGTTTGACAAATATTGCTTCATGTAGCTAGAAATTTTTGTGGAACACATTTGATCATCCACGCACAGCTTAATTAATTTTGGCATACTTCCAACAGTTTTATTGAGAAAATCAATAACGGGTCGGATTAAATAAAGCCTATCCCGGTTAGGATAATCTTGCTCCGGCTATTTTTCTTTGTCACTGAAATGATGTACTTCCCTTTTATTTAAACCGTTTTCTGCTGTTTTATGATCGTGCAAAAATTTTAAATTTTTTTCAATTAAGCTCACACAATTGCAATGGAATTCATTGCACTTGCAGGACTTTACTTTCAATTGATGACGTTCAACTTTTAGTTTACAAGTCTATCAATAGAACTTATAAAAAAATTACCACGAACGCACTCTTAAAGGAAATATCAATAACAAAGAAACTGAAGCAATAAGAGATAGTGAAAATGGCACACTTTACGTACTTTCTACCGATAAAATTTACAGATTAGGAAAAACAAATTTTTTGCTGAATTAAAAATAGTTCGAGAATGACAATTAATTGCTGCGAAATTATTAATGCTTTATGCGGAGCTAACAGAAAAGCATACTTAAGATACGTAAATTCTGTTGGTGTAACATAAAGCTTGCTAACTTAACATACATACATATAACGTAGGAATGTGCTGCCTCAGCATGAGGCTAGAAGATATGAAATAAACTACTATTTTTTTACTCTACTGCTCTTTGTTTCATAATTTTTAAAAGAGCGATCATACATCAAGATTTATGAGCACTCATAACAAAACAAAAAAATTTAATTCAATTCAACTTCTAAACAAATTAAAAATTAGCGAATTTAAATAACATTTTTTTTTCTTTTCTTTGTAATTCTTACATGGTAAATTAAATTAGATTTATTCAATCACTATATTATTACAAAATCATACGTTTATTGAACTTCAATGGTTTTTCCTGTTCGCATTGATTTCGCAATTCTCGAAATCGTCAATGTCAACGACGTGATATGATTCACCAAAAAGATTATGTAGCTTATGACCGCAATCATTTTTCAAATAGAGCATATAATTTAATTGAACGTTTTGTGTTCTTGATCTCCAGTAACACTATTCCTTTTTCGCGTATTTATATTTCTCTATAGACACTTTGGCTGTTTTGTAGGAATAGGTTTTTTACCATAGACAAGTTCAAAGGGGCAGTAGCCGTGAACTGTTGATGGTGTGGTATTACAACAATAAGAAAAAAATGTTAACCACATACCCCAGTCAGACTTATTAACGAACAGGTAAGAACGAATATATTCGTTGATTCATGACTTCACTCGATAACACCTATTGTTTTGTGATGGTATGGAGTCGAGGTTTTATGCTTAAGCTACAGAGCTCCAAAATTACTTCATTTTTATACTCTGTCCCCATATAAATCATCAGTTGATTGAAGGGGCCAAGTTCTAGGATGCAATTTTCTACTAAGCCTCTTTGTTTTGGAATTAAGAGGCAACAAATCGCTTTGCTTCGTTGTTGGTTTTGGATAGGATTTCTAGCATGTGCGGTTAGCTTAGATTTTATAAGAGTATCCGCCAGCGACCCATGGGTATCCTTAATGGAGTCCACAAGGCTGATGGCAATTAAAAATCGTTGCAAATTCTCAAATTTACTATCGAAATCTGGATGCAGCTTTAAAGCCGTGCTTAGGAATTCTACAGGAGTTATGGTTGTTTTTGTGTTATCTTTGACTATTTTAAAATCAGGATCATTCACCAACAGCTTACATATGTTATTAGGATAGTTTTGACTTTCTCGGCTGGAGCTGTCTCCTTCGAGATCGGTTCTTAATATTTTGGGTTTATAATTTCAGAAATTTCTGTTGGCATAGTCGCATGTACTTCCAATCTCTTAAATAATATTTCAAGTCGTATTAAAATAGTAATGTACGTCAGCTTTATGGTCTAGCTTTAAAAGTGGGAATATCGAGCGTAGAATACATAATTTCTAAATTTTTGAACTCTGTCTTTGTAGACGGCCAACTTAGTTTTGATCAAACACTTATAGGACTTACCAAATATCGACTTAGTATTTTGTAAGCTCTCTTGTATCTGTTCCCATTTAGTTGGAACAGGTATATCCAGGTATTTAATAACCATTTTCAACATTATTTCTTCTTCTTACCTAAATCTAAAATAAATAAAAAAATCAGATTTTCGTCTTTTTTTTTTCTTTAAATTTAGATGTACAATTTAGTACATTGTGTACAAAAATTTTATTATTGGTCGAATCTCGATTTCATTTATTATTTCTGCCGTATTTTCGGTTTTCTTAGTTTTGTCAAACATGTCGGATTACCTGGTTCATACAGAAATATTTTAGAATAGACATACTAAGGAATTTTCTTTCAAAGGATTTATTTTATAAGAAAAATAAGAAACTGATACCGGATCAAGTCATGACTAAGTACTTCATAATATATGTCATGCAACCAATTCCGAAATGTAGAAAAATAATATAAAAATTTAGCGCAACATTTGCTGCTTTTGGTGTAATTTCTGGATGTGTAATATCACACGCGATGTATAAATAACGTAACTTGAATGATTGATAGTTGATACAGAACTATCAATCAAATCCAAATCAAAACGAACAGGAAAGTATAACAAAGTGTGCATAGGAAAAAAGTTGAAATTGAAAATTTCTATCGTCCAATTTTGGTTGAGTTACTGGCGTTGGGCATCATTTTTGCGTTGCTTCCTCCATTGTTGTAGTTGATATAATAGTTCGGAAGGTAGCGTTGCATTTTTAAGGGCATTCTTCCCGCCTAATTTTTTTGCAATTGATAGTTTAGGTAAGGCTGATAATGGAAATAAGCATCATTCACCAGAATCGTGGTGGGTCTGGTTGTGAGAGGCTGACGAAAGAAGTTTCGCTCGAAAACTTGAAAAGTAAGCCACTTGGTAGAAAAAAACGTTTAGAACAGTGCTATAGAGCAGATGAAAACAAATCGATTTCATGTGAGTAAGAATTTCTCAAGTGGCCAACTTCTAAACGAGAAATGCTTATTTTTTAATGAAATTTTGTTACTAATGGTATGTGCTAGAAATCAAAATGTGAAATGATTTTTTTTTTTGTTGTTGTTATAGGCAATTGGAGTTCGGGCAGCAAATTTTTTGAAAACCTTATAACTTTTGAACGAATACGACTTTTATAAAATTAACGGTGTTAGATTCGTATTGAAGAAGAGTATAAGCGAAATTTTTTTTCAATTTTATATAATTTATTTTTCAATGCTTAAAATATGCTGAACACGATGGCGGTGTTTAAAATTCTTTTAGAACTGGCTCACGCCCCATAATGGCAAAAAATGATAATTTGGGTCCGTTGGTGCGGTTTTTGGCCACTTCAGAGGTGACAGTTTTTGGCCATTTTGTGGGGTGGGGGTCAACTCCAAAAGAATTTTAAACACCACCATCGTGTTCAGCATCCTCGAAAACGGGGGGCGGAGGTGGTCTGGTTGCTTCTTAAATTAGTTGTATTTTTCAAAGATTTTTCCGACTTACAGAATCCACTATAAGCCCGTTGGGCAAAGTAATAAAGTATGTATATAAATAAATAATACGTTAAAAGGGACACATTTTTTTTCAACGGAATATTGAACGTTAATATTTTGGTTTAGAAGTGGCCCACTTGAGAAATTCTTACCCATGTCCAAAAAATCTGCACACGATAAGATTTAAGCCACCTTGTACCGATTTAAAGTCTCCAATAAATACTATAGTTTTAAAATAAATAATATGGTTTTCAGATTTGAACGAGATATATTAATTTAAAACTTTTAATAGAAACCTTACTTTTTCGAAAATGATGATGGTCATTAAAAATTTTAAGACTATGAAAAGTGGGTCAAATCTTGTCATACCGAAATTTTTCGGGCATGAAATCAAAGTGTTTTCTTCTGCTCTACATTATTGGTCATAACATAATTTTCTACTTGTGGCTTACATTCAGAGTTATTGAGCGAACTTAAACTATCAATTGCAAAAAAAATAAAGCGTGAGGAAATGACCTTGAAAATTGCAATATAGGAATATTTATTGCTGACCCTGTTCCCTTCGAACAGGGGTGTAGGGCTGACGGTCTGTGGTCTTCATCATAAAAAATTGTTTTTTTAATGCGATCCTTTCTGTAATTATAATTGCTTAGGATTACTTTTTCACAATTAGCAGGAACATTTTTCTTAGTTTTTCACGAAGGCAGGATCATTTTTTAATTATAATAGTAGGAACATTTCAAAGAGGCAGGATCACTTTTTAACAATTTTATAGAAATATTTCACAGGCAGGATAATTTTTTTACAATTTTATAGAAATATTTCACAATGCTGGATCACCATGTTGTTTAATATATTTTCATAGACAATAATAATTAAATGATATGAACGAACTTACAGCCATCTAGCAGCGTACAACATTCAAGTAAAATTTTTCATAATGCTTTATTTATTAAACAATCTTTCACAACAAAGGAATAAAAGAACAACTCTAGAATATATGTATACACATGTTTGGATTCTTAAACTCTCATCTGGTAAACTATGCATCGCATTATGGGATACGTGAACAAATAACAAGTTTCGTAATTCCGGATCGTGTATTCCGTGAACTTTTACGCAATCACATCTGTTGAAACAAATAATAAATGCTAATATTTCTATTTTGTTTTTCTATTTTTTTTAAATACGATTGCCGTTCCGTTCACAGAAGCGGCGATTCGATCCCAGTATATTTTTAGTACTAATGCAAACCTAACGAAAATCTAATCGTTAATTTCAAGCATATGTGGAAAATTTTTAAGTGAATTCAAAGAACACAACATTGCGTTGAAATTTTAATCAGGTGTTTAGCATGACGTCACCTGAGTGCATTTAACCGTAATTTGTCTTTGTTATCGTAGTGTCTTAATTATTTGTTTATATTGTAATGCACAGCCGTTGGCTGTGAGACACTACTTGCTCAAAGTTATGCCATCCTGGCGCATAGCATATTTTCAGGATTCGGCGTGTTCGCCAGTTTTAGAAATTTTTAGTTGTTTGTTGTATTGGCAGTTTTTAATAATAATAATAATTATATAATATGGACTTACAGCCATTTAGCAGTAATAATATTTAATTAAAATTTTACAAGTTGATACAATGCTTAATTTATTAAACAAACTTTAGTAATAATGGAACAAAAAAAAACGATAACTCTAGAATATAGACTTGTGTTTCGATTCTTAAAATCTCATCAGTATATTTTTGGTTGATGCCTAACATACGTCAGCACTCAAATTATACCCGCCATACTAATGCAAACCTAACGAAAATCTAATTTTTAATTTTAAGCAAATGTTGCAATTTTTACAGTGAATTCAAAGAATGAATGTAATCTATATAATGTTTAATGATTCGTTATTACTTCTTTGCTTTCAGAATTGTATATATACGACATTAAATGTAGATACATAGTAAAGATCTGTGAATGTTGCCTGGCTGGCTCTCTGGTTCTTGTGTGTGGCACACAAGCACTGCGGATAAGGGATTTTTGGATATATGGGAAATTAAAGCTATTCCAATTTGGACGAAAGTAGTGTCAATCGATGGGTCCTAAAAATGGTAATAGAAACGGCCAATAAAATAAGTGACATCGGTCTTGGATCCCAAGCTGTCCAAGAAAAAGTTAAGGCGTATCAAAAAGCCCTGATATGGGTCGGAACTAAAGTTGGTCCGATCTAAACAAGAGAGGTGTCCATCGATGGGTTCATAAAAACGGCCAGTAAAATGAGTGACTTCGGGCTTGTTACGGAGTTTCTTTTGTTTTTTTAAATTTTTGCAATAGTCAATTTAAAAAGATTCCTGGTTAATATTTTAAACAAGCCTAAATTGAGTTTAACTATGTATATTTTTGAATTAACTAGATTCATTTTTATTATTTTCAATCAGATTTCTGGTTGAATTAATAAGATTTCACCTTGACACCAAAACATTACGATTCTTAGTTGAATTAATCAGATCCTAGTTGAATTTTTTTTCAGTGTAGTACGGAAGAAATATAAAACTCGATGCCTGCGAGATTTATATTAGAAAGTTTGTCTATAATTACGGGGTCGATGCGTCGGAAGATTCCCTGGCAGGTGAGGATTGACAGTAGCTGAAGTTTCAATTTAAATTGCAGTACAAATGAGCAAATTTTTTGTATCTTTGCTGAAACGGCATTATTTAGACCAGAGACTTGGGCTTGTACGGATCTGAAATGCTTAAGATTAAAAAGCTTTTCAAAAATAAAACTTAAATCAATTAATGCACCTGCGGAGTATATTATGCCCAAGTGACAATGGAAACTTTTGAAACTAATTGCAAAACATGTTTACAAGTTACCACTGTGCAAGTTGACTCACAGTAAAGGCAGTCAACTATGCAGAAAGTTGATCCCGTTGAAATGGTTATTTAATTAATTTATTTAAATTGTTTGCTTACTACGCGTCTGACTTAATTAGCAAAATAAAATAAATAAACAAAAATATCTTGCCACTATCCGATGGGTTCTTTAGAGAAGGATTTTTATTCGTAAGTTTAGTTTCAGAGTTGTACTATATAAGTCAAGTAATTAAATAAATTCAACTACTAAGTAAATTAAATTGAAATTGGCGTCCAACCGGCTAAGAACCAAACAACAACAAATTTTAGCGGCAGCACGTCAACACCAGCGGTAGAGCAGTAATCTTCAAAGCTAGATAAAGGGAAATAAAAGAGTCAACTCAACTCAACACCGACGGCAGCGGTGGGAAAATCATATCTAAAAAACAACAATTGTAGCGGCAGCACGTGAACACTGGCGGCAAAACAACAGTCATTAGAAAAGAAATAAGAACATGTGAGTGGAATGCTCACTGATACGCTATAATACACGTAGTGAAACTATTTTTTTTTGCAAGATATTTTTTTTGTTTGCAAAATTTACAGTGAAAATAGATTTTGTAGAAAATAGCTGATTTGGAGCCGGTCGTAAGCACCGCGCTTGCGACAGAGCGTGAGGAAATAAACAAAAAGTTTAAGGAAATAGCTAGGTTAATAGAACAAACAAAAATAACTACCTTAAAAATTTAAATTTATATCGATTAGAGATTCTAGAAGGTGTACGTTGTGATGAACCCCTCGATGTTGTTAAATCTATGCCAGATTTTGGTGACCTGCAGGCTAACGCCGCTAACAATATTTTTGAAAAATAAAATGGGAGCTCGCGACACTATCAGGCCATCTCTATTATAAGAAATAAAATTAAAGAACCGGCTGATGCCATTCTGTCCTCTTTTAATACTAAACTAAATTTCAAGGCGATTATAAGCATGCTTGATATCACTTATGATGATAAGCGACCTTTGTACTTAATTGAGCAAGAACTTGGAACCCTCAGACAAGGCAACATGTCACTGCTTCAATACTATGAGCTGGTTGAGGGAAGCCTGACCCTGCTTACAAAAAAAACTCCATATTGAGTCATAGGTCGTGTGTTCGTATCTGGTCTAAGAAGAGGTCTCACAGATGTTTTATTTTCGTCAAAACTACCAGATTTACTATCTGGTTTAGTGTTGGCTCAGGAGGTTGAGTCGAATTATGAACGATATGCTTTTGCGGCTCATTATGCTAAAAGCATCGAAGAACAAGCTTACAGGGAGGAGCAACAGCGGTCCCAAAATCGTCAGCAAATACGAGTAGGGAACAATAGTTACCAAAAAAAGACTCCATACTTCTTTAACCAACATTACCAGCCTTAGGGGGACATTGGTGGCAATGGTCCGATAGAAAAAATGGATGTAGATCCCACATCGTCGCGTTTTAGACAACCGACAGAATTTCAGAGGCAACAAACTCACAGTAGCCAAAATAACAGTCAGGGGACTCAGGGGCTGACTAGTTCGTAGGACGTACGTGTGAGCTATATATGTTTCAAGAGATTCTACAACTCAAAAAGAGCATCAGATAATAGACCACAAAAAATAAATCATGTGGCGCAAGAAAATACGGGTCCTAAGGATTCGGACTATCAAAGTGTGGATGAAGCTGCAGTAGCAGAAAGTGAAACCGACGTAGACGAATTATATGAATCAGATGAAGATCATTTTTTAGAGGGAGGTCCCTGTACCGTTCGTACAGTGGACAATAACAGGGAAGAACATGAAGTTTTTAATAGACACTGGGGCCGCAAAATATTTGTAGTGATCCCATATCATTCAACACTTCTATCTTACACTTATCCGCTGACCACACAAACATTTGTCTTTCACACAGTTTAAGTTCATTAATACGGACAAGACCCAAATCAACGTAACATAAATAAACGTAGTAAATTTATGACAGAATTATATTGCACTAGCGCACGCTACATAGAGATAAGCGTGGCGTCTAAGCGCACTTAATGTAGTGCACTCACATGGCTTAGCCATGTGCACGTTATGTAATAAGTGCAGGATTCAGATTACGGTCTAACGACTGTATGATTTGTTTATGTTATGCTACAAAGGCCGTGAATACGAATCGTGTGAAAGGAATTTTGTTTACATCAAAATGTGGGAAACAAATCGGTTTTTATTAAAATCACCTAATCAAAATTACTCAAATTTTGATTGGTAGATTTTGTTGTGATTTGTTTGTGTTGCTAATCCAGTGCTCAATTTTATTTGGAGCATTGGAAAAACTGGAAAAATAGTGAGCGACAAATTTGTAAGTCACTCATTAAATTTTGTAGAAATACTTATGATTTTACCAAAATAAATTAATCTTGAATGACATGAGCTGAATACAGCCGTATTTTATTTTCAACATTCAAAAAGCTCTTTAGCTGATTTTAAAAGTTGTGTGCGACACACAAATCTTCTCTAACTAAACAAACAACCTATAAAGACACCATATATTACATAAGGCCTATGCAGGGCATTGAAAATAAAATCGCTGTTGACGCCCCATTCTTAGTAAAATCAATACATGGTTTTAATAGTGTTAAGTTTAAATATTCTCTACCTATGTTCGGAAAGAACAGTTTTTTTTTGTGTTACCAGACCTCACAACGTTTTATGGAATAATTGGACTTGACTTTCTAACGGAAGTGGGCGCCACCATAGACTTGAGAAAGATGGTAATTAGATTTGATGCTGGGACAAAAGTGATAAAATTTCACGGATGTGAAGATGTCAATTTTACGAAAGTTGAAGACATTGTGGTTCCTGCATCAGTGAGGGCAGATTTCGTAAAAATTATGAAACGAAATTTAGGGCATTTAGGTACTCAAACGAGTTGTTGCCGTATAACACTTCAGTAGTGGCTACAATTCGTACAGAGGATATCGAGCTTGTGTATTCAAGACTATATCCATTTCCCATGGGTGTAGCCGAATTCGTACATAAGGAGATAATAGATCTTTTAAAAAACGGCATATTTAGGCCGTTAAGGTTCCTTTACAACAATCCCATTTGGGTCGCTGATAAGAAGGGCATTGATGAATCAGGGAATAAAAAGAAAAGTCTTGTCATAGACTTTCGAAAGCTCAATTTAAAAACTATTGATGATAAGTATCCGATACTCAACCTATCAATGATTCTGTCAAATTTGTGAAAGGCTCGTTACTCAACAATACTAGACTTAAAGTCTATCTACCACCAAATTACGCTTGCGGCCTCTGAAACAGGGGCAGATCATGTCAGACACATTGACTGGGTATTAAAAAGCCTTTATGAGGGTTTCGCGGGAAAAATCAAATTTTTTTATAGAAAGCGTAGAGTATCTCGGTTTCATCGTATCGAGAGGAGGCACAAAAACAAGTCCGAAAAAGTGAAGGCTATTCGGGATTACGCTGAACCCTCCACACTGTTTCAGTTAGATCCTTCTTATGACTAGCTAGCTGCTATGGAAGCTTTATAAGAGACTTCGCGTCGATAGCGAAACCACTGACTGATATACTAAAGGGCGACAGTAGAAAAGTAAGTCCCCAGCGATCAAAAAAATCTCTATAAAATTTAATGAGATTGATTCTCTTCTTCAAGCCTTTAACAAGTTAAAGAGCATTTTGACATCGGAAGATGTTATGCTCTATTACCCCGATTTTAGAAAGTCGTTGATCTTACGACAGACGCTTCATTTTTTGGTCTGGGCGCAGTATTATCGCAGAGTGGAAGACCGATCACAAAGATTTCAAGGACATTAAAAGAAAACGAGTTGAATCTGGCAACTTACGAAAGGGAACTTTTGGCCATAGTACGGGCTTTACAGAACCTTCGTCAATACCTCTACGGAGTGAGGGACCTTAACATCTTCACAGACCATCAGCCTCTAACTTTTGTGATTTCAGACAGGTACCCGAACGCGAAGATTAAGCGGTGGAAGGCGTTCATTGATGAACAAAACGCAAAAAATTTTTACAAACCTGGGAAGGAGAATAATGTTGCAGACGCTTTGTCCTGACAAAATATTCATGCCTTGGAGGACCAAGCAGAGTCTGACGCGGCCACAACTCATTGTGAAATATCCCTGACTTATATAATTTACATTGAATTGCTATAGAAATCAAATTTGTATAGAAGAGGAACAGGTTCCATTAAAACAGACATTTATTTTGTTCAGCGAAAAACACGTCATTTGATATGTTCACAAATAAAGACAGTTTTTTTGAAACGCTTAAAGAATCTGTAAATCCGAATGTTGTGAATGCAATTCATTGCGAGCCAACAATTTTAGCGCACATTCAACATGCCCTTGTTCAAGCTTTTCCTGCCACGTAGTTTTGGTACTGGAAAAATGTAGTGGTTGACATCTTTAACAAAGATGAGTAAAAAGAAATTATAATCACCGAGCACAATAGCGCCCATAGAGCTGCTCATAAAAATGTGAAACAGATTCTTTGCGACTACTACTTCCCGATGACGACGAAACTTACAAATAAGGTAGTAGCAAATCGTAAAATATGCTCTAAAGCAAAATACATTCGGCATCCTAAGAAACAAAATCACGGCGAAACACCGATTCCTTCATGTGTTGGCGAAGTGTTGCACATTGTAATTTTTTGCTACGCACAAAAAGAATTTCCTTACTTGTATTGATAAACTTTCCAAGTTTGCAGTAGTCTAACAAATAGCATCTCGCACTATTGCAAATGTAAATAATAATTCAATTCAATAATTCAAGTAATGAAATCATTTCCCCACACGAAAACAGTATTTTGTGACAACGAAGCTTCTTTAAATTCAGAAACTGTAAAATCGCTGTTGCTGAACCATTTCATAGTACGTCAAATGGGCAGGTGGAACGTCTGCATAGCACCCATAGCATAGATACGGTCGATCTGATACTTTACGCAACTGTGGAGTATAATAAAACAGTACACTTAGTTTTCGACAAAAGGCCTATTGACGTAATTCGTTCTGCAACAAATGACCTCCTACAAGAAATCAAGGAAAAAGTTCGAAAGGCACAGGAACTACAGCTGGAAAGACAACAGATTTAGGCAAAATAGGGTTTTTAAGGCAGGAGAGAAAGTATTGGTGAAGACATACAGGAGATTAGGAATCAAGCTTACGGCTCTTTATGGATAAGGATATGGATAAAAGTAGCTTTGGGAACAATTGTCCTAATACAGGTGAGGGTGGTCATAAGAACAACCTTAGGTGAAATTCTTCTATAGTCTAGAAATTCTTTTATTTTTTACTAAATTTTTATCTAAACCTATTTTTAGGATTATTTTTACACTAATTTCAACAATTACAATAGTTATTGCAAAAATGACCGACTACACGCACTCGCACTACATACCCATTCTTGACGGGAATGTTATCATATGGGATAAATATGACTACATAAGACCCATATCCAATCTTACAACGTACTACGAAATAGCAAACTGGACGACAAGCATGACAAGTTTTTTTCCCACAGTCACATATGTGGAAGATTTTGGAAATAGATGCCAGACATTCAGGGACTCTTTTCTGTCACTTATAAATGTGCATCATAGACATGCAAGGAGTTTGAATTTCCTAGGTACCGCCCTGAAGATTGTCGCCGGCATCCTCGACTATAACGACCTAGAACAAACGAAATAAATAGAATCCCAACTCATAGAGTCAAATAATAGACAGGTTGTAATTAATACAAAGACGCAAGATCTAATCAATAGGCTCACTGATACTGTTATTAAAATTTTGGAAGTTTCAAAGAAAGAACACATTGACACGCTCACCTATATGAAGTTTTGTTGGCAAGAAATAGAATCCTGATAACAGAAGTACAGAACGTAATGCTTTCAATAACTCTTGCAAAAAATATTATAATTAATCCAGCAATTCTTGATGACAACGATTTGGGGTCTATCCTGGGTGAGCAATTCACAGATATCAGTATAAAAGAAGTTGCTAGTATTAAGGCTTTACAAAATATTAATGTAATTAATTTTATTATAAATTTTCCCAAGCCTAAGAATAAGGCATGTATACCAAATAAAGTAGTCGACAAAAAATGGGTATAAACATTTTATTTTTTGACCAAAAAAAGTATGTAATACATTTTTTTGAAGCTTAAGGGTAATTCTTTAAGAAAATGAAAAGGTTTGCTCATTTGGTTGAGATATATGCAAAAGAGATATGGGACGATACCTTGATGCATTTTTGTTTTAGTTCCTTTTCATTTTTGACAACTTCTTCGTTTTTAGCAATTTTCTCTCCATTATAGCCCAGTATTTATCGATCGGCCGAAGTTCAGGGAATTCGGAGGATTTGCATTTTTCGGTACAACATTGACCCCATTCTTTTCATAATAATTCATGGCCGATTTTCCATAGTGACAAGTCGCCAAATCTGGCCAAAATAAAACAGGGTTTTCGTGAAGGCGTATCATAGGCAGCAGACGTTTCTGTAAGCACTCTTTCACACATATTTGTTGGTTAATTGTACCAGTTGTGACAATTACTGAGCTCTTTAAACCGCATTTACAGATTGCTTGCCAAACCAAATATTTTTTTGAAACTTGTCCACATTTTTTGTTTTAAATTTGGGTGCAACATCGCCTTTCTTCTTTGCAGTGTATAAAAGTTGACCCGGAAGCTGATTAAAGTCAGCATTGACGCAAGTTTCATCGTCCATTATAATGCATTCAAAATTGTGTACAAATTGGTCGTAAGCTTTCGGGAGCGAATTTTAGCAGCTGTGTTTTGCTTATCATTTCTATTTGGAGCTAGTGGTACTTTATTTGATTGAAAACCTTTCCCTCTGCGAACTTTTTTTCACATCTCTAATGGAGAGTCTAGGATTTTTTTCAGTAGTAAATCCTTTTTTTCGACCACTTCCAACTTTCCTTTGCGTAGTTAACAGTTCACTAAAGTTTTTAAGTACGCGAGTTAAAGTTGATTTTCCAATGTTTAAACTTTTTGCAATGTCTTTGTGTGACAAATGTGGAAAATCTTGATTTTTGCGTAACCTCTTTCGATGATCTTATTTTCAAAACTATTCAAATTAAAAAAAACAATGATGCAGAAATGTAAGACAAGGAATTCTATGACGTTACATTCGCTTATACTGCAATATTTGACGCAGCACTCTTTGTTTACTGCGACTATTTTTTTTCGTATACATACCTTATCTGTAAGAAAATAACTATATTTCCCGTCACACATGGTGGTACAATTCTTCAGCTTACTAATAGCATTGTAGTGGATTGCAACCGACTGTAGACCGACAACTACATCAACTTTCTGCAAAAAGCACCAAATAGCACGTGCACCCAACAAATACACTCTGGAGGTGTTGCGCATTGCAGCTCCCAACCCAATCATTTACCTCATGTAATAACAATCGACGATGGAATCATTATAATTAATAAAAGCACAGCCAAAGTAAAAGATGAAAGCGGAGCTGAGAAAGTCATCAACGGCACGTTTCTGATCACATTTGACAACGTAACATATGTCAATGGAATCCAATTTGTAAACCGTAACTGTATCCAGAAAAAACGCCCAGGACCAGCAATATTGCCCTTGCTCAGTATCACTGGCCAAAGAAAGGTAAGTAAGAAACGAATTACAAAATGTTCTAAAGAATCTGAATAAGTCTGAGTACGGCTTCACCTTAAAAAGGACGGAGTTACCACAGTGCAAGTTGACACGATGTAAAGGCAGTCGTCAACTATGCAGAAAGTTGATCCTGTTGAAAATGGTTTTTTAATTTATTTATTTAAATTGTTTGCTGACTACCTTGCATGATCAGCAAATTTTGTCACCATTCGAAGAGTTCTTTGGAGAAGGATTTTTATTTGTAAGTTTAGTTTTAGAGTTGTACCAGATAAGTCAAGTAATTAAATAAATTGAGCGACTAAGTAAATTAAATTGAAATTTGTACTGTTTTTCCAAGATTGTAATTGTAGAGAATGAGACCTTTGATTACTAGAGTTATTATTAAAAGATGGATTGAGGAGAATCGAGTCGACTGCAAAAGTCTCATGGTGTATTATAATATTGTGTCTATTATTTAACTTACAGTGTTCATTTTTACATTCTCTAACAGAATAGGAACGCGAAAAGCAATTAAAACAAAGCCCAAGCTTTTCCACAGAAGCTCAGTTGTATTCATTCGAAAAATTGTGGACGATTACGAATGGTATTTTGTTCCTTTGTGCATATCTTACAAATAATTTTACGTAATGAATTGCGATTACTTGAGTTTGAAATACACGTTAAAAGTAGTTAGCTTATATTTATTTGTACAATCGGTAGCTTTTATTTATTGTTTTTTTCGTTAGCTTTTATCTATTATTTGACACCAACTAGTTAGGAATGAATTGAACAACCTTGTACATCGCGCTGAAGTTTCCTTACACACTTCCGGATTTGGTTGTCACTGGATTAAGGCTGAATAGACTCCTAAGTTGACTATTCACTTGTATTTTTTTATTCCCAAATCTACCTTGCAATATCTTCCAGACCAAAAGAAAACCAGCTAATATCGGTGAGCTTCCAGAGTATGGGTGAAAAAGTTTTTTGGAGACATTTCCGAAAAATAGTTTCGGAATTCGACCAAGCTATCAATTGTCAGGAAAAACGTTTCTAAGTTGGGCATTTTGACAACCGCAGAAGATTATCAATTTAGGAAAAATCTACACATGTTAGAAAAAGTTCAGGAGAGTACGATTTTAGCAATTTTAAAGTTTTCGAAAAAATAACCTTATTCAGAATTGCATGAGGCAACAGACAAAACGAAGCAAATCGATGAAAATAATTCAAAATATATTGAGACCACAAAACTTTTTAAAAAAATTAATAATTCGACAATCAAAACAGATATATTGAACAAATATAATAAACATTTTGAACGTATGCTGTCCAAATTATTAATATAAGAATTTAATTGGCATAACCCAGTAAGTAAACTTTTCATTGATATAAAAAAAAAAGTTACCTTAGCGCGCCAGTATCGAAGTGACAGCTTTAACCATTTGACCAGGCTGCCTGTTGTTTTACAGATATATATTTAACACTACGTAATTGTCACTGTGATTTTGATAATTTGCTTATTACGAGGGCCATTTGAGAAGTTAGTGAATATTTTAATTTCCCACGCAGTAACTTTAAATGGAACACTGATGCTGTCAAATACCATCTGTTAATAGATTACTGTCAAAATTTCAGCTCGCTGCGACGCTTAGTTTGTGTTTGGTAGCCATTGACAGAAGACGATCATGTGAATTTTTGCGAAAATGGAAAAAATGAGTTCCGTGTGCTCATCAAGCATTATTTTTTGCGCAAAAAAACCATCATCTTCAAATCAAGGAAAGGCTTGACAAATGCTATGGAGACTCTGCACCATCGGTTGGAATTATTCACAAGTGGTTTACTGAACTCCGATGCGGTCGTACAAACACAAGTGACGCCGACCGCTCTCGACACCCAAATAAGGTCACCATACCAGAAATGGTCAATAAAATTCACGATATCGTGTTGGCGGATCGCAGAATTAAAGTGCGCGAGATTTTTGAGGCAGTAGGCATCTCAGACAAACGGTTGTGGAACATCATCACCATCACTACACAGCAGAGACAAAGGAACAGTCGAAAAGTGGACTTCACTGACCGTACGTGCTAAAAAGAAGGCGAAGACGGTGCTATCGGCCGGAAAAGTTATGGCGACAGTATTTTGGGATGAACGCGGTATAATCTACATCGATTACCTTCCACCGAAAAGAACGATCAGTGGCCAACACTATGCAGCCGAATCGGACCGTTTCAACGACGGTTTGGCGAGGAAAAAAGTGCTATTACATCAAGACAATGCTCGCGTTCACACATGCCCAGCTCTCATGCCAATATTCCATGAATTGAAGTACGAATTGCTTCCTCATCCACCATATTCTCCAGATTTGACCCCCAGCTACTACTTCCTGTTTCGAAACCTGAACCTTCGCTTGTCATACATCTAAGTGTAATATAAAAAATCAATGCCTACAATATTAATGCATGATCCCAAAAACTGGTAGGATGTCTATTTTGTAAAGCTGCACATGCAAATGAATGAAAACTATTCTCCAAATCTGAGCTCTTGAACTATGGGGTAAATTGTTTTTTGTAGTTTAGGTTGCCTAACATCTGCTTTTCTAGCCACATTATTGCATTCAAACTTTTAAAAAGTGATTAGAAATCCCATAATGACCACAAAAATGACCAGAAAATTGTCTTTATTGTAGGAATACAAAATTCTGTGTAGTTAAAATCTTTTATATTTTGCACCAAAAAAAAGGTAGAATCATGACAACGTAAAATGTTACTTCAGCTGACGACTGTAGTGACAACATAACTGGACGAACGAAATGACGTACAATATTATATCATTCAAACTTATAACGCTAGGTTCCTGAAAGTGCCTCGCACGCAAAGTGTCACTGAGTTATACATAATTTGTCTGTAAATATGTTATGGAATTCGTTAAGTCTGCAAAAGAGGTATGAAACATGAGTTCGCAGGGGTCTGAATATTTTTTTTCAGTAAAATTAATGCTTTGAATCTAAACAAAATAATGTTCCTTGAAAAGGCTTAACACATATATAAAATCAAATTATTGTCATCAAGAACAACACAGGAATACCAATTGGAAACCAAATTCATAGTTACAACACAATAAGACACACCAACATCAGAATAATCAAATCAAGGGCCAATAGAAATAGATTTGGTTTGCTGAAGCTTTTAATATGTTGCCATCAAATCTCTCGAATAGCACTAATTTAGAATATTTCAGAAAAAACATAAAGAACTATGTAAGAACTTTGGAAATTTAAATTGCTGTCGTTATTTATTAATAAATTATTTTTTTATTGAGTTATACAACGTGACGAGAAATGACTGTTACTAAAGTTTTGTTAAAAATAAAGATATCCATGATATGATATTTGGATAAGTGCGTGTGCAAAATCAAATGCTTCATTTTTTTTTGTATTTTTTTTTTGCAACAACAAGATCAGTTCTGATTTATTTGATATTTTCTGCTTAAATTGAACTAATTTCGAAAGTACCAACTTTGAACTTAAGGCATGAAAACCTTGTTTTTGCATCATTGTCTTATTTCTGTAATTCAATCAGTAAACACCTGCCAGTGAAAAAATAAAATATTTAATTTTAAATAGAACAAAGGAACAAAGATGCCTTAAGTGATACTTTTTCAGTTTTTACTTCAAATTTTAAAGAAACATTTTTAATAACAATTGTCATTTTTACTATCGTAAAAATTAAAACAATAAAATCTGCAAATTTGCAAGTGCAACCTTACTTGTTAATGAGCTTTTAAAGAATTTTCATTGCGATTATTTTTATGTTAAAAATTCGATTATTTTTATGTTAAAAATTCGTTTAGAAACAGTGCATGAATATTTCAATAAGATTTTTGTGCGGTAGCGAAAGTAACTTAAAATTAATTTACGCAAAAAATTTCAGATTCATGCATTGATTTTATATCAGAATCTCACACATACCTACATGCCATTAAAAAGTTCTCCTATTTCTGGAAATACACCTATAACCATCCATATAGGTAATTCCAGAAAAGTTTTGCATCAGTGAGCATTAAGATTTAGCCTTAGCTGCAGATCATCACGTTCGAAGAAAACCCGAAAAATCTGCAAAAGCAAGAATGTGCCTAACAACATTAGATCGGATGTTGTGAAGACGAAAGTCGGCAGGGCCTCGTTTTCGACCACAACTCCAACAGCAGCAGCAGAGCTATCGCTTATTTCTTATTTTCTATCTTTCATTTTTATGCACTAATTAAAAAAATAATTAGTTTACAATCGCGTTGGATCGCGTGAGAATTTGACTGAAGTTGCATCGGATGCCCAGGTGGCAACACGAGACACTACTGTCAATACACCAGGAGTGTCAACATACCAACGCTGTCATCAATCAGCTGTTACAGCCGCAAAATGGTGAAATAGTAAGCCCAGCTGTTATAACAACACGTGGTGAAAATTAAACAAAGCGACAGAGTATATAAGGAGAAACTGAAGTAAAAATCAGGACAGTCTTTTCGAGCCGGCGAAGGCAATAATAAGTCAGCAAGCAAACAGCAGTGGTCGCAGTGGTAGCAGTAGTTGCAGAATTGTCAACAGGAGCAGTTGTAGCAGAGATAGCAGAGGCAGCAGTAGTAGCAGACGAAGCAGTGGCAGCAGACGAAGCAGTGGCAGCAGACGAAGCAGTGGCAGAAAGAGAAGCGGAGCATTTGCAGTAGTTACAAAGAGGCTACAGCTGTGCAACTCTCTTCTTACAATAAAAGAGCCACTCCTCGCAAATTATAAATTTTTGTGACCGAACCTCTGGACTCCGGCGAGTCAAGATCCCCGGCCGAAGGTTCGTTACAATGTGTTAGGAATTCAGTCTGCACCGCAAGTTTTTTAATAAACGTTTAAGTCTCTAAATTTGCCATAAAATATTGCTAAATGCAATAACAAAGTGCTTTACATTTGTGCTAAGCAAAAACGTTCCTAAAATCTCAATCCTATTTATGCAAAAATTTAGTTAAACTGCATCTTTGCAAAGTGTTAAAATAAATCTAAAATAATGAATCTTTTCAAGTAAATCTTTTTTTAAAAAGAAATTAATATTTAAAATTAAGATTAAAATTAGTGTCAGTATAAGAGAAAAAATCAAATAGTGAAAAGAAAATCATAAATAAGATGAGTGATCGAAATGGAAACGATAAATTAAAAATTTTAATGTTTGAAATTAAACATAACTAAAAAGTAATTAGAAATGAAACAAAAAGTTGGCATATAAAATTCCATTCATTGAATAATAATCATTTCCATTATGAACCCTCATATGTATTAACGTCTTGAAATGCTAATTGCCAAGCTTTTGAGATAATTTTTATATTGAAAAGATCTTAAGTGAAAAGAGAAAAAACTAATCATACTGAATATTTTTATAACCTAGACCCTAATCATATGTAATTATCATGACTCTCTTAGTTCCACAATTAGCAACTACAACAATCCAGCATAAACAGAGTGGAACCCCTTGCATCCTGTTCGGGATTTATGAATATACAAGTCTTGTTTTTTTTATTTTACTTTTATGCTAATTTTTATTTCGAATAATGAAAGCAAGTGTAAGTTTCAATTGATTTTCGAAACCAATACTTGATATTGCATCTTCCACTTTCGCTCAATTTTCTACCATCAGTTTTTTTTCGCATATTGATTTTGTGGTCATCGGTTTTGTTTTGATTATCCATATTTCTTAAAATTCTTGTTGAATTACTTTTTAAAAAACAAAGCCAATAACTATATATCCACGTTTGTATATAGTTCTCAGTTCTGCAAGTATGTTAAACTTTCGGCACTGTTAAATTATTCGAATGCGCATTGGAAATAATTTCCAATTTCTAATTTTAAGATATCTTTTTGAGTATTTTTTTTTTCCTCTTATATATACCTACATAGGTTTTAGTAACGAAATTTTGGTTTGATATTATGTTCTAAGAAAGCGAGAGAAAACAAAAGAAGAAACAACAACATGATTTGTTTATCTTGAAAATTCATACCTATGAATTTATTAGAATTAATCAATTCAGCCGACTTTTTGCTAGTGATTGCAATGGGTCTCGACCCGGCCTGCTACCCCATATCAGAAACCTTAAGGTTTTTTCGAGAGTGATGTGTTTTTGTAGGCATCCTGTCTAAGCTTTCATTTGGATACCCTGTGCGTGTTTGTGTGTTTATAATATTGATGTGTCCATATATACACATAACAATCAATTTCATGCACATCAGCAGCATTAATTTCACTACAAGTTCTCGCTTAGCGTTCATGGTTCTAAAAGTTTTTACACTGAAGATTTCATTGTCCAACTGGTTTATTATTTACGCTGATGACATAAAAACCAATGCGAAAAAAACTGCAATCTAAGAGTTGTTCTGAGTTGGACATTAACGCTATGCAAAAATAGTAACGGTTATTCGTCGCCAGGGCGTAACCTTAAAATAAACTATAAAGTTGTTGGAGTAATTATCAACAAAAAAAATGAACATATAATTTAATATATTCTGACTTTCGCAGATAGCAAGTTAATAAGATTTCAGAGGAAAAATCCATCATAAAGTAGTAGAAAAATGTCAGCAAAACAAAAAGAACAATAAAAACAAAAAAAATTTTTTAATGTTTAAAAACAAATTGTGCAAAATACACCCGTTAAGCAGCAATAACAACAACAACACAACAGAGTTTTAAGGAAAGCTTTGTATATGAACAAAACAAAAAAGGGAGTCAAAAACAAAACTGCTGCACTGCGTACACTGTTAAAATATTTTTTTAATTTGAAGTTACTGGCACAGTCACTAAGAAACCAATATAGAGAAATTTTGTTTTTAGTTTTAATAAAAAACAAAGTAATTAACTAGCATTACATGATGCAAAAAAAGAGATTTAAATATTTGTGAAACAAAACACTTTTCACTCAAACAAATAAATCATGCGAGACAAACAACACCGACACAAAGTCAACTAAAAAAAATATGCACACACAAATCAGAGCTTATAAAACTTTACCAACAGAAACTAAGAAGTTTTGACAAGGACAAAAAAGGTTTCAGAAGGCATTATTTAGCTGGAAAAAAGTTTGGGGCTAGTTAATTTAATTGTAAGCTACGCTTTGAATTTTTTGTTTTCGCAAAATAAGGTATTTTTAATTAAAATACAATAGTTGTTACAATAGTTGGTCGGATCTGGTTTGTGAGACATAAAAAGTTGCTGATGAACTTTTCAAAAAAATATATAAGCTTTGAGTTTTAAACCGATTTCAACAAAAAGGTATCATTTGAAAAGTAATAAGTAAACTTAAAAGTAATTATAACATTTGTTGTAATTTTTCATTGGATATTCCTTTCATAGTGGTGGTCAGCCACATGCACTGATTGGTGTACCAACGCGTTACGTACATGATTAACAGTTAGCACATGTGTGTCGTGCCCCCAATCAGTGACATGTGGAGGTGTAGCTATGACCTCCCAGTTGGTGGCCGCTGGTAACAGCTCTCCAGGAAATTAAGTCTTAGCTGTAGAGCTGGCTAGCATAGCTAAGCTAGGGGATGGTAACTCCTAAAATGTCTGGGGTATCTTCGGGCCGGCACACATCGGTGCTTACCGCTAAAACATGAGTGTCTGGCACTGGTGGGTGCCTGGCCTGGGAATATTTCAAGCAGCAATTCCCCCAATCCAAGGTGAAACAGCATATGCCGAGGGATGAATGGCTAGTGGGTTATCTAGTCGTTAATATGCGGATTCGGGACGTCTGGCGCACTTCTGTTTCAAGCTAGCCTTATCCACACATGCAGGCTCTGTGAGGATGGACTTCTTTTTCCTTGCTTGGGCTGGATCAAGGTGTTATGCGATCCGTGCTGACGATCAGTCAGGTTGGGGGCACAGTTTTATAAAAATAACACAATCGCTAACGGAGCATACCGGATACCTGGCGTCCTCCGGTATTAACCAGCCTTACCCACGCATCTGGACCTCTGTGTGGGTGGACATATGCGTCCTGTACTCGTGGGAACATATATGGATAAAAACAAAACAAACAAATCTTCTGAGTCCGGATATCGTAAAAAACCGAAAAATGGCGATAACGCCGGCACCTTATTAGGTGAGACCAGCACTGGCCTTCGGGCGCCTGGTCCTGCCTTTAAGGTGGGGGGGAAGACGAGAGCTCTGGACTTCACGTCCAACCCCTCGAAAGTTGGGGGAACTTCACTGCCCAGCCTTGGGTTAACCAGTTCGGCTACGATCACAGCCTCACAGCTTGGTCAGTCAAAGTCGGCTGGAGAATCTGGGAATGGGCAGGTTTCTCAAAGGGGAACTTCGCTGTCCAGTCTTGGACCAACTAGTTCGGCAACGGCCACAGCCATAGGGCAAGGTCAGACTAAGTCGGCTAGGGAAGCCAAGACGGAGCAAAATCCGCTAAGGGTCGGAAGCAAGTCCGTTCGACTCTCCAAAAGAAAATTTTCGGACAAGTTGGCGGCGATGAGAATTCGCCGACGCTTGGAGGCTGTAGATCCCAGCTCCATGTCCAGGGAGGATAAAGACTCCCTTCGGTGGGCGCAGGGGGTTGACTTAGGGCCCGAAGGTCTTGTAAAGGCCGTAACAAAAAAGCCACCTAAAAGACAGAGGTCTCAGGACGAGATGTCTGATGCCAAACGGCAAAAGACAGCCGGCAAACCTCTGTCTTTTAGTGAGGTTGTTAAAGGTTGCAAGGGGAGAGTTTTGGCAGTCCTCGACAGGGCGGCGGAGGACGAGGCAATTCCTCGCGAACAGTGGAAGTGGGTGAATGCTGCCTTAGCAAACACCCTCTTCCACATTTTGGATAAAATTGGATAAATTGTTCTGTGCCAATGGAGCTAAGAATTTTATAGAAGTCTTGTATACATTGATACAAAAGTGATTTTAGTCCTGTCTTTAAGTAATATTTCTATTGCTGTGTTTTCCAAGCAAATAGTTGAGACTTCCAGCATTTAAAAAAATGAAACCTTCTCGCCTCTATTTGATCGAAACTAAGGAGCTGATATGGCGGTCAGCCACATGCACTGATTAGTGGACCAACGCGTTACATACATGATTAACAGTTAGCACATGTGTGACGCACCGCAATCAGTGACATGTGGTTATCTTGTCGTTAATATGCGGAGTCGGGACCTATGGCGCACTCCCGTTTCAAACTAGCCTTATCCACACATGCAGGCTGTGTGAGGATGGACTTATTTTTCCTTGCTTGGGATGGATCAAGATGTTATGCGATCCGTGGTGAGGATGATTCAGGTTGGGGGCCCAGTTCATAAAAATAACCCAATCGCTAACAGAGGATACCGGATACATGGCGACCTCCGGTATTAACCAGCCTTACCCACGCACCTGGACCTCTGTGTTGGTGGACATATGCGTCCTGTACTCCTGGGAACCTAAATGGATAACATTAATAAAATAAACAAAAGCTCTGAGTCCGGATCTCGTAAAAAACCTAAGAACGGCAATAACGCCGGCACCTTATCAGGTGAGATAAGCACTGGGCTTCGGGTGGCTGGTCCTGTCCTGAACGTGGGATGGGGGGACGGGGGCTTTTCCAGATTTTGGAGGAGTTTCTTGGTCCTGTGCCATCATGTGAAGAGGCAGGTTGGTTCCAAGGCCTTTTCAAACTCATCTCCTGTGAGGATGAGCGGTCCGCCATGTTGTATAAGGTGGCCGTTAGCAGACTAGGGGAGGGTTATCCAGGTGCGAGACTAGAGGCTGTTGAGAAGGATGCAATTCCTACCAGGCCTCGGGCTCGCGTCTGGATACCCAGTACCCCGTCGGGAGAGGACGCAGTTCTGCGGATGCTCCGGCTGTGCAACCCCAATCTTCCAACTCACAACTGGAAGATTAGGAAGTTGGAAACTCCGGTCGGTCCATCCATGCAGGCTATGGTCCTCCTAAACAAAGAGTCCATGGAGCCACTGGCGGCAGCCAAGGGGGTCATCAGGTATGGCTTCAACAAGGTGACGCTGAGGGTTTACCGCAAGGATGAAGAGCTTGCCTCCAAAGGGGCACCTCTACCTCTGAAACCATCGACACTGCACCACCAGTGACAGTGGAGATGGATGTTGAGGAGGAAGAGGTGGAACCAGAGGGGGAGAGCTACGCTCCAAGCGGTGAGCCTGAGGCGTCTCTGGAAGGAAACTCCACGGACTCTAATAGGTTATCGGAGGTAGGAAACCTTTTTGATGAAGCTCTGCTTCTAGAAGAGGTTGATGATGACGAAGCGGACAAAACCGTTGTGGAGAGGGGAGGTGATTTGGAATCCGATGAGGGTACTCCAAATTAACCTCCACCACTCTAAAGCGGCATCCGCTGGCTTACTGATCCGCTTATGTAAAAGCGGAGATGATGTAGTCCTCATACAGGAACCCTGGGTTCATGCAGGGAGTGTCTGTGGGCTGAGGATGTTAGGATATAAGCTACTGGTGGCGAATGTGGAAGGTAACCCCAGAGCGTGCATTTTGGCAAAGACCAATCTTAACTTGTTTTTGCTTTCTAATTACAGTGACCGAGATACGGTCGTTGCTAGCCTGGAAATTGAAGCTGGTTGCTTCTGGTTAGCTTCGTCATACATGGCTCACGACATGGCAGGTGGCCTACCACCGTCTTTATTAAAGGCTACTGTAGAGCAGGCCTTTGCAAATAAAACTAGGCTAGTCATAGGCAGTGACGCAAATGCACACCACACTGTCTGGGGTAGCACAGATGTAAATGAACGAAGTGAGTCACTTATTGAATATATTTTAAATACTAACCTCCTTATTTGTAACAAAGGTTGTGAGCCAACCTTTATAATAAAGAATAGAGAGGAAGTCCTGGACATAACACTTGTCTCGGACTTCGCCTTTGATTTTATCGCTGACTGGAGAGTTTCAACTGAGCACTCCTTTTCAGATCATCGATATATAGAATTTGTTCTTACTGTTAGATCCCCAGATCCTATAGTTCACCGGAACGTAAAAAGGACAAACTGGGGTCGATATAACAGGAAACTTGCGGCAAATTTGCCTATCTCAACCCCCGTAGAGCCGCCTACTGTACAGGACATTGATAAGTTGGTTCAAAACTTAGCGGGTGGGTTAAATAAATCTCTGGAGATATCTTGTCCACTTAGTAAGCCCAGAGGAAAGACAAAAGCCCCTTGGTGGTCAACAGAGATCCAAGTCCTTAGGCATAGTTGCAGGACTTTATTTAATAAAGCCAAAAAATCAGGTTTAGAAAACGACTGGAACGAATACAAATCTAGTCTTAAAATATACAAGAGTTTGCTAAGAAAGGCAAAACGCAACTCGTGGCGAAACTTCTGTGGAAACATAGAAGAGACTTAGAAGCATCTAGACTAAGGAAGATTCTTTCTACCACGCCCAGTACGCCAGGTCTTTTAAAAAAGCCTGATGGCTCCTGGACAACGTCTAGCAAAGAGGCCTTAGACCTCTTACTCGACACAGATTTCCCTGGTAACTCCTTATATATTCCAGAGAAAGTAAATTTTCAAAAACAGAGGTCTTCAAACCTTCTTGGTGACATTGTTTCAGAAACCAAAATTCGTTGGGCGATAAGTAGCTTCAAACCCTACAAATCACCAGGACCTGACGGTGTAACACCAATTGAACTGCAACGAACTATTCGTTTAACTATACCATAGTTGGTAGCTATTTTCAAAGGCTGTCTTAACCTCTCCTATATTCCTCTAGCTTGGAGGTTGACCAAAGTTATCTTTATTCCAAAAGCAGGGAAGAGCTCTTACATAAATCCAAAGGATTTTAGGCCAATAAGTCTTTCCTCCTTTCTTTTAAAAACATTGGAAAAACTTGTAGAAATGTATATTCGAAGCAGTATCAAACCTGATCTGCTGTCCAATTCTCAGCGTGCCTACACGAAAGGCAGATCTATAGAAACTGCACTCCACACACTAGTGGGTAGTATCGAGAAATCCTTTGCACATAAGGAATTCGCCCTGACGGCGTTCCTAGATATTGAAGGAGCATTCAATAATGTCAACCCAGATATGATAATATCAGAACTGCTGAAACTGGGCACTAGCAGTTCTCTAGTTGAACTGATCAAAACGTTATTGACAAATAGAACCATTACCTCCAATCTTGGCAAATCCAAGACAAATAGGTTCGTCTGCAGAGGAACGCCGCAGGGGGGTGTACTATCTCCTCTACTGTGGAATCTGGCAATAAACAAGATGCTTATGTCACTAAACAGGCACGGCTGTAGAGCTGTTGCCTATGCGGACGATGTAGCACTAATTGCATGTGGCAAATATCCAAATACACTGTGTGAAATTCTTCAGGATGCCTTAAACATACTGGTCTCATGGGCGGATGAGGCAGGTTTAGGTGTTAATCCGAACAAAATGGAACTAGTACTCTTTACTAGGAATCACAAACTTCCAATTATAGAACCACCTTCACTAAAAGGCACTAGACTTGTCTTCAAAGATAGCGCAAGGTACCTTGGTTTGGTATTGGATAGGAAATTAAGTTGGAAAATTAATGTTATAGAAAAAGTAAGGAAAGCAACCGTAGCGCTTTACTCTTGCAAAAAAGCGGTAGGTGGGGTCTATCACCTCGTATTATTCACTGGCTATACATAGCGGTCATTCGACCGATTCTATTATATGGCATTGTGGTGTGGTGACCGGTCTTAGACAAGGTCACCTATTACAAACAATTACAGAGAGTTCAAAGGGCGGCTTCCATGTGTATCAGCGGTGCTCTGCGGACTACACCAACTGACGCTTTAGAGGTCCTCTTTCATCTCGATACTCTCGACCTGTTAGGTAAACAGATGGCAGCTTGTTCTGCCATTAGACTCAGGGAAACTATTTGCTGGTCCGAGGGTAGAATAGGGCACTCAACTATTCTTCATAGCTTGAGGTCTGTACCCTCCAAGTTGGACTATGTTGTTCCAGGAATCTCATTTAACAGGGATTACGTAACTCATATTCCATCTAGGGATGACTGGAAGGGAGGATTCCCGGGGAGAAGGGGTCATATTAATTTCTACACTGATGGCTCCAAGCTAAATAACCAAGTGGGTTATGGTATCTACTCCAAGGAACTGAAGTTAAGGATTGCTCCGAGGTTACCAGATCATTGCAGCGTTTTTCAGGCGGAGGTTATAGCAATAGAGGGAGTAACATCCTGGCTAAGGAGGAATGTTGTATCCAAAAAGGATATAAATATTTTCTCAGATAGTCAGGCAGCTATCAAATCTCTAGAATCAGTCTTCCTCAAATCACTAGTGGCCCAACAATGTCGCTCGTCTCTAAACGAGATGGCTCAACATTTTCATATTCACCTCATCTGGGTGCCTGGGCATAGGAACATTGACGGCAATTGCAAAGCGGATGAACTTGCTAGGCAGGGGACTACTGCACAAATTCCTCAGGACAAGGAAGGTGTTGGCATGCCACTTGCTACCTGCAAGTTTCTGCTTAAAGAAGAAATGGTTAAAAATGCTAATAAAAGATGGACTGAAGGGTCAACTTGTAATATAACTAGGCAAATCTGGCCGAAATGGGATGCTAAGCGTTCGTCAGAACTAATTTCTCGCACTAGACATAGTGTCTCGTCAGTTGTCGCAGTCATAACTGGCCACTGCCTCATCGGCAGACATGCGGAGAGATTAGGTGTTAGGTCCTTTGACTTCTGTAGAAGTTGTGGAGATGTGGAGGAAGAGGAAAATATTAAACATCTTCTCTGCTCCTGTCCCGCACTTGCTAGAAAACGCCACAAAGCACTTGGGTCGTTTTTATTTGATGACCTGGATGACCTTAGACATGTCAGTATAGGTCAGCTATTTAGTTTCATAACGAATTCTGGCTGGTTCAACGAGAGGGTATAGTCAAACACCCTGTGGTATCACAACGGATCATGTTTGGTCTAAGTGAGTCAGTTTTTCGTAACTGACTGCCACTCCTACCTAACCTAACCTAACCTTCCTTTCATAGTACAACATCACTGCGAAACTACCGATTTTGATAATTTGATGAGAATTTTTAAAAATCGGCTAAATATTTTATCGCAACCTTTTAAGGAAAAAAATAAAAAATCGAAGTACTGAAATATATTTTATAGGCAAATTATAAGCCGGATACTGTTAATATATTAATATTTTTTCCCTCGCTCATCAAAATCAGTTTTCAGTCTCGTCTGTATTTTTTAAAATTTTACTCACAAGAAATTTCTCTGAGTAAAAAATTAATTTTTTTTTGGAGGGGAAATGATCAGCTGTTTTTTGCTTTCAAAGAATTATTTATATTTTTAAAGAAAGGCGTTTTGTGGTAAGAATTTATAAATCCTTAACTATTTTTTTTTTTGAAAGAGACACACTAATAGAGGTTTTTTTCCTCGACAATAACCGTTGCTTTTCTTACCTTAAGACATAAAGAGGATCCGCCAAATTTTCATTTGAATAGGTGTAGCTATTCATCAAGTCATCAGATCCTGTAATAGCATTAACTGTTAATTTCCAAAAACTAATTGGCAAGACAGAATTTAATCTTATCCAAATATTTTTGTAAAGCTCTTGAATAATACGTGGAATTCCTTGTTTGAAAATATTTGACATATTCATCACAATGAGGTTTGAGTATTGACACAGCTCTTCAGGTGGAAGCTTTAGTAACGTTTTCAACACTTGTATAGTTTTCGCAGAATTTATTTGTACATTCTTAATTGTATTCAAAATAATTAGTTTATTGATTTTCGGTTGTGATTTTTTAGTAAGCCTTAAAGTGGTAAAATTATGATTTTCTTCTAACCAATCTTCAACCATACTCAAATGAGGATAGTTTGAAATTATTAATCGAAGTAGTGGATGAAAAAGACCAACATAGCTATCGTGATATTGTTGTGCTTCCTGCAATAAATATTTCATCGGTAACTCAGAAAGAAAACTGTTACAATACTCCTTAAGCTTTCGGCCACTGGCTGCAATATTCACCATATTTGTCAATCTTACGTCCTCATACAAAACTAAATAATAAAGTATCAGCAGCTGAGAAGTTATACTACACTTAGCCTCAGTATTCATATGTTCATTATCTTCGGACTTGTATATTAATTCGCTTAGTGTGGGAATTGAATGTGAGGCCTTAAAAATGTGAACAATTTCATTTTCTGTGAACGGGCAATTCAAATGATCAATATTAGTTTTTCCCAACGTATTGGGGATGATAAGTGTGTTCACGTACACCTCAATCAATGCTGGCATAACAGGATGCAAGGGCCTTACAGAATTGCATATTTGTTTGTAGATCCAATACTTTATAGGCACTTTATGTTTAAGAAAAGCTCTTGACTTTAACAATTGGTGTATGCAGTGCACTGGTAAATAGCCTGGCATGTTTGCGTTTAGGTTGACAGTAACTGGAACTCTTACTGCATGTGAAGCTACTACTTGTTCCGTAAAAAGATCTTGGGTAAAAACTTGTTTAATCTTGTTGGTACTGTTTGGTCTAATAGGAATTTTCATTGCTAATGTTGAGCACACGAGCTCTCCAATGGCAGATATTTGATTACCATGAAAGTGTATAGCTAGCAGCAACAACATTTCGTCTAATGAAGTTGTTGTATCTGACTTTTTTCCAAAAAATGCATCTTCTTTGATAAGCCACTGGAGCCACTCAACAGACTTGTTTTCTAAAACAGATGTTGATAAGAGCGAAGGACACGCAATGAGAGTACATAGCGCTAAAGACACAAAACGTAATCCAGATTGTGTTGGCAATGGTCGGCTGACAGCGAGTTGGGAAAGTAAATTTATTTCCTCATCATTGAATCTATAAATAAAAAATAAAACATATTTATTTTACAATATATTAAGAAAATATCTGCGATAACTTTAGAGGGGGTCGCTTTTTATGACAAAAAATTACCCTTTAATCTAGCTACGATCTCACGAAAAACATCATAGTAATGTATTTATATTCAAAACAACTCTATGAGAAAAATCTGCGTTATACATACATGAAAAGTTTTAAGGTCAAAATAAAATATTCATTTGCTTAAATGCAAAGCTTTGCTTTTAAGCAACCACCATTAGTCTCACTATTGCGGCAAAGTATTGAGATATGACGGGATTACGATTCTCGGACTGCAGTGAACGAAGGAAGCATATGAACCAGAGTGGACGATTTCCCGGTCAGAGTTCCATCAAAAGGTATGTCATGAGCTAATCTAAGGGATCTTTATGCAATGACATTGAGATCCGCAAGCCTTGCAAAGAGATATAAGGGAAGATATTGAAATAAGGCTGTTTCCAATAATAACATTCAGAGATTGAAATTAACTTTTCCATAATAAAGTTAGAATTTAAAATTTTATATTCTACACGATATAAATTAGTTTTTTAACTTTTTGAAATAAAAGTAAAAGTTGACTCATAAATTTTTCACTAGAGTATAAAACTTGTTTTTTGACTTACATTTCAAAAAGTAGAAACAAAAAAACTTTTATTTTTATAAACTTTTTTTACTTCTACTTTTATTTTTAAAAAAGTTTTGTTTGACTTTATTGATTTATAATTGGTATTTTAACAATACAAAAATACATATTTTAGAGGATTCTCACTTGTACATGGGTTGAGCAGGTAGTAAAAGTGTACAAGAATGATTTGGAAAAGTCCAAAGCGCCACAAGCGCTTTTACACATTTTTCAACGGACTAACAAAAGCATTTCAGAAAAATGAATTTTTGTTTTTAATCTGTGCTTAACATTTTATACCATGAACGGTTACACATGGATGAACCATTTGTATGCATAAAAAGGTGCGGCTTCAATTATAATTTTTTAGAAAGTTTTAAGTTTGTACTTAAGATCAAGCAGACGTTATTTATTTTCTTATAAGCTTCGAAAATGGTTATCGCCGTGCGGATTCTGTCAATATAAGTAAGTAAGTAAGGTCTCATAAAATAAATAATTCAATGATGGTAAGTAAATCTTTGAAATTTAACATATTTTGGAGATACGAGGATTTTCCTGAAATTTCGACCAAATTTCTTAAAAGACCTTTTTTTAAAAAATGCGTTAATAACTTAATTTTTTTTTTAAGATGTTAAGAAAGCTTGATTCTCTTGCTTTAAAATTATGTTCCTTTGTATGTTTATTTTTTCATTTTACCTATTTTTTATCGAAAAAACTAAAATCACTTTGGTGAATATGGTAATTATTTACTTTAACGGCCTCTTTCCCAATTTTCTTGAAATTTTAGCATTTCGCACAGTGCAGTATGCTAATCAAGTATACATGCATATGTTGGACGCGGAAACGTCTCCTACATACTATTTTTGAGCTTGAAAATCGCTTAAATCCTATGGTTATTATTCCACATAACGGTTAGGAAAGATGGGCGGCCTTCGGCCGTTGCTAAGGATTTACGTCCTCTTATATATTCAACTCCAACGTCGCGGCTGAGCACTATACCATGTCCAACACTAGCTTTGCTAGCACACTAATGTTGGACAAATTTTTCATGAATTTAACACAACCAATATTTCAATTGTAAAGATAAACCAAACAGAAGGCAAAACCTTTTTAAGTTTTAAATTATTGATGTCACGTAATTTTTTGAAAGGTTGTATTGAAGGAAAGCAGCGCCGCAGGCGAAAAATCAGCTTACAATAATTGTTGTTGTTGTACCTCGTCTATAGATACATATTTTTCATACGAATTCATTAAATATTTTTTTTTGTTTTTCGGTAAAAAGGGGTTAATATGCAAAAATTTTAAATAAACAATATACAATTTTAAACGGAACAAATTAAAGTTTCTTAAAATACTTATATGTAGATTATTACCACATTTTTATGCAACGGTTTTTTAAAAAAAATTGGTCAAAATTTCAGAAAAATCGCCATATTTCGAAAAGTTCAGGTTAAACTTCAAAAATTTGCTTTGATTTGTCCACTAAATTACTAAATATAAACTAAATAAAAAGTTTGGTTTAATGAAATTTGGCGAATGGGAGCTAAAGTAAACTAAATTCCTTAGTACTGGTTTTCTGCATGGAATAAACATCAAATACGTCCGATTTGTCTAAATGGACTGACTTTTCGTTGAACTGAAGCAGATTTGGCGCAAGCAGAATAGTAAGTTTGTAGAAAAAAGAAAGTGAGACACCCAGCAGCAGTTGTCAATTGTATTCGTATTTTGTAGAAGCTGTGCTTGGTAAAAAAAAAAAATTTGTGTTACTCTTGTAAGGAAAAACTAAGCCAGATATCCAATTTGTAAACCTAAAATTTTGTATGTACACTTCGGATGTAAAAAAAAACAAGTATACAAGTAACTTTGTTAAGAAAACGGTCTCATGTCAAATAAGCGCTACCGTATTACGTATAAGTGCAATACTAAAGTTGTAGAAAATGATAATTTTTTCCAATGTAGCAAAACTCTTCATGCATTGCGTACTGGACTGGAGAAGACACAGTACAACAAACTGTTACATGATGATACTCCTGAATTTAAATGTTTGCACCTTGTAAAAACCCAACCACTGCGAATGATTTAGCTGAAATTAACAGTAAATTAAATCAGTTGGATAAAATCACTTTTTTATTCTTAATATTTCTGTCAAATTTCATTCAGTTTAAGTGAATAGTTTTCACGCAATGCAATTTTGAACTTTTAGCATGAGGAATTTTTACTGTAAAAAAATTTTGAAAAAGTTAAAAAAAAAATATTGCTAAAATTTTAAAAATCGCAACAGAAAATGTTTCAGATTATGTAAGTATTCAATACCACTCCTTAAAATTTTAAATCTTTACTAAATGAAAATTAGGGTACTCATATACAAATATAGTACAACAAAAATGGTTTGAAGAACATTTTTACCAAATAAAATAAAATAATACACAGAGAACTGGCGTTATAAAAATACGATCTTGAGCAAAGAATTTTTGAATATTGAGATGTTTACTATTGAAATAGATTTAAGTAAACTAGAAGGAATTTCACTGTGGATAATATTTTTTTTAATATAATTAAAGTAAGGACATTGTCTAAGAGATGGATTATAGAAAAGGCGGTTTGATATCGAATATTTTAATACATTTGTGAATGCCAACTACAACTTGGGGAGCCAACTCTCACAATTTTTTCATCAGAAACATTGTTCAAATAAGGAGCATATACCGTACCTTTCACAAAATTTAAGTTTTCATGGAATTTACATTTGATGTCGCACAGGCCAAGCAATTGCTTGGAAGGAATAAGCTTGTCAGCTAAATTTTTATTTTTAACAAGCAGTAAAAAACTACCATCGTAATAAATAATTGTAGTCATGAGTGGCATCACTAGTTAAATTAATTTTCAGCTTAACTGTAGTTATACGAAGGAAATATGTTCAATGTGAATTTTCATTTTATTAGTGATAACGCTCATGACTAAAATTGATATAATACAACAAAATATATATATATTTATATATATATACATATATATATATTATACATTAGAGTGGGTCAAAACAATCAATTATTTTTGGATCCGACACACGAAAACTAGTTCCCAGGTAACTCTGGAAAGTACCTACCAAATCTGAGCTCTTAATATTAATGGGAAGATTATGCTCATCATAGTTTTCCATTTTTAATTTAGTCTCATATAAAAATGGTCATATCTTATCATCAATAGATTGTTAAACCAGTTGCATTGTCAATATTTATAAGAAATTAAACGCTCTACAAAAATGGTCTCAAACACTTTTTTCATTAATCTTACCATTAAATATATAAATTTACAGTTACTTTTAATAACACAATGTTTGCTTAGATTTAGGTCCTTTAAGTACATAGTCACTATCTATCCTGCAAATTTCAGTGTTAGTAATTGGTGCTATAACGAGGGCTGTTTAATAATTCCGTGAAAAATGAAACAACGAATGGTTTTTACGGCAAAAAAATGTTTTATGTCTCAACATAGTCTCCTTTTAGCTCGATACACTTCGTCCGACGTTCCTCTAATTTTTTGATCGCATCCGAAAATCGTTTTCGGAAGGTCCTCAAAATAGGCTTCTGTTTATGTGATAAATCTCTTTTCGCCGCGCCATTTCTTCAAGTTTGGAAACAGAAAGTAGTCGCTGGTGGTCAAATCTGGAGAATATGGTGAGGAATGAGGAAGGAATTCGTTCTTTAAATCATGGAATTTTGCAATGGGAGCTGGGCATGTGTGAACGCGCGCATTGTCTTGATGGAATAGCACTTTTTTCCTCGCCAAATGGGGACGTTTATCTTTTATCGCGTTCATCCCAAAATACTGTCGCCATAACTTTTCCGGACGATAACACCGTTTTCGCCTTCTTCGGAGCACGTACGGTCAGTGAAATCCACTGTTTCGAATGTTCCTTTGTCTCTGGTGTGTAGTGATGGATCCATGTTTCGTCCACGGTTACTAATCGATGGAAAAAATCCTTCTTATTTTAGTTCAACATCGTCAAACACGCCTTTGAATTAGTCACACGATCGCGTTTATGGTCGAGAGTGAGCCAACGCGGCACCCAATTTTTTTATTTATTTTATTTATTTATTTTATGTATTTGTTTTATTTATTTATTTTATTTATTTAGTTTACTTATTTTATTTATTTAATTTATTTTTTTATTTATTTATTTTGTTTATTTATTTTATTTATTAATTTTATTTATTAATTTTATTTATTTATTTTATTTATTTATTTTATTTATTTATTTATTTTTTTTTTATTTATTTTATTTTTGTTTATTTTATTTATTTATTTTATTTATTTATTTTATTTTATTTTATTTATTTATTTATTTTATTTATTTATTTTATTTTTTTATTTGATTTATTTAATATATTTATTTTATTTATTTATTTTAATTATTTATTTTATTTAATTACTTTATTTAATTATTTTATTTATTTTATGTATTTATTTATTTTATCTATTTATCTATTTATTCAACTTTATATACTGAGATTATTAGCCCTCATAAATTGAGAGAGTAGGTAAGATTCATACATATACGTAATTAAAATATTTCCACGCTAACGGCTGACCTCATCAGGTTGGTAGATCTCTGAGATCTGCAGTGACTTAAATGTCCGCGGTAACGGCTGACCTCATCTGGTCGGGTAGGTGCCTAAAAGCAGCAGTTATTTAAAAATGTCCGCGCTAGTGGCTAACCTCGCCTGGTCGGGTAGATGCCTACCAGCAGCCGTGGAAAATAGGTAAAGCAGGCACAAAACATCGCTAGCTATGCTTTGACTTTGATTAAAGTCAATAGCGGCGTAAACACTGTTGAAATCACAGCATGCACTGCAGAAGGGCTGATGCAGCGAATAAATCGATCAGCATGTTTTTAAATTCAGCAGTGCAAATTGTCTCATGGGACTTTGAGGCACGCTTATATATAAGTTACAGATACTCGCTGATGATGCTACCATTAATAATACTTTTGACAAGTAAAATGTTTAGCATAACTCTACGATTTCTAAGAGATAAAAAGTTTATTAGTTTTAACGTTTTTTCATTTGGTGGTAAATGAACTGTTGGTTCCCAAGCGAAACAACGGAGGCAAAAAAGCAAGAATTGTTTTTGTACTGACTCAATTGCATCTATGTAGCATTGATACCGAGGGCACCAAACCACTGACGCATATTCCAAAGTAGGTCTAACTAAAGACGAAAATAAGGTTTTAGTGATATATGGATTACGAAACTCTTTAGACCAGCGCTTTATACAGCCAAGAATGCTATTAGCCCTATTGACCATTTGGTCAATATGTATATTAAACTTAAGCTTTGTATCCATTGTTACGCCTAAGTCCTCAAAAGAGTTTAGAGTTTCGAGGACATAGTTATCAATTTTATATGTACTCAATAATGGGATTTTCCATGTAAAAGACATATGCTTGCATTTACTTAAGTGAAGATCTATGGTATTGACGTTACACCAGTCAAAAATGATATTGATATCATACTGAAGATATGATGACTCAAATGCATATTTAAGTGGATAAGAAAGCTTGACGTCATCATCGCACATTAAAATATTACAGTACTTTATAACTGTGGGCAAATCGTTAGAAAAACCGTAAGGAGCAAAGGTCCAATGTGGCTTCCTTGAGGAACACCACAAGTAACAATAAAATTGTTAGGTTTGGAGTTATTAAAACTAACAAATTGGCTTCTATTTGAAAGATATGACTGAATCCAATTTAGCAAACTTATGGGAAAACCAGTTAGAGACAGCTTCAGTAACTAGAGTTTTTGAATAACCACATTAAAAGCTTTGCTAAAATCAGTGTAGATTACATCAGTTTCGAAACCATTTGCAAATTGGCTTATAGTCATATTTGTAAATTCAATTAAATTAGCAAACGTAAATTTTCCTGGTAAAAAAACATGCTGATAGGGTGAAAATATGGGGTTAACGTTGTGTGCTATTGGTGGAGTAATGATACTTTCGAAAATTTTTGGCAATGCACTTAGCTTTGCGATCCCACGGTAGATACTTATTAACGATTAACTTCCCGACTGGAAAAGCAAGTTCATTGTGACAATTTTTTAAAATATAGGAGGGAATACCATCTGGACCAGCTATAAATAATGATTTTATATCTTTAAGGCTTTTCTGCACATTACCAAGACTTATAGTGGGCTGACTAACTTGACATGGCTTAACCTTAAATAGATAATATGAATCATTATACAACTTGGAAGAATATGTAGACCTAAACAATTCTGCAAACAGATCGCAAGTCATATCATCGTTATTGGACACAATGTCATGGTGTTTCATGTTTGAGGGGAAAGAGCAACATTTTCCTTTAACATTCATGAAGTTCCAAAACAATTTTGCGTTATGTTTTATATCAGCTTTAACTTTCAAAATATACGATTTATAAGCACATTCATTCATATGTTGGTGTATATATCTGATTCTAGTGTAATTGATAAGATCAGTTATATTTGAGGAAGTTATATATTTTTTATAAAATTAGGTTTTTTGATTTCGTAATTTTCTAATTTCAGCAGTATACCAGCAAGGGCCAGACATAGTCTTATTTGAATGTCTGGGTACAGATGATTCAAAACACTCGTGAATAAATTTATTGAAAGCAAACACTGCAATATCAAGATTATCTGAAGTTAAATTATGATTGTTAAGTGACAATATATATTCCCAGTTTACTTTTGATAATTGATCCTTAAGCAAAGTAAAGTTTGTTTTTTTGAAACTGAAAACTTTGCGTATTTCGGGAGAACGCTCCTTAGACTCTGTGAATAGTACATCAAGTATAATTTCCAGGGTTGGATGATGTAGATTTTCAGGCAACACTAGAGGAGCGGACTTTGATAACTGGATGATATCAGTATCATCAAAAAAGATAAGATCAAGAGTTCGAGAGTTATGATTTACTACATGGTTCAATTGGTAAAGACCATGCGTATATATATCATTCAAGAACTCACTGTGTAGCAAGTAATCAGATGCAGGGATCAATTTAGTTGGTTCTTGAGAGCAGCAACTCTAAGAAACGTTAGGCAAGTTAAAATCGCCAGTGACTAAGAGACGTTCATTAGATTCAAGTTTGGAATAGATTGTATTTATAGCCAGTGAGTGGGAATTATAAATTTCAATGGCAGATTGAGGTGGTATATACGAAAACGTAACAAATAAGGTAAGAAGCTCGATTTTTACAAGAATGCGACAAAACTCAATATTCATTTCTCTGTGTGGATAATTTCCTCAAAAAAGAGTGATGATCAAACAGCAATCAGAACATTTCCACCTTTACTTTCAATATTTGGGATTCTAGTTCTATTTTTACGGTAAATAGTATAATTACTTGCAAGTATCTCAGAATTCAGTGCGCTAGGCTTTAACCAAGTTTCTGTGAAACAGAGCAAATGGCAGTACAAATCATGACTAATCAAGAAAAAGTTACACATTTTTGAATTGAGGCCTCTGACATTCTGGTAACGAATGTTGAACTGTTTAATCGAACTTAGTTTTTTTGATTGGCGTTACGAGAAGGTAACTTTGCTAGTGCTGACGCATTAGGTTTAGGCCGAGAATTATTCGGCCAAAACGACGGATTAACTACTTTTTTGAAAATTTGCGAAGGCAAGGATATTTCAAACGAAGAAGTAGAGAAGTTAAATTTAGAAACAGTTTTAAGTAACTTGACTTAAGCTAAGAGTTTATATGAAAGAGCATATCTTCCATAGTTGTGTCAGCAGCAAATCTCGAAGCCAAAATGGATTTCATCGGAGCCAACGCTACAAGTTTTTTAGATCCAATTGAATTAGATGCACTAGTTATAGTAGCAGTAGTAGCCGTAGTAGTAGTAAGAGAATCAGCTTTTGTAACTATTGAATCAATAAGTTACAGGAGGATTTTCCAAGTTGCGTTATTCGGTGCATCCTTTTCACTTAAATTGGTTGAAATTAATGGATTTAGAACAGGAGCATCTATTGGAATAGGACTTAAAATGTTAATGAGGTTAAGAGAAGGTGGTTGAGGGTTAGCAGGTACATGATTTGGAACAGGATTATAGATCTTGCGGATAATTTTTTCATATCCAAATGATTTCGCAAAATGTTCCACACCCGTTTGTCTGTGATGCCTACGGCCTCAAAAATCTCGCGCACTTTAACTCTGCGGTCCGCCAACACGATATCGTGAATTTTACTGACCATTTCTGGTGTGGTTACCTCATTTGGGCATCCAGAACGTTCGTCACTTGCGCTTGTACGACCGCATCGGAATTTAGTAAACCACTTGTGAATAATTCCATAGCATTTGTCAAGCCTTTCCTTGGTTTGATGATGATGGTTTTTTGCGCAAAAAATAATACTTGATGAGCACACGAAACTCACTCTTTTCCATTTTCGCAAAAACTCACAAAATCGTCTTATGTCAATGGCTGCCAAACAAAAACTAAGCGTCGCAGCGAGCTGAAATTTTGACAGTAGTCTACTAACAGATGTTATTTGACAGCATCAGTGTTGCATTTATAGTTGCTACGCGGGAAATTAAAATATTCACAAACTTCTCGAATTGCCCTCGTAGTATTACTTTAGATTGAATGAAAGTAGTTGGTATTTTGATTGCAAATATTAATGTATTGTCGTGGAACATTACTCCCATACGGATTAGCTTTATCTTGTAAAAGCCTATATATATTTATTTAGTTCTTCCGTGGTTAGTGGAGGCAAAATATTATATTTAGCGGATGCTATTGTATCCAATATGCCGTCTATTTTACTTTGTAAAAAATTTAATTTTATTATCTGGTCATGGAATAATACGTCATTTCTTATATCATTGTTTTGAGTTTTAATGTAATTGATATACTGTTATATTTTTTTGCGGTCGTCTTGTATAGTCTCTTTTAGTATGTTAATGACTATTTGTTTGTTGATTGTTTCTATTGTCTGCTGACTGTTAAATATGTTTGCACTTATGCGTTCGAGAATGTTTTCTCGGTCTTCGTCGTTCATTAGGCCAAACAACCGTTTTCTTGCTGAACAGACCGCATTTAAAAGTCGCATGACTATTGGGCTTCGTAGCATGGTATTCTATCCTTTCGTTTCATAAAAATTCTCTGACGTTTTTGTTTTAGAATTCACTGTCGAAAATTAATTTTTTTACGTAACCTTTTATTGCTAGAAATTTTTTTTATATTACTTTATATCATTTTTGTGGAAGAGTGCTATCTGTTTTTTTAATTCTTGCTCGAATTCTCTGTCGTTTGCCGACGTTGTGCACTTAACAAATCTAATAAATGCACTTTGTAATATTCATGATCATTAAGATTCGAGTAGATTCCCACTTTACCTTTCTTAGTTTCCCTACGGACGATATTTGACATATTATTATTCCCAATATCATTTTTGTCAATATAAGGACTGTTCCAGAAAAAACTTACGTTTTGCTTTTTAGTTATAAAAAAATACCCAGTAATTTTTTTTGGTCTTTTTTCGTTTTTTTTTTTAATAATGGCTAGTGTTCAGAATATAAATAACCAAAAACTAAGCAACAATTTTTTTTTTCTATGAAAATTTCTTACTTTTTTCGTAAGGCAAGTGGTATCATCCACAGTACAGTACGATCTTTCCACTTATGTCTGAAGTCTTATAAATTTTTTGCAGTCTTACCACTCTTTCGAAGATCTTTTTTTTTCAGAACCCAATATTTTTCAATTGGGCGAAGCTCTGGGCAGTTGGGCGGATTTGCAATTTTTGGAATTAAATTGATCTTTTTACTTGCATACCATTCCATCGTAGCTTTAGAGTAAAGAGAGGTTGCTTAATCTGGCCAGAACATCACGGTACCCTCATGTGCACGAATAAATGGTGGAAGACGTTTTCGAGGAACTCGTCTATATATTTTTTGGAATTGATTGTGCCTTGCGTAACAAAAAATCTGCACCTGAGACCAAAGGTGCATATGGCCTGCCAAACTATATATTGCTTCTGAAATTTCGAAACTTTTCTTTCTTTAAATATACTAGGCATATGCCTCCCCTTCGATGATGTATAATATTCGTGCTCAGGTAGCTGCTTAAAATGTGCTTTGAAGTAAGTTTCATCGGCCATAACACAGCAATCAAATTTTGTCAGGTACCTTTCATACAATTTTCGGGCTCGCATCTGAGCCATCAACTGCTTTTCATCAGAACGGTCTGGTACTTTTTGAACTCTATAGATCTTTAGCTTACTTTTTCCCTTTATCCTTTGTGCAGTAGATTTTGATTTACCTGCTCTAGCCGCCATATCTCGCACTGAGGTGTTGGGATTTTGCTTAAAAAGGCGATTAACCTTCGTCGTTACTTTTGGGTTAGAAAATTCTGGTTTTCTGCCTGATCCTTTTTTCGTTAAACAGGTAACTCTTCTTATAATTTGAAATAACCATAAAGACAGTTCTTTCGGGTGCACCAACTATTTTTGCTATAGCTGAATATTTTAATTCTGGATTTTGCAGGTATGTGAACAAAATCATTTCGCGGAAAAAATAAATACACAAGATTTTTCTGGGACATTCCTTATATGCGTTGATTGCCAAATATGTTTTCGATCGTGGTTTGTATTTCTTGTACCAAAACAATTCGTGTATTAAACCTATTTACCACTGTGTCAAGCATCGGTACTGTGTAACCTAAGTCCTCCTCTTGACAGCGGACGGCCTGTACCTCTAGAGAGACATTATCTTCTTCTGTTTGATAAGTTGTTCTATGATTTGGATTGGTATATTTCGTCATCCCAAATTCTGCTAAGAAAGTCCGTTTCTTTTGTTATTTCTCCCATTTATGTATTCTAAGGAAATGTTGTATTTTCCTAAGCTTATAAGCCACCTTTGGAGTCTAGGACTTATATCTTTTCCTGAATACTTTGTCATCAGCCACTTAAGTGGTTGATGATCGCTTTCCAAATCAAAATCTCTACTCCAAACTATTGCTAAAAATTGCTTTTCGATCGTTGCATAGTTTGTTTCGTGTTTATTAAGAGTTCTTGATGCATATGGGTCATTCCATCTATAATGGGCCTATCTCTACCCTCATGTTTTTCAAATGTTCTGAAACTTTTTTGAACGATTGGTCTATCATGTAGAAGTTATATAAAATTGCGATAACATTTTTTTGACCAATATTATTGTTTAAAAATAAAGTATAAATACCATTGAGACGGAGAAGAAAGTTATGTCCTTAATATTTATTTATGACATAGTTAATGGTAATATTGACTGTCCGGAGCTACTTAAATTAACTGATTTTTATATTCCATCTAGACAGTTGCGACATTTTGATTTGTTTCTCATAAAGAACTATAAATCTAATTATGCTCAGAATGAGTCAATATCAAGAGCTCTTTCATTGTTTAAAAAGTTGTCATCTATTAATGAATTTGATTTTGGGATGTACAAAGACTCTTTTAAAAAATTTGTATTTAGTCTTAATTTACTTTGATATTATTAACTTATTGTTAATTAAATATAAAAGCTACGTAATGTTAATTCCACGAGATTCAATTAAGTGGTCTTCGAGAAAATATTTAAAAAATATATTTGTATGATGGCCACTTTAGATAAGAGTTTTGTATTCTAACCCTGCCGGAGTGAAAAAGTCGATTGCCAAAAAACAACTAATTTAAAAGTAGTTAAAAAACAATTAGTTTATAAGTAGTTGAAAATACATGCGGAATGCGTCAATTCAATATTTTTTGCTCTTAACAATTGTTATAATAAAACTGAACAGATTTGATTTTATGTACATTTTAATTTTGTATCGAAAATTTTCATTTCTATAAATGTGAATATTTTAAGATCACATTTTTCAATAAAAAAAGAGGACGTCTTTGCAATCGTAGACAACTACAACGTTAATGGTACCCACGGAAAGAAGAGGCTGAAAGATTACAAAAACATTTACCCAGTTTTAAGAGGTAAACAATTTATCATAATACGAGTCTTTTCTTCTTGATGCTTTATTCTCCCCTTTTTTAGACGCCTTTGGTTCTGAGGAAGATGCAGATCCATAGGATCTTATCCGAAAAGCCTTCCAGGCAGTCAAAAAGCAGTGCAATATGTTATTAAATTAAAAAAAATGTATGAATTTAAAAGAGGGTTTTTGATTTAAAATTGTCAATTAAAATAAAATGAACAACTTTTAAAGTAGTATAAAGGTACTTTCAGCTATTTTTTTATACATTACTTTAAAGTTAGTAGAAAGTTAAGTTCTTCAAAACTAGTTTAAATAAAGTACTTTAAAGCTAGTTGCTTTTAAACAACTTTTAAATTATTTGAAAATAAGTACTTTAAAACTAGTTACTTTTAAACTACTTTTAAATTAGTTGAAAACACATGCAGATGACGGCAATTGCCTTACTCCAATGACATCCCCATGTTATTTAAGTCAGTTGGTTACATGAGAAAAAGTCAGAGTTTCAACTAGTAGTGTTTAAAAAAAAAGTACTTTTAAACTACTTTAAAATTAGTTGATTTTCCTGCAGGGAAGCTATACCGCATAATATAAAAGCTACATGGTGTAAATTCGGTGTGAAAAAATTTAAATAATTTTTATTTAGTTTCGATGCTATTTGAAAACTAACAGTTGATTGAAACGAAACATAAAAAATTTTTCAATGTTCGACTACGGCGTGAGACTTTTTGTTCTACTGCAACGTCAGTGTTGCGTATATCAACATGTTTTTTGGTGGGAGGTGGAGTAGGGTCTCTAGTATTTATATATAGAGATGAATAACGGTGCAGTATCTGGGCAGAGCAAGGCGAGCGCGCACTTTCAACGTTCAAAAACTCGCAAAACCCACTTCCAGCCCATTGTAAATTATAAATATTCTGAAAGCTAATAAATCAAGCTTCATGTAAGTTTAAATAAAAAATGTTAAAAATGTGTTTTTTTTAAAAAAAAAAAACAAAAACATTTTTAAATTGCAAAATTTTCCTAAACTGATGAAAAAATCTATTGGAATCACTCATTACAATTCCCAATTTACAAATGAAATCCAAGTACTGAGAGTTCAAAAAAAAACGTCCGTAGAAAAAATTACGAAAAAAAACAATTTTGCACCTCTGTATTTTAAAATGTTGGAATGTTGGAGCAAAATCCTACCGGAATTTAATCGATCGCTATTAGAACTACAAATAGACAAAATTTGAACAAGATCGGAGCACAAATAATTTTAACCTGGTACGCTTGAAATTTTACCCCATATGCCCAACAAATTAATGTATCATTCAAAATATAAACAAACTTTTAAAAATTTACAGCAACAAAACGGCTTGTTAGTTTAAGAGGCTGTTGGCGCTAAAAGTGTTTGATGAAACATAATTACGATATTTTAACTTTCAGCAGTCTGATAAATATTAAAATTGATTGGTGAAACCGGGCATAATTGTTTTTTATTTTGTAATTTTTGTAGAAAGCTTTTTGTCTCCAGTGATGATTTTCAAAGTAACATCGAAATAATAGACTAAAAACTTAATTATTAAAATATTTTAGTAAATATTTTACAATTATGCACTTCGTTGAAAATTACAATAATAAATAATAACAGATCAAGAATCAAATTAAAATTTAAAATAGATTTGTAAAGCGTTTTAAGGAAGAGAATTCCTATAAAAAACTATCACACGCATGTACACCAATACCTCGCTTTGCGTCGTTTCGTTTTGCGTTTTTTCGAAGTTGCGTCGCTGTTGAATTAGTACTAATTTTCACTATGAATCGTTAGATTTTCGAAGTTGCGTTGTTTTGGGTTCGAGTCTTTAATATTATTTTTAATTTTTTGAAATTTTTTTTTTCTAAAAGATGGCACGACTTTTGTTTCTAATTGCGCCATGCCATCAAAACTCGGGGACTCCCTTTATAAATGAAAATCAACGCAATTTTAATACAGTTTTATTTTCACTTTGTTTTGCTAATTTTAAAGTTCAGTTTCAATTACGTGTGTTGTGCTTTTTTTAAAAGAGAATAATAAATTTTCATAAATTTTTACGGGTTGTTTCTAGTTACAAAAAAGGTAAATATTTTTACAATTCATTTATTGGTAGAGTTATATTTTTTTTGACATACACTTGTAATTTTTTTAGCCAAATGAGTGGAAAGGGCGCTGCTGGTAAAATTACCAAAAATAAAAAAAAACTATCAGCTTGGAGACAAAATGGATGACAGCATCATTATTTCAAAACTGGGTTTCAACTTGTGCTGTTCCAGAAATTCAAGCTTACTGCAACAAGGAAAACTTAAATTTCAAAGCTTTGGTCCTAGTAGACAATGCTCCTGGCCACCCAGTTTATGTTGATGAGTTGTCAGAAAACGTGAAATTTGTATTTTTGCCGCCTAATACGACATCAGTTATTCAGCCGATGGATCAGGGAGTAATATCGACTTTTAAAAGTTATTACCTCCGACGAACATTTAAACTTCTTTTAAGTGAGACTGATGGACAAGATAAGCCTATCATGCTAGAGTTTTGAAAAAAAGTTCAACATTATGAAAGCCATAGAAATTATTTCCGATTCGTGGGAGGAGGTTAAACCATCTTGCATGAATGGTGTTTGGCGCAAAATATGGCCTAAATGTATTTATTTTTAAAAAAAAGTATTTTCGTAACCCTGGAACCTATCTTCGATCTTTACATGGTTTGCTATAGAAAATCATAATTCACTTTGCGTCGTTTCAATTTGCGTCGTGTTTTTTTGGAACGTAACCACGACGCAAAGTGAGGTATTGGTGTATTTATATAAGACCTTGTCAAAAACGGTACTCATCATTTACAACATATCGAAAACATTTAAGTTTTTCTCTAATTTCTACCATGGGTACAGAGTAACGCATAAGAACTCATATTTAGCTCTAACGCTTCCTGCACAAGATTTATATTATTCGAACCATTCGAGTTATATGGCCTAAAAAAGTCAGCCCGACGTGGTCTACAGAGTTAGAGCGACCAACACTGCTACATGGGGTTTTCTTTATCAAAAAAAATTCATTCAGAAATCGTTTTCAAGAATTCGTCTAAAATTTCAGACCCCATCGGGCTGAAACTTAATTTCGATATCGTCTATTGTACATACAGGTACCCGGTCATAATCCGCAAAACAATTTTGGGTCTTGTGTCAGTTTTTTTTTTTTGGTCATTATTTTCAATATTTTTTGGGGGTTATAGCCAATTTTAAGACGGACAAAGTCCCCAAAAATTGGGAGACATAAGCTCAAATATTTGGAGAATTATGTTTACAATAAAAATGAGGTGCCATGTCATAGCGCCAATGGTCATAATGCCCAAAAAATTGTGGCACATATGTATGTCCATTAGGGGTATGACTTTTTAACTTTTTTCGAAAAAATTAATTGACACAGCATCATGCAAAGAGCTTTCGTTAGAAATAAAGGAAAATAATATTGATAAGAATTTTTTATTAAGCTTTTTTGGTACTTTTTATTTTTTAAATTTTATTAGTTTTTTTAAAAAATATAGCCAACGTTTCGTCGCTATTTGGCGACCTCTTCAAGGCGCTGTTTTACAATAATAGAAAACAATTATTAAAAACAAGAAAAATAAACAATGAATATAAATAAGTTACGTTTCACAATTTAAAATTAATTATACACTTACTTTAAAAATTAAAATATCTAAAATTTTTTAGAAACACTTGTTAAATTTAAGTATTATGATCAACTAAAACTAAACTGTAATGGCAGCTAACATTTTCGACATCTTCTTTCTTGTTCTTAGCTTTATCTTGCTGTTTTTTTATGTGCAAGCTCTCTAGCATGAGTCTTCTGTTAGTTTTGTCTTCTCTTTCAAGAATTGTGACCGATTCAAAGTTAGCAAAGTGTTTTTTTTCTCTAATATGCTGAGCTAAAGCTGTTGTCGGTTTGTTTAGTTCTATTGATTTTTTGTGTTCTTTTAGTCTTATGTTTAAATCTCTTTTAGTTTGTCCAATGTATATTTTGTTGCAGTTTTCATTGCTATTGCCTTTACATTCTATTTTATTGACAACGTTAAATTTTTGTTATTTTTTGTTTTGGTTTTATTTTTAGAAAAAAGAGTGCTCTATTTGTTTTGTAAGCCGTGTTATTGTTATCGTTAAAAAAGTTTTTGATATTATCTTTGTTAGTTAGAGAGGGTATATATGGTAAAGAGCAATATTTTTTCTCAACTCTATTATTTGCTGATTCCAAATGATTGTTATTTTTTGTTTTTATTTCATTTGTTGATTGTTTTATTAGTGTTTTTATAATGTTGGCGGGAAAGCTATTTTTTTGTAAAATGATTTTGATTTTTTGAATGATATTGTTATGGAAAGACGTTTCACTTAGATTAAGTGCATTTTTGATGAGGTTTTTTGCTGTGTTATATTTTTGTGGTGGAGGATGGTTTGAAAGAAAATTAATTATTCTGCCTGAAGCTATATCTTTAGTGTACCAATTTGTGTTTATGTTATTGTTTTTATTGTAAACTGTTAGATTCAAAAAATTCAGTTCTTGAAAGAGAAGACAAAGCTAACAGAAGACTCATGCTAGAGAGCTTGCACATAAAAAACAGCTAGATAAAGCTATGAACAAGAAAGAAGATGCCGAAAATGTTAGCTGCCATTACAATTTAGTTTTAGTTGATCATAATACTTAAATTTAACAAGTTTTTCTAAAAAATTTTAGATTTTTTAATTTTTAAAGTAACTGTATAATTAATTTAAAATTGTGAAACGTAACTTATTTGTATTCATTGTTTATTTTTCTTGTTTTCTATTATTGTAAAACAGCGCCTTGAAGAGGTCGCCAAATAGCGACGAAACGTTGGCTATATTTTTTAAAAAAACTATTAAAATTTAAAAAATAAAAAGTACCAAAAAAGCTTAATAAAAAATTCTTAATCACAATTTAAAAATTGCATTGGTCATAATTAAACGCTATTATTGGAAAATAATATTATTTTTATTTATTTTTTCAAAAACCTCATCCAGGAACCACAATAAAAATTTCACTATACTATAATTCCAACCTATAATGAAATATCAGCAGATCTGATTAATTGTTTTCACTACAGTAACCAATTTTTTTTTTCGTGGTAACAACAATACACATTTTAATGATGGCTGAAGCAATTTAACATTTGCGTCCTGTTAGAAACGTAGTTAAGGCCATAATTCAGAGCATGGTAAATTTTATAGACGATAAGAGCTAAACTTTTATTACCATATTAATATAGTAAGTACGTTTTATTATTTCCGCAGAGTATTACTTGACTTATATTCTATTTTTAGAAAATGTCATTTAAAATGAGTAATATCTGTGCGGAAAAGAATTCCAAATTTTGGTCAAAAAATGTAATTGACTTTGCAAAGCGTAAAAAAAGTGGCGACAAATACCGACTATTGAAAACATCTTAAGCAAGATATGTAAAATTCCGAAACAGATAATAATACGGGATAAAGGATACGGAATGGTTTAAAAGCTACTCATCCAACAGAACGCAAATTACGAGAGTTGCAGAATTTAAGTCGGACCAGATTACGGTTAAGCTTGGGGTGCCTCAAGGTGCAGTTTTGGGGACACTATTATTTATTATCTATATAACTGATATAGAAAAAATCCTTACAAATTGTAAAATCTGTTTATTCGCCGATGACACATTGATATACATTGCCGAAAGAAAGTGGAATCATATTTAAAAATGAATAAACTGAAACTTAATACCAAAAAAAAATTAATCCATGCTGACCAATGGTTTTTCTGAAAAAAATATTGTAGTTAATGGTGAAATTAGTGAAAAAATAAAAGACATAAAATATTTAATTGAACAATATTTTTATCGAATTTTACAGTCTTAGCAAAAACCGATATTTTGTGTGAAATTTCACAAATCGGTCAATGCTTTTTAACAAACATGACAGAGACAAAAAATGGAACGATTTAACCTGGTAATTGGTGACATATGTTTCGACTATTACCACATATATACATCATAACACCCATGGGGGTTTTATCCATCGTTATGAAAGGTCATAACTCCCAAAATTATTTTGTATTAGTTTTTCAGATCCAACATTTTTTTGGGCATTATGAACAGGGGTCTATGACATGGCACTCCATACAGATGTAACTAAAATGATACCTATGTCCATGGATATCCCCACATCACGCAAAAACTACTGGATAGATTGTGATTAAATTTATTTAGTTGAATCTTTTAGACGCTTAGTCTCAATCTCTAATAAAAATTATTACGATATTTTTAATTAATTACTAAAATATTAAAGTTTTAAAATTGTTTAAAAATAATGCGCAAATCGAAACATGCAACCGTTGGTTGAATGGCAAGTTAATCTGTTTGTGTGTGAATTTTGATTTTGTTTTTTCCATGGTGTTATTATACAAGGTGAATTTATTAGGGATGCGTGCTGGGTCTGAGAGGTTGAGTAAATTGATTTTCAAAACGAAACGAAATAAATAGATTTGCCAATAAGAGAGCAGAGGGAAACAGGCTACGCTTATAGCCACTGGAACAGCTAGTCAGTGATAAAAACATTTATTTTGCAATTTTCAACGATTTCAACGATTTCATAAAATGTATTGTATTAAGACCTTCACAAAAATTGTGGTATTTATAAAGACCTTTCAAGAAACAGCAAGGAGATATGCATGTTGCACCAAAAGTACACAACTTATGTCATTGATTAAATTAAAAACAAACACCTTAAAAATGAAATCACAAATTTAATAAACAAAAAACAAAACTTTTATTTATTTATTAATTTTTTTATTTCTCTAAGCAAATGCATTTCGACTCGCCTGCTAATCGTATTGCTGAAGGTGACTAGCAGGCTAGTCGAAATGCATTTGCTTAGAAAAATAAAAAATTATATGTCCAAATCCGTTTTATTTTTTGGTTTTTTTAAATTTGCGATTTCAATTTTAATGTATATCTTTTTAGTTTTATTGAAATCGAGATCGCGGTATTGTTCAGTTCTTAATATAATGTCATTGATCCTCTAATTCTACAAAATACCTTTTAAATGAGATACATATTAATTGAAACGATGGAGATCAGAATCCGAATTTTTTGGTTCAAAAGTCTCTAGAGCGCAAATCCTATCGAATATTACTTGCACTTGTTCCCTTTTTACACAAACACATTTCGTTTAATATTGTAGAAAAATTACTTTAATCCAGCGATCCCTCGGAGAGCACAATACAAACGTAAAATTACAACACCCTGGACAGTGTAATCATCTTTAGAATCAGCGGATTTGGACATTTTTATAAGCGTTTGCAATTGATGTAAAAGCTCCTCTCGAACTAAATTCAGCACGTCTCCTTTACGTTTTTGACTCGTTCGAATAAAAACAGCAAACCATGAGCGTATCACCTGGTCGTTTCCTAGCAGCATTCCAGATATAAAAGCAATCTAAGTTATTAAAAGGAAATTGAAGGTAAAATAATTCGAAAATATTTTAATTTTAATGTACCAAGTCTTGCGGATACTTCAAGCTTAACTTTAGCATTAGCGATGGAACTTTAAGTATTTCCAGACAAATCGCACGAGTATTTAATGCTTGGGATGGATTCATATCACTCAGAGCCATTAAAAGCGATAGTTTATGTTTTCCATCTGCACTCTCTTCATCACAGTTTAATATAACATGAGTGACAACGTCCTTATAACAGTCAGGAAAATTTGCTACCAGAGAACATATAATTCTCTGCCCGTTCGGTACGTTTAACAAAATATCGGTAAGGTCGAGTATATTTAGTAACGAAGGCAACTCAGCTAGAGATATGCAGAGTATATCAATGACTTCTTCCAAATAAATCCCGTCGTCGAAGATCTCAGATTGAACAAAACTTTTATTTTCCATTTTTAATTCCGATAGTTCCCACTGTATATTAAAAATTTCTGATAGCACAACACGAACCTTTCGAGTTACATCGGCTCTTTCAAAACCCAAGGCAATACCAGTTTGCAAGCCAAATTCTACTGATTGATAATCAGAATACAATGATTTCTGTCTTACTTGCAATTCTTTTTTCAACTCAATTTCCAGCTCATGGTAATTTACTTGAAGATATGAAACAATGCTATTGACGACCTCAATGCCTATAAGTAAGCTCAATATTAGCTTGCGCGACTCCATAGAAGATTGGGTATTATCTAGAGGCGATAGCAAACTCATTCGTACGAGGGAAGGAAGAATCGCACGAATTTCGTCTTCCGGATACGTTGAAAGAGTAATAATATCCAGGTTTTGAATAGCGCAAAAAACTCTGTCCGAAACTACACACATGTTCAAAAATTATGAAAATCTTATTTCAGTTGCAATGGAAAAATTTTAAAGTAATTCAAATGAAAAGAATAAAACCGATATCAAAATTAGGGTTGGGCAAAATATATCGATATATCGAAATCTAAGTCAACGTTTACAGGAGCAAATTCGGTCTGAGAAATTCTTGTCTACTCTCTTTTGTGAATTTCTTTTGCGTATACACATGGAAACTAGAACTTGTTTGTGCAAGAAAATTTCAAAGCAATAACTGCGTCAACCCGCCACAAGAAACGTAAATTCAAAGCATAATATCAGCTAAAGAATAGAACGAAAGGGACTTCGCGTGTACGACAAATTCTGTACACCACCCTTTCGTTTTTCCCTTCTTGCCAACAAACAGGAAAACTTTCTTTCAAGAGTTTTCTCGTATAAACGCTGTCTAAGCATTTTAATTTTTTATTTCAATATACATATATATAAATACCATAGCCCGGTATTCCAACTTATATTAAAATAATAAGAAAATTTAAACACCCTGTAGCTCATGTTATTAGGTCTGTATCATCCGAAAGTAAGAGTAAATATTTATAGTTTTTCATAAAGTTTTACCACAAAAACTGTATCATCCGGAAACATGTGTTGATTGAGAGAGAAAAAATGAGAGTAAAGTAAAGGGTGTTTTTTTTAGAGGTTTGTTTTTCGAATAGAGATAAAACTGGCAGTTTATGGTCAAATCTGGCAACTCTAATGTCATTTATGTTCAGTTTAGTTTGCCATTTTATCATGAACAGGTTGACAAAAGAACAACGCTTGCAAATCGTGCAAATTTATTTCGAAAATAATGGTTCAGTTCGCGAAGTTTACCGCAAGCTCCGTCCATTTTATGGTCGACATAATCGTCCATCAGAGCAATTAATTCGGTTAACCATGGATCGTTTTCGCACTACGTTTACTCTATGTGATAATACGCATCCGCAGAGACGTCGAACAGTGCGCACCGAAGAAACAATTGCCGCTGTAGAGCAAAATGTTGAAGAGGACCCGAATGAATCGATTCGCCACCGTGCACAGCAATTGGAGCTTTGTCCATCAACTTTATGGAAGATTTTGCGCAAAGATCTTGGCTTGCGACCTTACAAGATCCAGCTTGTGCAAGAATTAAAGCCGCGAGACCATGCAATGCGTCGTGATTTTGGTGTATGGGCCGAAAATGAGATTGATCTCGATGCTGATTTTCATCGCAAAATTTTGTTCAGTGATGAGGCTCATTTTTGGTTGAATGGCTACGTCAACAAGCAAAATTGCCGCATTTGGAGTGAAGAGAATCCACATGAGACCCTTGAGACGCCATTACATCCACAAAAACTGACTGTTTGGTGTGCTCTATGGGCTGGTGGAGTCATTGGGCCATACTTCTTCCGAAATAATGCTGGAGAGCCATGATAACCGACTATTTTGTTCCCGAATTGGATGGCATGAATGTGGATGAGTTGTGGTTCCAACAAGACGGCGCTACATGCCACACAGCGCACGTCACAATCGATTTATTGAAGGAAACATTCGATGAGCGCATAATTTCGCGGAATGGACCTGTCAATTGGCCACCAAGATCGTGTGATTTGACACCATTGGATTATTTTCTTTGGGGATATGTGAAGTCGCTCGTCTACGCCAACAAACCAGAAACGTTAGGGGACTTGGAAGCCAACATTCGTGGCGTTATTGCCGACATACGGCCCCATATGCTCGAAAAAGTAGTTCAAAATTAGACCTGTAGAATTGGCTTTATTCGAGCCAGCCGCAGCTGCCACATGCCCGAAATCATATTTAAACATTAATGCATAAAATTATCCTTCCAATAAAGCCAAATTGATGGACATTAAAATGATTTTCTTCTGTTTTATTTCAATTCGAAGCTCTATACTTCTAAAAAAAACACCCTTTACAACTGATCACTTCCCCTCCAAAAAAAGTTTAATTTTTCAACCAGACAAATTTCTTGTGGGTAAAACCATGCTCATTTATTCAATTAAATAGACAAGCGTTTTTTTATTAAAAAGGAATTGTAAAGCTTAATATCTCCTAAATGATAAACCAGATAATTCTTTCTGAAATTTTGTTTTTCGATACGCACAGTTTTATAATAAGAAATTGGAAATGTCGCTATATCAAAGGTACCCCATTTTTTTATAGAAATTCATCGAAAATAAATTTTGTTTTGAACAACAAAATTTGCTGTACAATTTTTCTACTCTACTAAGTTGTTAAAGATAACTTAAGTTCCTTAAAAACCCAGGCAAAATGTAAATACTTTGCGGTGCACAAGATTTCAAATGGTATCGAAAGAATTTTATTTTGCTTGTATACAGTAGGTTAGGTTAAAGCAGATTAGCAACTGTCAAGCTATATTCAATCTTCTGAACCCTTCATTTGAAACGCGCCCAACAGCTGTGTTTACATAGCTCAAGTTATGGAAATCAGAAACAAAACTTAAAAGTTGGTCATGAGTTAAATCCTATTTATCAATAATATTCTCAAAAAGATTTTCCTTAGATTGCACACAGAAAGTTTAACTAAACAGCTATGCAACTACGACACATGATCTAACGCCTGAACCCTGCCATTGTTTGTTTACTAAAATACGCGCAACTTTTTTGACAGTTTTCATTTTTATCTCATTTTTGTGTATCATCCGAAAATTGTGGCGATTCGACTAGTCAAAGAAATTTCAGCTTTAACTCTTTCGAAAATCGCATTTTGACACTTTTCATTTTTTACCAAAATATTCGGATGATACAGACAGATTATATCAAACTAAGAAAAACTTCTGAAACAAAGTTATGAATGTCAAACCTGTCAAAACTAATATTAAATTCGTGAAAAAGAGGATTCCTTTGTCTGACTTGCTAAAAGCTGCACGTGGAGATTTTAGTTGCTGTGGTACAAAAGTGTAAATATTGATTAAAAGACATTATAATTCGAAAAAAAAAAACAATTAAAAATCTGGGCAAAACGTCCTAGTCGATTTTGCACGTAAATTACTATTAGTTCTCACTGATTTGTGTCTTTGCGTTTGCAATACATTCGGTGAAAATTGTTTCAATTCTACATCACCTGTCTCGCGCAACCTGACGAAGCTGGGGTGAAACCCCATCTGAAGAATCGACGGAGGCATAAAAAAAATCGCGTGCGCTTTTGCGCTCCAACTCCACGGTTCGCCATTTTGTTAAATGGAAGAAAATTTTGCAAGAAACCAAATTGAATGATAGCAACTTTGAGAGCCCTCCTGATAAAATGGAGGCAGCGGAATCTCTACTGGACCTGTCCAGTGGTTGGCAGACCCAGAAGGGTAAAAGAATTAGAACATCGTCTCGAGGAAGCAGTATCAGCAGTGGCATGAGTGAGCCTGCCCATGTTAACAAGTTTGCGTTATTAGATATGCCGATAACCAAAAAGCAAACTGCAGCCAGCGGAAAAAAAAGCAAAATCGATTCTTCCAAAGTTAAACCAACCAGTGATGACGGCAACCTGCAGTCTAAAGGCAGCAACAGCAATGATAGAGATGACGCTCAAGACGTTGGTAACGTGGCAGCAGATCATCAAGGAAAAAAGGGTAAGTTTTGTCCACCGATTTTTATCAAAGATCTCGATGTAAAAGATCTTATTAAGTCGCTTCGTGACAGGAAAATCGTTTTCAAAGTTAAAAATTTGGGGCTTAAAGCCAAAATCTTTGTAGAAGATAGTAGAGTTCACCGGGAACTGTTACAGATATTTCGCGGCACTCAAGGGGTGTGAATGCTTACTCGTTCACTCCCATGGAGGAGCAAACAACCAACGTAGTCCTTCGAGAATTATGCGATAATCATAAGATTAATGAAATTTATGATGAGATTAACTCCATTTTACCTGGGGTGGTAAAAAAAGTTAGTGGCCTCATCACTCCGCGTTCATTGAGGGACGAAATTAAATACAATCTATTCGTTGTTAGCATCTTCCCTGGAAAGTGATTTGCTCAAAATTAAATATTTGTTTAATACGTGCATAATATAGGGAAAACCCAAGAAAAAGTTGAATCACCCGCAGTGTAAGCGGTGCCAGCAGTTCGGCCATATCGCGAAAAATTGTGCTAGCGATTATAGATGCGTCAAATGTGATAGCAATCATGCTCCGGGTGAGTGCCTAATTATTAAGACTGAAGGTGTTAAGGCTATCTGCGTGAACTTTGGAGGGGGCCACCCCGCTAACTATCGTGGCTGTGCTAAGTATCAAGATTACATCAAGTTTAAAAAGCAAACGTTTAAAAAAGCTAAAGAAAGCGCAAAATTTTATTTCTATCAAATCTAATTTGACGAACTCAGGTTCTTATGCCAGCCATTTTAGACAACGGGATGGCCCCCTCCCAGTCGCAGGGGGGAGCTCAAATGCAATTAGCCAATCCATTAAATTGTCTGACAGTCTATTTGGTATGAAGGCCCAAAACCTTCTTGAGAGAATCTCAGCATTTATGGCTAATTTGAACAATTTTAGTTGCATTCATGAAAAAAGAATTCTATGTCTAGAATTACTGGGCGAATTTCTCAAAATGTATAATTTGAATTTTTTATCATTCAACGTAGCCTCTCTTGTGGAGCACAGTAGAAGAATCGAGCTAATAAGGATTCTTCACGCCAGGGACATCTCATTTGCCTTAATACAGGAGACACACCTGATTGCTGCATAAGGTTTTTTGGATAATTTTAGGTTTTTGAGAAACAATGCGCAACCAGGAGTGGCAGTTGCAATTAAAAATTCAATCGATTATAATTTAGTTAAACCTTCAAACTTAAACCTTCCGGTAAAGACAAAAGTTCGCGGATTAAGCAATAATCTGCTATTTGGATCCATCTACATTCCCACAAACTGTGGAAGCGACATATTAACTGCAGAACTAAATAGGCTAAACACTTTTGCTCAAAAATATGACGGAGCTGTCATCGGCGGAGACTTAAACGCGAGGAATCTGATCTGGGGCGACTCTCTTGTTAATAACAACGGTAGAACTATTGAGAATTGGCTTGTGAATCAGATGCCTTCGCTGATCAATCTTACTCCTTCTACCCCCACTTTCCCAAGGTGTTCATCGTTTCTTGACCATTACTTGGTTTCCACGCACCTAATTAATATGATTGACCCCAACTTTAGTATCAAAACTCTTTCAACTTTTTCGGACCACTGCCTTATATTGTTGAGTCTTACTCTTGTTAATTTTGAGATGTCGATCGTGCAAACGTTTCATGGCAAAAGTTTTAAAAAATACTAACTGGGATGCGTTTACAGAAGATCTGGATACCAAACTTGTCAGTTTTTTCCCAATTCAGCGATTAATTTGTCAAATAATGAAATTGATGACTCAATCAAGTTGTTTAATTCGGCTCTGATCGATACCCTAGATGGGCATTCAGCCAATGTGAGCGGTAGTTTCAAAAAATACAATAATTTGCCTAAGTAAATTTTTTGTGAAATTTTTCCAAGAAAAGCACAGGATGCAAAAGCTTCTAAAATGCATTTATCACAACTCATACAACAGGGTTAACAGAACATATAAGGAATTGTCCGCACCCATCTCACTAGTGAAAATATTAATCAAGGAAAAAATCAGAATTTGGCTGAATAAACAATTTGATGAGAGGCTTGCAAGGATAGTGCCAGGTCCTAGGGCATTCAAGAAGATTTTTAGGATCGTTGGAAGAAAAAAAAATTTAACTGTAACGAAGTCTCCGTAAATGGATCACAAGTTTTGGGGATCACTTTAAAAAAGTTTTCTCTGCCTCCACCCCTAGTAATGATCCAGGGCTGATTAATGAAGTTCGAAATACGGTTGACGCGAAGAGATTGAGTCGGGTGCGGGAAATTTTTCTGTTCTCCACGGGCAACTCGGCCCTTGCTCCCCAAGCCTCTGACATTTTTACTTCACAGGAGGAAGTCGCAGAAATTTTGCTTTCCCTTAATCCTAAAAAGTCACATGGTCCGGACCTCATCTCTAACTTTGAGCTCAAGAAAGTTTCCAACCGGGCGGTACAATTTTTCACTATATTGTTTAACAATTGTATAAATATTGGGCTTTTCCCGATATTATGGAAATCAGCCAGAATAATCCCGATAGCCAAAAAACAAAATGATACATCAATCCATAATTTTCGCCAATCTCACTACTTTCAAATGTGGGAAAGGTGCTTGAAAGAGTTCTGTTGAACAAAATTAACTCCTCGGTTTCTATTCCTATCGACCCTATCACTGAACTACAATTTGGCTTTAGAAGAAGGCATTCAACGGTCCACGTGGTAACGATGTTACCCTGTATCATGTATTGCATGCTCTCTTGACTTAGAGAAGGCATTCGATAGCGTGTGGAGGGATGGACTTCTCAATAAAATATTGCAGCTTAACTTTCCTTCGCATATATTCTTTATGCTTGAAAGTTTCCTGGCTGACAGAAAGTTTTACATTCAGCTTCAAGCGAGCTGCTCAAATGTTTATGATTCAATAAGTGGAGTTGCACAGCGATCGGTGCTGGGGCCCTGCCTGTTCAACATTTTTCTCAATGATTTCCCACACTTGGACATGAATAACGAGAGATTGTTACTCTCTTCAGGAAAGTACAGAATCACCTTGGTAAAATTGTTAATTTTTACAAGAGATGGGGTGTCAAAGTAAACACTCAAAAAACGGACGGTATTTGCATTAGAAACGCCAGTGGCAAGGGGAAGGAAGGTGCAGTAAGGGAAAGTAAAAATCTTAATATTATCATTGATGGAGCTCGTGTGCCATTAAAAAATGAAATGAAGTACCTTGGGGTTCATTTCAATAAATTGTTTAAATTCAATAGGCATGCTAGGCTTAATATTGCGAAGGCTCGCAAAGACTCATGCATACTTACTTCATTGTTATATAACAAGGGATTGATGAAGAGAACCAAATTACTTATGTATAAAACCCTTATTAGGCCAGTATTGCTTTATGCTTCTGCGGCATGGTTCACGATTTCCCCCGTTGTCGCTCTAGAGATGGAGCGTTTTGAGAGAAGACTTCTTAGATTGTGTATCGGTAAAAATTTCGAAAATAGATCAAAAAGGTATTCTAATGAATTCGTATATACAGAGACTTATGTTATCCCGATTATTATATATGCCATATTTTTGATGAGAAAATTTATAAGGGGTTTTGAGACTTTTGAGAATGAAACTGTGGACCGATTCATGCTACAACTCATATTATGCAAAAGCTACACTCGGACATAACCGCGGATAAATTGATCGAGTGGGTGGACAAAGTTCTTGTTCAGGTACAAATTATTTTACCCAATAAATTTTATGAAACGTCATTTCCAGTAAAAACAATTCAATGTAAAATAAGAACCAAAAATGTTCTCTGGCTGGGACGGATGGTGGGGGTTTGTTGCCGCCGGTGGCGGGGCAATCTATGCCTGTGTGAATCAGTCATGGCTCGTTATTTCGCTAAGAAGACTCAATAAAAAACATACATACATTTGTGAAAAAGAAAACAAACAACGATCGATTGCAAACGTAAAAATATCATGTATGATTTTAAGAAAAAAATTTGGGTAAAGAGTTTCCAATTAATGGTGCAAGTGCTCAAAAAAAAAATTTTTGTGAAAGTGTTGAAACTAAGTAGGACAAGTTTGTTGAAATAGAAGATTATCAGAAAAAACGGCGAGTCGCATACATTTTCATAAAATAAATCATGCTGAACAAAATACATGAAGTAAAACATGAAGTTGTGCTGAAATAATAGTGGAAAATCAGCGTGAAAACTAAATAAAATAAAATGGTTAGTAAATAAATCAATAAAGATATGATAAAAATTTAAAAAAATTCATAAGCCAAACTATCCTTTTTGGGCGTTTTACTTTTACCACGCTACCGATACCGATTTTGAAATTTAAGCTCAAATAATTTATTTTTAAATGTTTTGATGTTGACAACAAAAAAAAGACGAGTTACAAAAGAATTTAAAGAAAAGTAGAAGTGTCAAAGCAATCAAATCAAGACAACCAAAAACAAAGACGTAACTAACATAAAACAAATCGGAAACATTAAATCCACAGTTTAAATGATAATTACGAAAATAAAGACAATAAACCCAAAAAAAAAAATGATGAAACAACATACAATATAATTAACAACAACCGTGACAAAAACTGCTACAATTGTGTACCATCAAGGCAACATTAAAAGCAATAACACCAAACTTTACGCAACCGCCGCAGCATCTACGTCACCAGTTTCAACAGCAGTCAGAGCTGTCGACCACCACACCCGCCAGCTAAATCTAATAAATCATGTTTTCATTATATATATCTAAAATATTTCTATAGTATTGAATTTTAGTTTTAGCTTTGGTTTTTGTTAGTATAACAGATAAGATCATTGAAACAAAGTTTTTGTAAATTTTCTATCTTTTAATATAAGCGAAAATTATTTGATTTTTTTTAATAAATATTTCATGTAAACATTAATAGAATAAAATTACATGAATATATTTATAAATACATGTATAAACCTAAATATTATATTATTATAAGCTTAATATTTATAGCAATTCGAAGAGCGTTCAAACATTAATATTCTAATTATTTGTACTAAAGATCTGTGATTATTTTTATTTTTCTATGCATACGCAAAACCGTGTGTTAATTTTTGCGAGTTTTTGGACAATCTACAGTGTTTATGTGACAATAAAACTTACTATATTTTGCTTTTGACTTTGTTCTCTGCCGTTGCATAGAAACAAAATTATTTACCCAGAAGACCGTATTATTCGATCGGCTGATAACCTTGGTAAAGGTGAACTTAGGGCTCCTCGTCCGCGTTTTTATGTGACTCAGAATTCCTCACATGACTTTGAGGCTATCATCCAACTGCGGGATATTAACTCTCTTAAGATTTTAAGTATTGGCAAGCATATTTATGCAAATTTTAAAGATTTCGAGACTTTTTTCCTAACCAAAAAAAAGTAAAAACGTCTTTTCAGAGAGGATGCGTCCAACTCTAGTGGGTTGGTAATTTCAGATAATGTTCTGGAATGCTTCTCACGAAGCGGTTTGCCCTCTCACCTATCTGTAGATGGTGTTAGTTTTCCTGTCAACCCATATCGCGATAATTTGCTACAGTTGTAGAAGTATTGGAGGTTTAATCACTACAAACGCTCACAAAATTTGTGTGCTAAGTGCGGCCGGCATCACGAAGACTTAGTTACCTGTGTTTTGAAATGTTTAAATTGCAATGGTGCTCATCAAGCCACTTTAACTTTTGCCCTGTTTACATTTAATCATTTATAAAAAAGGTCGAAAAAGCTAATAAGCTCAGATCGAGAGTTATTAATTTTTCTACTCCAACGAGTAGCAATGTACCAATTGCCAGCGCTTATGCTAGCAACGAAAAAAACAAAGCCTGCTCCTTTACTCCCGAAGAGTATTTTCTTGTTTCTGCGCCGCGGCGCTCACTTAAACCTATTGTAAGAACGGCTGTGCCTGTCAAGAGAAAGCGTCTTGAAGTCATCTCTGATACAATGACAGATAACGTGCCTGAAGTTGTTGGTACTGTCCATTCCAATCAGAAAACAGAAATAGCAGACATTGAATCTGTTATTAAAGAACAGATTAAAAAATCTTCTGCGGAGGATTTAAAACAAATCAAACCCTGGTGATTTGCGTAAATTTTTAAAACAAATCAAACCCTGGTGATTTGCGTAAAGATAGCCTAAAGCCCTTATTTCTAATGTCATTAACACTACTGATGAAAATTACTAATTTTACTTTTACGAGTGTAAGAAATAAAAATGTACCACTTCGTGGTGGTGGCGTGGCTACTGTATATGACAAATCACTCAAAGTTAAGACCCTCAATATAATAACTACTACTGAGGCTATTAAAATTCTTGGTTGTGAAATCCTTACGAATAGGGGTAGTTTCACAAATTCTTTCTCTGTATATTCAACCTTATTGTAATTTTTTACAAAGGCTTAATTATACCCAAATTAGAATATGTGGCTTCTACTAAAAAAACTACAACGCGCACAGCGCTGCGTCTTTCACTCGGTGCCATGATTTCAACGCATACTCTTGGAATGTAAAAAATGGGAAATGTTATGCCTCTGGCGGAAAAGTTGAGTTTTTTGTCTGAAGGCATTATTAACAAAATACTTTGAATCAGTAACCATCCTGTTAGTCCTTTTATCTCTGAAATTCTGAAATTTTCTAATGTTCCCTTATTTTTTAAGAAATTTTTGCAAAAATCTCAGAAAGTGTATTTTTTGACCTACAATAAATATAAATTTTTTTTTTCAACGCCATTAGATGCGTTGATACGTAGACCTCTGATACAATTAAATACAAATATATTAATTTCTTGAGGAGCTGAAAGGACTTTGTAAGAATTTTCACGGATGGTTCAAAGACCGTCACTTCTGTTGGATGTGGACTCTGGATGTCTAACACTGATATCAAAGCATATTTTTCCATTAAATTCGTTCTCTTCTGTATTCTCAGATAAAGATTTTGCTATTTTTGAAACAATAAAAATAATCTCTGTGCAAGACACATCCAAAATTCTTATCATATCTGACAGCAAATATGCACTTTTGGCCAAGCTGGTACATGCAACAGTAAAGAATATCCTTATATATTTCACATTAAGGTACTGTTGTACGAATCTTAATGTAAGGATAAGCTGATTCACTTTCTGTGGGTACCCAGTCATATGGGCATTGAGGGTAATGAGTGGGTGGATCAGATTGCCTCGATTCATTCACCGGAGCTGGGCGCCTCACATATGCCTGCTATTTTTTCGGACATGAAATCTATCGATAGATCTAATTTTGCAGTCTCGTTGGAGCACATCTGAGTATGGGCGATATACATTTAATATTGCCCCTATGGTTAACATTCTTCCTTCGTTTTTTAAAATTGGATTGTCTCGTAAAATTATTACTAAAAAAACAGATTAAAATTTAACCATACTAGATGTAAGGACCATCTGTATAAAATTACAGACCTTTGTATCATTTATGGTATACTTGTTCTTGTGGTGATGTGGAATCTACTCAACACTGTGATGCGCGGTGCTGGTGTTTCTGCACATTGTACATGTGATTTGCTCAAATCAGATAATATCGGTGTATTCAAATCAATGTTTTTTTACAAATATCCATATCCTTGTTTGGATATCATGCTCACATCGCCTCGATAAAATCGAAAGTACACGCTTAGTTTCAATGTCTATTTTTCAATTTTATATTAATATTGATTTAACACATATATATAATGTGAATGTGTATATGTTTTTCTTTTCCACTCAGCACAAATTTATAACGTTTTATGAAAAATTATTTAAAAAAAAAATAGTAAAAAAGGAAAATTGCCCATGAATATGAAACTTAAGAAGGGGAGGAAAAAAGTCAAGATCTTAGAATATTAAAATCCAAGATGTATAAAGGGCATTATATAAGTTTTTAAAAAATTAAAAATACCATAATCAAAACTCCATAAAAATTCAATTCATTATGAAAAAGAAACTCATAGTTATTAAAACAAAAAAAAAACAGTAATTTTCTTTTCAGTTACATTCGAGTGATCTATACTTGCACATGCATTCATGAGTTCACTTCGCTTCCGAAGGATATCACTGTTTACAACTGCCTTAATTCTGGAATCACCTTTTTCACTACAACGCTAAGGATTACATAGAAAACTACGTGTTCATGGTAGTCCTTCCTTCGTCGACCGGAAATGTTTTGGGCCGTACACAACATCCTTCATGCTGTCCAACATGGCTTGACAAACACGAATAATTGTAAATATCATTTTGGGTTCACATCATACAGCATGCTGTCAAACATCATTTGCAGAAAAATTTTGAGGCGAACACATCAATCACATTATTCACTTTCCTTCTTGCTTTTTATTTTGCGGAGGTGCTGCTTCCTGTAATAATAAAAAACAATTGTTTTCAGCTCCCTAAAAACGAAGATATGTGAATTGTGAAAATGCCAAAGACTCGGGACATAGATGTTGTCGGCGCCCGAGGCTGATCTTTCACTATTTTTAAGTTTTTTAAGAGCTCTACGTTAGCAAAATCGTAAAGGAAAGGAACTAGGTCGAAAAACTCACATTTCCAGTTTTTCGTGGCCACAGAATCAACTGGTATACTTGATTTTTTTTTAAATCTTGTAATTTTTCAGCAATATCTTTCCAATCGATCATTCAATAATATATTCAATCATATACTATTATTTACTCGTAATTTGTCATTTTACTGCCTTTGATTTGGTCTTATTAAATAAAAGATGTAATTACACACGTTTGTGTGTCATTTTATTATCTCTAGTAGATTTTGTTGTTGTCTAACGATTGATTTCGTCGAAAAAAGTTTGCAGCTGTGGATTGAGAGCACTTGGAAAAATTTGTGTTTGACTTAAGTTTCAAATTAAAATTATTCTAACTTTGAGAAATGAATTACAAATCTTTAGAAGAGAAATGGGAAAGTGATTTTTTTTTCACTCATAATCTTATTTTATTGGAATGATCATGGAAGAATGAAGGGAAATTTAGCAAAATAACTTTGTTTTTTCATTGCAGATAAATTTTTAAAAAATTTAATTCGTTTTTTTTTTTCTGTGTACATATTGAATTCTATATTTCTTTTTTAATAAAGTCTATATGTATTGGTGTTTGCACTTCCATAAGGAACTTTTGGGCACCTCTGCGCTAAATAGTGCAGCGTGTTTTGATCCGACAGCCATTAAATAACAACAACAGCAACTAAATTTCTCAGAAATAAAGTAGTTTGCAACTTTTGCAGCACATCGTTCCGAGAATTTTCAAGAGCTTTATGCTTAAGCGCTGCAATTCATCAAAGCGCTTAACTTTGCTGAACGGGCAATTGATATGTTATGAATGTCAACGTTAAAGCAAATAGGAGATCTACTCTCACACCCTCAAAATGGCTTTCACTTCAGTACGAATCGCACTCCTTAATTACTTCACCTTTATTATTACACCATGGGTAGAATTATGTTTTCAAACTCAAAATAATGCAACCGTGGAAAGTTACACCATCGCTGTAAATATAAACGTAACAAATGATGATCCCAACCATGATTTAACTATATAAGGTTACTGCAAAAAAAAAAAAACGGCTTCTTCCAAAAGTAGGTATAGTGTCGAATTGTATAAGATTTTTTTTTTCGTTTTTTGCTTTGAATATCAATTTTGACACTCAAGCTTTCTGACGTTTAATACTTTCAGATATGAGTCCCACAGCTTGTCGAACCTTAATAGTTAAATCACGATCCCAACTAACATGGATGTTGCCTCTTTCTCTATTATTTTATTTGCAGCAAATGTAAATTCAAGCAAAACAAAGCCTTTTAATTTGGATAAGGAGAAATCTATTTTAAGTTTCGCGTGTAATTTTTCTTAAAAAATTTTAATTTGTTGAATAATGTACCGAATTTTTGTGAATCTATATAAATATTATTACATGAACATCGAAACTTATGGTACATTTTTTTAGTATTTATTATAAAGAGAGGGAAATGAAACTTATATTATTGGAAATGTAATAGCCATAGGTGTGCACAAAAAAAAATTTAATGTGTGCTGTTAGGCAGATAAAATAAAGAAAACTTATGGCCATGATTCCCCCATACAAAACGCTTTAGCGAATTACATATATGAAAGCATTTTGATCGCGTAAATTTCTGTATGAGCTACATTAACGTTTTTTGTGTTGTTTATAAGAGCAAAATTTATTGGGAAACACAAAACGCATTATGTTGCATCTCTTTTTAACTGCCATAACACAACATAACAGTTTGATTTTTTGTTGGAAAGGACTATATATAGTGTATTTTTTTCTTATTATAGGCGATGCCACCTCTCTAAAAGGAAAATATGTTTCCACAGCTAAACTAATGCAGCGATTGTGATGAAACTTGGTATGGACATAGAATGCGCTCTAAGGAAGGGTACTTAAGACACTGTAATCTTTTAGTGGGCGTGATATCACTTCTAATAGAAAAAGCACTGAAAAGGCTAAATTGTTGCACTGATTTTGATGAAGATTGGTACAGAGATAGATTTAAACCTGACGAAAGGTATTCGTTTAAAGTAAACGAAGCCACGCCCTTAGAGGAAAAAATGTTTTCACAGCTTAACTAATGGACAGATTTTGATGGATGTAGCTAGATTGAACCCTAAGTAAAGAATAGAGATAGGAGTTGGGTCAGGGCCACATGATACCATGACTTTATTTTGAGAGCAATGACATTTAACCAAGTAATATGGTACATAACTCTTTTGTATTGTTTCTATAATGGTTGAATTTCTACCAGTGGGCGAAATCTAGAAATTATAAAACTTTCTATAATTTCTACATGTGTCTATAATTTTTTGAACTTTTCTTAAATATTTTGAAATATTTTGGGAATACCCTTAGGTAATTAGGCAAAAATATCGATACTCGATGTATTTGATTTGTTTTTGTCGCAATACTTCGACTTACTGTTTGGAAGTACCGATCATTGATATTTCGATAATTATTTTAATTCGCTCAACCGTAATCAAAATAAGGAGTGCTATCCACTAAAGTGATAGTCAATAGTTGATAGCACAGTTCAACAAAATTAACCGTTTTTTTTTTGTTGCCCCAAAATGTCTCTGCGGATTTCTATAATTTCAAATACACAGCTTACGAATATATTGATGAAAGTACTGAATTGGCTTTAGTTTTTTATGATATTGATGTTTTTATCTATGCTAGTATCGCTTGTGGTCGATATTCGACTATACCAGCAAGTTTTAACTTTAAAAAAGGATCCCGAAACAACACGTCTTTGTCCATAAGACACTTTCATATTTAGCTTCACTTTACTTTACTTTACTTTACTTTACCTTACTTTACCTTACTTTACTTTACTTTACTTTACTTTACTTTACTTTACTTTACTTTACTTTACTTTACTTTACTTTACTTTACTTTACTTTACTTTACTTTACTTTACTTTACTTTACTTTACTTTACTTTACTTTACTTTACTTTAGTTTACTTTACCTTACTTTACTTTACTTTACTTTACTTTACTTTACTTTACTTTACCTTACTTTACTTTACTTTACCTTACTTTACTTTACCTTACTTTACTTTACTTTACTTAACTTTAATTTACTTTACTTTACTTTACTTTACTTTACCTTACTTTACTTTACTTTACTTTACTTTACTTTACTTTACTTTACTTTACTTTACTTTACTTTACTTTACATTACTTTACTTTACTTTACTTTACTTTACTTTACTTTACATTACTTTACTTTACTTTACTTTACTTTACTTTACTTTACTTTACTTTACTTTACTTTACTTTACTTTACTTTACTTTACTTTACTTTACTTTACTTTACTTTACTTTACTTTACTTTACTTTACTTTACTTTACTTTACTTTACTTTACTTTACTTTACTTTACTTTACTTTACTTTACTTTACTTTACTTTACTTTACTTTACTTTACTTTACTTTACTTTACTTTACTTTACTTTACTTTACTTTACTTTACTTTACTTTACTTTACTTTACTTTACTTTACTTTACTTTACTTTACTTTACTTTACTTTACTTTACTTTACTTTACTTTACTTTACTTTACTTTACTTTACTTTACTTTACTTTACTTTACTTTACTTTACTTTACTTTACTTTACTTTACTTTACTTTACTTTACTTTACTTTACTTTACTTTACTTTACTTTACTTTACTTCTTTACTTTGCTTCACTTCACTTCACACCTCATCTAACATCCCTCATCACAACGACAATAGAAATACCGTTATCAATTTCAATTGGCACTGCATCATTTCTATTTCACGGTCTATTCATATTCTGATTACGACGCAAAAATTGTCCCACCCCACCCCTTTATCTTTCAATCCGACCAAATACCATTTTATTACATATGTGGGACGTTCTTTTACAAACCGAACACTATTCTAACGATGCATTTTTGATTTGACTGATATTTTGTTTATGGGTTCTGTATCAAAAAGAAGAGATACGTGTTCGAGGATTTTTTTGAGAAATTTTTTTTTTTCAAAATAGAGCGAATTTAAATTTTGAGAATTTCCTGGTTTTTGGCTTGGAGACTCACTTTCAAAAATTCATTACTCCGGTTCTGTTAAAGCTGGAAAACTAAATTTATTTTTATTTAAAAGCTAAGAGAATAAGCTTTAATAGAAAAATTGTTTCTTAAAAAATTATTAATATATTAATTTTTTTATAAGCAATTTAAATGTTAAATTTGATTTTTAACAACTGCCATAGTATTTTACGTCAAATATCCTATCGAAAACGAATTTTTTTTTAATGAAGAAACTATTATTATTAATAGAAATAAATTAATTTATTTAGTGTGGCACGTCTTATCGGCGCGCGGATTCTATTGCATGCTTCATTTTCTTCCTTTATATCGTTTTTCAACGTTCAAGCGTCGCACATTGACAAATTTTTCAGAAAAGCGTTGCAAAAATCAATTTTGGTGTAGGTTTGTTCGACAAGTTTATACTCGCATCTTATAAAATAATGTCTAGAGCTGATAAATTTAAAATTTCAACCCATTCGGATAAGTAGCTTAGATTTTACAGTTAGATTAAATTGAGACATTTTTGAAGTTTGTAAGATATTAATTTTTGCGATAAAAATTTCATGTTTGAGCTGAAAAATTCAGCAAATGCAGAGAGAGAAATGAATACTGTTTTTTCATGAAACCATTATTGGTCTTAATTTAACAAAAAAAAAAATTAGTGCGCCACTTTGTTTTGGTCAAAAACTATCTTTTAAAGTTTTCGAATCTATTATATGCAATAAAACTAGCTTAAACCGAAACATTGTGGACTGGCAGGAGCGAGTGGTACTCATGTTAAATTATTAATAGATGTACCAAATTTAATATCAATCACAGCTGATGCATAACGTTCTATCAAAAATTATCATGATTGTTTGGATCGTATAGTGTGTGATGTGCAGTCTACTGATTGTTTTTTGCGATCGTGTGCCCTGGTATAAATAATGTCATTGAGCAGTTAGAACAGAATTTTTAAGAAAAATTAATCGACAATATTAAGTATAAACAGTGGGTTACAACTGAAAGGACTTCATTACAAACCTTGATATCTAGTGCTGAAGAATGTAACGAATCCCCATTTTATCGTATCTAACGCGGCCCGCCGTGGCTAGCTTGCGGTTTCCAGGGAAGGTTATTAACCCGCCGCGTTAGATCGAGGGATGTACGATAATTTCAGTTTCCGGTTTTGGCCGGAAGTGAAAAAAAAAAAAAACAAATCTACATTGACTCAAAATTGCTGAACTGAAATGAACGCAGAAATTTTCTAAAAACAATAAAAAAAAATAACAAAATAAAACCAATTAAAATTTTTGCAGGAAAAAAAATTATTTAAACAACAAAATAAAAGTAGCTACTCATTACGCAATCGACACCAAATTCAAAAATTAGAATTACACGCATAAGCGTCATTAACAACTTTTCAAATGACACCCATTAAGGAAACCAGCCGCATACTCATTTTCTTGGCCTACCCCGTTTGCCCTATATAACCGGTCACAACTTTCAACCCCCCCATAACGTAACTTTAACACATCATATTAGCCTCTTTGATTATATTCACAACATTTTTTTCTTTATTTTTATAGAATTCATAAGACTTAAAATACTACTTCGTAACAACAATAATTTTTGCCCTTATCCTCCTTTTAGATCCCGGAAGGAAGTAAATCCATAGATTTACAAATCTGCCTCCAAATTTGGGTACTTTTTGGATATTAGGAAAACTTAATTGAGGAACATTTCTAAGACTAATTTACCCAATACGAAATGTTTGGATATGCTGTGTACCAAAAAATATAATATAAGCACTTAAATTTAAAAATCGAAAATAAATTGTAAAAATTAATTTAACAAATAAAATATATATATAAAAATTTAGTAAATTCAAAATAAAAAAAAAATATAAGTTTCAATTGTCGCAAGAAAATCAGCGTAAGTATGAAAAAATCAAATCTAGGAGCCTATCCGAAAAAAAAATATTACACGAAATCCAAAAAAAAACAGCGAATTTTCCTAATCCTAAAGGAGCTCGCTTAGGATTTAAAAAGAACCAGCTTTAAACTTCCCCACTCAAATTCTAAATTGTCGCGGAACTTCGCTGCAAAATGCTCCAGACTTACTGGGACATTTTTCAAAAAAACAATACGAACTCTAGGCATTAAAATACAATTAAATATATAAATAATAGTTAATTTTCAAATAAACGCTAATTAAAGCCTAAATAAAAAAATCAACTGGACTTCTGTAGTTTTCGCACACTGTACTTGGGTTTCCTTTGTGGAATGCAGACGCGATATGATGCAAAAGCTACTCTCTTTCTCTTTTTTTATTATCGCTAAAACAGATGTTAGCTTCCACGAAGTGAACCTTGCTATTAAGCTGGACCACTTAATGGTTTGTGTCTTTGGGCACTACACTTCTCGATTCCGAAAGGTTTCGCACTCGGATGAATTTTAAGTTTTTGCTTCCACCGAAACGAATTATAATTTGTTTATATTTGCTGCTGTCAAGATCAGCCTAGAACCTCTAACTTATTACTGATTTTACGCTTATTCTTAATATAAATGAAAATTGTGACTGACTTAGCTGTGATTTAGTTCATCCTGTCGGTTTTGCGACTCATGGCCTTCCTTAAAAACTTCTCCAGCCTCGTAAACAGGGTCATCAGTCACACTACAAAAATTATTTTTGTTTCTAATGCATACATTTCTAACATACGTTAACATTTTTTTTCTCTAATTAAAGGAATAATAATTAATTGTCTTAGACACTTATATTTTCTTATTTCTTCACAGGAAAATAACTCGGTTCTAGAATGAAGATGAAATCCCGTCACTTTTCCTCTTGATTCAATTTTAGATTATGCCAACGCGTTCTCAATAATTAAACGCAACATTTAGAGGTTTTGTGTGGAAGTTAAAGCGTACAAAATTCTCACTTTTTTATTTTTATGCAGCTACCACTTATACACAAATTTAACTTTAAGCCCATTGAATTTTAAATTATTTTAAACGTTTCCTTTTTTTTAAAAAAGAAGGCGACTGTACCACTTTTAAAACACTGAAGGATTTTTACTTTTAATCCATGACACAAATTTAGCAAAACACGACTTATACCTTTGCGGGATTATTTTGGAATGATCTTTCCGAGTCTAGAACTTTTGTTACCAAGCCTAGTTTACATGCATAACCTGAAACAGTTTCAAAATACAAGCATCATATTACACATTTTTTTTTAGGTACATATCATTCAATGTATGTATTTGTCCATCTAATCTATATCCATTTCTCTCTAAAATTTTAATGTTCCTCAATTCTTGTAACCTTTTCTTCAACTTTTGAGTCATGCCCAAGCAAAAGTTGCAAAGCTTTTTGTGTCGTCAGTTAACGTAAACAACATTACCGACATTATTAAAGAAAATGTGGTGGAACTTTTATTGGAACCTAAAAGCAGGGAAGCTATAAATATTTGACAGATTGACATTTGCCAGAAATTAATGATGGCGGAATTATTATTTTTGTTTTGCTTTCTGTTCGTAGCCATCCGGTGTGAGGTAAGTGCAAGCAACCAAAATTATAATTTTTTTGTTACTTTTCTCTTGCAGATTAAATAGGATGGTACCGAATTACAGACTCGCTAAAGTCTACGGGCGGCGTAGTGTGCTGTGTGGGAATAGGTACATGAAGCACGCAAACGTGGAGATTAGGGTGGGTCAAATAAATCAAATGTTTTTTTTTTTGAATCTGACACACGGAAACTAGTTCCTAGGTACCTCTAGGAAGTACTTACCAAATCTGAGCTTTTAATATTAACGGTACGATTATGCTCATCATAGTTTTCCATTTTTAATTTTGTCTCATATAAAAATGGTCATATCTTATCACCAATATATTGTTAAACCAGTTGCATTGTCAATATTTATAGGAAATTAAACGCTCTACAAAAATGATCCCAAACACTTTTTTCATTTATCTTACCATTTGAAAGATATTCAAGGTCAAAGATTGAAGTATTTTAATTAAAATTATTTTTTTGTTTTGAATTTTGTAACTTACTAAAAAATAATTATTGTCAAATGAGCTTCAATTATTTCTATAATAAATTGAACGCTCTACAAAAAAGGTCTCGTGTGGTTAATCAATTACTATTGAAAAACTATTAAAATCAATCGGCATTGGAATTCTACTGCAAATATTTTCTAAATGGTTACAGTAATTGATTAACCACATGAGACCTTTTTTGTAGAGCGTTGAATTTCCTATAGAAATAATTGAAGCACATTTGACAATAATTATTTTTTTGCAAGTTACAAAATTCAAAACAAAAAATAATTTTCCTTAAAATACTTCAATCTTTGACCTTGAATATCTTTTAAATGGTAAGATTAATGAAAAAAGTGTTTGAGATCATTTTTGTAGAGCGTTTAATTTCCTATAAATATTGACAATGCAACTGGTTTCACAATCTGTTGGTGATAAGATATGACCATTTTTATGTGAGACAAAATTAAAAATGGAAAACTATGATGAGCATAATCTTTCCGTTAATATTAAAAGCTCAGATTTGGTAAGTACTTCCTAGAGGTACCTAGGAACTAGTTTCCGTGTGTCAGATTCAAAAAAAAAAACATTTGATTTATTTGACCCACCCTAGTGGAGATCTAACCTCAAGACAACAATTTTCCAAACCAATTAAAACTATGAAGTAAGGATTTATTATTAGTGTTTTATAGTTTACGTGACAAACTTGATTTGTCTTTCTTTTTATTCTATTTTGGACAATGCATAGAATGGAGAATTATGCAAGAATTTCAGTATTGCAGCAGGTGCCCCAACGTAGGCTTCCGCCCACACCCTGAGTTTAAGAGACTCATGTAAACAGATCGGGTTAGCCGGGCTTTTTAAATGCTACGGAGTTTCTTTGTTGCTTATGTGTTTGTGTTTATATTTTTTTTTTTTTTTTTTTTTCAACATATTTTCTCTTTCTTTACAGGACGGACATCGGGATATGGTTTCTTTTAATTATGAGGTTATGCGGTTTATATGCCGGGATGTATACATCTTATTGTGATCTTAGGAATTTTACTTTGTTCAATTTTTTTCTCTGCAGGTACTCGTGAGTGGACATTTACTATTGCACACTGGATTATTATACATGTAGAAGGGCTTCATTCAACACACTACGAATATTTAAATACAATAATTGGAGGTAAATATTGCACGGTTTGATTTTATTACATATTTTTAGAAATAAATAACGTTTATTGCACATGTGTGTCAGGCTTGACCTTCTTTAGTATCACAATATTGTAGAATGTATTGCAAATGCCCTTATTTTTGTTTTATAGATTTGCCTGCTAGTGTTTCGAGCTCGTACATGTTATTGCCGATGAGGCGTACGACTCGACACTTTGAGAATTTCTTACAAAATTTTGAATTTATGTTGTTCTTAAAATCACTCAGGATAAAGTTTCGCTTGTAAATTTCTTGGCCGGGTACAAATTTTACATCACGGCTACGCTTATTGTATTGCCTTGCCCCTCTTTCATAAGCTTTGTGAAGGTTCTGTGTCACTTTATTTCTAATCAAGGTTAATCGGTCTTCCTGGCTCATAATAAATAAATGTGGTTCGCTCAGAGTTCAGTTTTCGGGCTAGTTGATAATCTGCACCGTTAGAAAACATTTCATGGCCAAAAAGTGCGAAGAATGGTGTTACGCCTGTGGGTGTGTGAACAGAACTTCGCACTTCACACTCTATTTCTGAGAGGTAGAGGTCCTAGTCACGATGGTCCTCTGTCATATATGAACGGATCTTTGCTAACACAGATTGTTCATCCTCTCTGCTGCATTAGCTTGAGGTGCATAATAGGCAGTTTATAATTGTTTAATTTTATATACCTCTAACATTTTGTTAAACTCTTTGAATACAAATTGCTTGCCATTATCCGAATAAATAGTCTCTGGCACCCCGAATTTGTGGAACACTTCGTGAGTCAGAATTCTACTACCTTGGACGAAGTCGCTTCTTTCATAGCCTTCAACAGCGTAAATTTTGTAAAGTGGTCCACCACTATAAAAATGTATGCAAATGCCCCCTTTGAACGAGGATATTTTCCAAGGAAATTAATATAGATTTTCTGAAAAGGTTGCTCAGTTTTCACCTCTTGTCCTAGAGTGGGCCTTAATTCATAGTTTATTGATTTCGATTCTTTACATACCATACAGTTTCGGATATAACTTTGAACGTGGATCGCCATCTTCGGCCAGTAGTACCACTGCCTCAATCTATTAAGTGTTTTTGCAACTCCACCATGCGCTGCTGTCTCTGGAATATCTGCTTTTTCAATTAGAGTTGATGTGAAGGATTCTGGAACCCACAACTTCCATTGTACTTCTTTGTCCACCTGTTCACAACGTGTCCGCTTAAATAAAACTCCATTTGCAAATCTGGCAATTTTCCTTCGTTTACCTCTACGGTTTTTAATAGTTCCATGTACTCCGTGGACTCAAACTAGGTAGTTTCCATATCTAACCATTACGTTTCTGTTGCCTCCAGTTCTTCAACCCATCGCGACAAGGTGTCGGCCACAACATTTTCTGAACCTTTTCGATGTTCAATTTGAAAGTCAAAGGACTGCAGCTGCAAGGACCAACGAGCGAGTCGACCGGACAGATCCTTCAGTGACCATTTTAAACTGACATGATCTGTTATGACAGTAAAAATCATTAATTCTATGTATGGTCGAAATCTTTTAATTGCCAGTACAGCTGCCAGGCACTCTTTCTTCGTCACACTGTAATTGCGCTGACAGCCGTTGAGTTTTTGGGAGTAATATGCAATTGGGTTTTCATTGTTGTCCGCATCTTTTTGATATAAAACAGCTCCTACGCCCACCACGGAAGCATCACACTGTACAAAAAATCTTTTAGTGAAATCTGGATATTTCAATGCAGGGGCAGTTGTTAAAGTCTGTTTTAAGCCGTTAAAAGCTTGTACAACCTCGGGTGTCATAGAAAACTTTTTTTTCTTTTTTAAGGTATCACTCAGCGGTGCAGAAAGTCTTGCAAAATTTTCAATGAAGCGTCGGTACCATTCCGCTGCACCGAGAAAACTCCTCACTTCTCGCATTGTTTTCGGAATGCCAATGCGCTGAAACCTTTTCGGGATCAGTCTTCAACATACCTCCTCCTACCAGAAATCCTAGGTACCTCAATTCTTTAAAACAAATCTTTGATTTTTTTAATCCTATAGTGAGATTCGCTTATCTCAAACATTCTGCAACTTTGCTTACGATTTTTAAGTGAGTCTGCCGCGATAATTAACAAATCGTCCAAATATATAAATACATTCGATTTCAGATGCTGCGGAATTACTTTATCCATAAGGCGGCATAATCATTGCGCAGCGTTGCAAAGTCCGAAAGGCATTACCGCAAATTGATAGTGTGGCCTTCCAGGCACTGTAAACGCTGTATAGGCCTTACTATTTTTCTCGAGCTCTATTTGCCAGAAGGCAAATTTTAAGTCTACACTACTTATGTAGTGGGTATGATCTATTCGACTCAGGATCCCTTCAATGTTTTGCAGCGGATTAGCATCTTTCACGGTCCGCTCATTACGTTTAAGCGCATCGAGGCAAAAACGGTTTTTCTCTGGTTTTCGAACTATGGTGATTCTGTTACTACAAGGATTTTCACTAACTTCAATGACGCCCAGCTCCAACATTTTGTCTATTTCAGAGTAAACTAGGTCTTGCACCGCTGCAGACATGGGATAGTGGTGGTCTTTGACCGGATTTGACCCTTCAGTTAGCTGGATGGTATGCTTTTCCAAATGAGTTTTCCCCAGTCCATGTTCTTCGAATGTTCGAAACAGTTTTGTGACTTTATCCAACCGCTTTTGTTCTTCTACGCCTAAGTCATGCCGTTCAGATTCTAACTCTGTGTTCTTTGTGTAGAAAAAATGATTACTAATTGTTATTTCTTACTCTGCTACACCTATGATATCCGTTGCTAGCTCAAACACTCGCCAAAAGTCAATGCCGAAGTACGCTTTTTGCTCCAAGTTTGAACATAAAAAAATTGTTATAAATTTAGTCGTTTCAAGGTACGTGACTGGAAGTGTTACCTTGCTAATAACAGCGTGTTTTTGATCTCCTGCTGTTCTAGCTTTTGAAAAATATCTATCTATATTGATTTCTAACGCTTCTACCAACTCTCTACAACCGCGCCGTAGTATATATGTTGATGCCCCAGTATCCAAAAAGCCTTTGAGTTGAATTGCGCCAATTTCCACCTCCACATACGCGCGTGGGTCTGTGCCTGAAGCTTTGTTTACTGCTTCAGCTATCTGTAATCTGAATCGCTTCCGCTTTGCGCCTTCTTCACCCTTTTGGATACCTCTCGCATGCCGCGGAGTTTATTACCATTAAAAATGCGGTCTCCTGCTTCGTAATAGATTTTCATCCTTTCTTCTAGCGGTTTTGTTTCACCTAGTTTTATGGCTGTACTATTTTTGTTGACATCATAAGCTGCTTTTATAATTTTAAAATTATTTTCTTTTTCAGAGGGACTACTGGCGTTTACATCAAACAAGTCATTGGATTTCATTGATTCTCTGCGGGATTCGGTTTGGAGCGTGACTCTCCCGCCGAGCTCACGTTCCGTTTTGAGTTTCCCACCGCACAGTTAGTACATTTTGGGGTTACAACGCCCGGAGTTCCACACTTATAGCAAAATATATTTCTTTGCTCGATCGGGCAATCTATGAACATATGGCCCTGCTGCCTAGAGTTCCAGCATTTTAAAGCCTGATTTATCTGTTGCTGTTGATGTTGACCAATTTGTTGTTGCGACTGTTGCTGTCGTGGTTGTTGCTGTTAATAAGAAGACGGGCGCCTGTAGGATTGCACTTCTTCCACTTGTAAGTTGTCGAAATGTTTTTCGTCTTCAACTTCTCAATCCATTTCAACTAGATTATGGCCTCGTGACTGCCTCGTAAATTTGTGACTTGCTGGATATACACTACATATGTCACGACGAGACAAGTGTTGTTCAGCGGCAATTCACTCTGACCGAAGATGATCCACTGTATAGATTATGATGGAGTACACAATATCACCAATGTTGCGTCGCAAATTTTGTTTAATAATTTTAATTATATCAAAATCTGGCACCTGGTTTCTTAGTTTGGACCGAATCTTTAGCATCGCGTGAAAATATGAGTCAACACTTTCTCCATGCTGCTGCTTCCTGTAATATATCTCTCTCATGACTTCAAAATCTGTGCAGCTATTTTGGTACTGTCTCTGCAGGGCTTGCTTCAATGTTGGCCAGTCTGTGACTGCATGAGTTTTAATGTGCAACCAATACCATTCTCTGGCGTTTCCTTCAACAAGTAAATGGAATTTTCGCATTACATCATTCCACGAATATTTATAATGCATAACGAGATGCTCCAGGCGTCATATAAAGTCCTCCACAGACGATTTTTCAGTATGCCCATCGAAAAACAGACCCCACCTATCGATCTTCATATTTGTTGGGATACCGTTGCGATGTTCAAATGAGGGTGATGTTAAAGGTTGTTGATTGGACTGTTGTGCCTCTTGTTGATTATCAATTGGTTGACGCTGAGGCCCTTGATTATGCTGTTGTGAGTTATACCCGAATTGGTATTGGTGATGCCAAAATGGTTGTGATGTGGCTGCCAGACCCATCATGTGCTGAGGTTGCTGTATATTATTTGGATTGTGACGTCTTTGAGTATAATTTTGCTGTGGAATTTCGCCCCTTGAGTGCCATGGAGTGGTCGTTTTTATTTGACGGCAATTAGTATCATTATTATTTGCCTTTATAGTTCGACTTTGACTATTATTATTTTCTTTAGAATTTACTTGTGCCGGCACCGAGTCAGAATCAGTACTTCGCCCACTACCTACACTATTGCCTCCCGCTCTGGATGTGTCAGAAGGTTTGGATGCTCTGTGAATATCTAGACTTATGCCTGGGGTAAGATTGAGAGTTTTTAATATTTCTTCTAAACTCGCCTGCATGCAATCTTTAATTTTACTTTCGATTGTACTTTAGAAATTTCTCACAAACTTTGAGTTTGCCCTTTCAACTATCTCAACTATGTGTTTCTGATGTACGTCCGCCACTTTATTTAAAGGCGTGGGAAAAGAATAGTGGAAACGCTTCTGCAGTTTGTGCTGCCATTCCTTGCCGATTTATTGAAGTTGTAGCTGCGCTTTCGACAGCTCCTACCAGGACTTCTTGCTCATTTGGTCAAATCAATGTTTTGGAAAAGTCATGAAAATTAGAATCGTTTGAGCTTTCAACCTGCTCTACCGACGCTGCGGTTGACGTGTTTTTATTCGGGCTTCGGAACATGGTCTACTAATATCGTAAAAAGATGCTCGTTTACTTATTCTTTGTGGGCTCCTCATAAGTGCCGTACGTGTTACCGAGTAATCAAATTTTAATTTCTGTAGATTTAAAATTGAAATTTTCTTTTTTATTTTTTTTTAATTCTACAAAAAAAAATGTTCTTTTCTGCACTTTTGTGTGCTACGCCTACAAGTGTTTGACAAAAAAAATCGTATCTAAATTGACAAAAGCTTTATGTAAAGAAAATTAGGGGGGTATATATTTCGTGACCAAGTGATAGGGTTAAGGTGCCAATTCTCTTTCGGCCTCCATTCCTTTTCGCGCATTCTTCTTAAACGTTTATGTGTTATAAAACTAATTGACATTTTACGGTTTGCTCTTTGTGACTTTCTTGTAAATAAAATTATTAATAAGTTATGTGCTTTTAGCAAAATTTAAACCAAACTCAAATAAAACGACTATGTCAGTTTTTAAAATTCGAGGCAATTCACCTTCGCCGAGACAACGAAAAATTTTCAAAACTTAATCCCTTTTCAATATACTATAAAGATGACAATGCAAAAGCTTTGTTTCTATTTCTGAATATTTACGTCACGATACTATTGCTGTTCATCTCTTTCAAAGTCAACTCAAGAAATTCATTAAAACATATATAAACGGTATAGATATGATTTTTCCGACGGTACAAGCGGACAAAGAGTTATTTAGATGGGCGACTGAAGCTCTACCAAATATTATGATACTACGATAAAAAGTACGTTAAAGTATCACTGTGTGGTTCCAATCTCTCCTCAAGAATTGGAAGCAAAGCTATTCTCGTTGTATGAAAAAAAAACTATACTAAAAATTTTTAAATAGTAATAATAGTTTCTCCTTTAAAACAAATACGTTTTCGATAGAAAATTGAACGTAAAATGCGATAATAGCATTAAAACTTTAATATAGTTAAGAACTGATTTAAAAATTGAAATTTTTATATCAATACAAATTTGTTAATAATTTTTTAAGAAATAATTTTTTTTTGTTAAAGTTTATTCTTGTAGCTTTAGAATGAAAACAAAATCATTTTTCTAGCTTTAACAGAACAGGAGTTATGAATTTTTGAAAGTGAGTCTCGAAGCCAAATATCACGAAATTCTCAAAATTTAAATTCATTCTATTTTGGAAAAAAAAATTTTTTCAAAAAAATATACTTCAAATATTTCAGCAATAATTCAAAATCTGAAAATTAAAAAATCGCCTGGAATCGATGGAATAAATAATGGATGTATTAAGGCACTTCCCAAAAAAGGGATTAAGTTCCTAACAATCATTGTTAGGAACTTAGGCAAAATATTAGAGAAAGTTATTAAAGAGAAATTGAATGACTTTATCGAAGCTAATTATATGGTCCCATCACATCAATTTGGCTTTCGAAGAGAACATAACACTGTGCAACCTCTTATCAAAATCAGAAATTTAGTACGTTCAAACTTTAATGATCAAAAATCAACTGGAATTATATTACTTGATGTTAAAGCTGCCTTTGACTCTGTGTGGCATGACGGCCTTGTCTTCAAAATGATTCAATTTAACTTCCCACAAGAACTTGTTAAAATAATACAAAGTTTCCTTTCTTCTCGAACTTTTAAGATACATATTGGTTCATATAGCTGCAACTTAACTCCAATCACAGCTGGCTGCCCTCAAGGGTCATGTTTGCCACCAGTCCTATGTAATATATACACTTCAGATTTTCCCAGTTTAGACTATTGTACTCTGTCTATTTTTGCTGATGACAGCATTAATCTGTTCAGATATTTTGGCTAGTGATATAATTACCAAAATGCAAACAGAACTATTAAAAATAACGGTGTATATTAATAGGTGGAAAATTATGGTTAATTATTACAAAACGCAAGCGATATACTTCACAACAAAGTGAAAATCTGATTTTGTACCACAATTTAACATTAAAATTAATAGCGTCTCTGTTACATGGGAACAGAAAGTGAAATATTTAGGCGTTGTTCTTGACTTAAAGTTCAAAGATCATATACCATATATAATAAATAAGGCTAATATATTAACTAGATTACTATATCCGTTTATTCATAGAAATTCAAGTCTTACCATCAGCAACAAAAAATCAATTTTGAGTTCTATTTTTCAAACAGTCTTGTTCTATGCAGCCCCAGTCTGATCAAAAAAAACTTCAAGTTTTGCAAAATAAATTATTGAATCTAATTTTTAATCTGCCTTGGTTCTATTCCACTAATAGACTGCATGCACTGGCAGATATAAAGATAATAGTTAATAGGATCGAAAAGTCATATAAATGATCTTGTATCATCTAATTAGAATAAGTAGGTTTAATGCTTTTTATAAAAATTTAAATAGGTTTTTGAAATTTTTGCCTCCATTTTGTAATTTTGTACATTAAAATATTTCTAAATCAAATGAAATAATTAAGTAGAATAAAAAAAATTCTTGAACTCTTTGAATTATAGTTATATAAATTTAAGTTATTTATTATATGAAATAAAATTGAATTGAATTGAAAAAAAAAACGTATCTTACCTTTTCTATACAGAACCCATATAAAAAATTTCAGCAAATCAAAAATGTGTCGGTCAATTTTTGTCAAAATCTGTACGGGTTTTAAAAGAACGTCCCATACACAAAAAACCGATAATTTTGCATTGGAGTATGAGAAGTTAGCTCTTTAGGAGCACGATTTTAGCCATAGTATATGAAGTGTTTTGATTTTTTTCTATCTATTTATTCGTTCATCTGTAATGAAAACTGAATAAGTAATTAAAACAAAGCTTATAGTTACATATTTATTTAATTTTTTTGCTTATTTTATAAATTTCACCAACTTTAGTTCAGGAATTTTTTTCACAAGATTTTCGGGTTTTGTCCACAGTTTTACACCAGTAAGAAATGTTTCTAATCCATCTTCATTATGCTAAAAATAAAAAAACTCAATTATAAAATCACAATTTTAACAATTTCGTAGATTTGAATTGTAGAGTTATTAGTAATTACAATAGATATCAATTACACTGTAGAAAATTAAAAAATATTGTACCTAGCTAAGACATACATGAAATTTTTTATTACAAACTGAGCACTTTCTGAACGACCCATTTTTAAATCGCTCCAAGTATATGACATATTCTAGACATTATATGAGTGAACACGTGCACCGGGAATTTTTTTGTTATCAGATATATCGAGTTGTAGAGTTTGAAAGTTCACTTTTTTATGGTCATATTAAAATTGTCATATCTCAGGAAAACTTTAACAGAAAAATAATTTTGTTACTACCGTTTTAAAGCTAAAAAGATCAGCTTTCTTGTTAAATTTTTGTAAGTGGCAGAAGTTATTGTTATGTGTCCAGTTTGATTGGGTGGTGCACCTTGTTAGCTATGGCATGCTGGCTGGCCCGTGCTGTTCGTTGCATAGTTAGGGTAGTCCTTGCCACGTAATACCCACCACTGACATGCAACATGATGAATCATGTCATTTTTAATTCATTATAGATAGAATAAGTAAAGAGTTAAAGAAGGTGCTTTTGCTATGCGCCCCCATACACATCTCATCCTCATCAGAAATCCACATCGCTATTAAACCAATCACAAAATCATCATCCATTCAGCACCAGCAATCATATCACTCCCTCATAAAAAAAGTCACTCACTCATTCATGCTGCCTCTAGTCCAGTCCACTCCTAAAATTTCGACGTGATTCACTTTTACTGACTCAGTTTGTTCGTCAAGTCATCAACAGCCTACCTACATTTTCACCAAGGCTTTCACATCCACACTGACTTGATTTTTACTTAGCAAATCATGGCTTAAAAAAATCAATGTCCAAAAAAAAAACTATTAAAACAACAAAAACTTGTGAAGGTGCTATCTTTGACCAGACCGAAACTCCTTAAAAGTACTTTTTAAATAAATGTTAAAAAAAATATTGAAAAGGTTGAATGAGTCGAAAATAATTTAAAAAGTTTCAAAAATGTTGAAGTGTTGGAAAAAACTGAAAATGTTGAAAAAATATGAAAAGCATTGAAGAAAGTTGAAAGAAATTAAATAAGTCGAAACATATGAAAAATGCTGAAAAATTAATGAAAAAGTCGAAAGAATAAATAAATAACGAATGAAATTGAATGGGAAAGGTAAAAGGTTGAAATGTCAAAAAAATATATGAAATGTTGAACAAAATAGAATAGAAATGAAAAACACTAACGATATCACGCCCACTTCTCCAATTCCGCCCACTTTTGGTTCAATAAATGATGTTCGTGATTGACATGCAAAAACCAAATTTTAGCACAATAGCTTGTATAATTTGCGATAAATGCTGTAATTACTCTTAAAATTTAGGCCGGTGACACACCCACAGGTACAATTAAGTCTGATATTGATCTAGACATAGCCTTCCACAAGCAAACCTCTTACACCAAATTTCAATCAGTATGACTGCTCATATATTTCGACAGTTATGCCACTTAAGGTATTTTAATTGTATGGGGGGTGCCACGCCAACTGTTGCTATTTCGCCAGCTAATTATTCATATGTACCTAATAGCCAGTAAACCACTTACATAAATTTCAAATCAATTACTATGTTAATGAGGGAAGTACCACGCCCACTGTGCAATCTTGTAGTTTCATTTAATTTCAAAGCTTATAGTAGCCGACACCTCTACACGAAATTATATGAAGATTACTCTCATAGCACACTATCTACAGCATTAAACGTATTTTGGTTGTATGGGAGGTGCCACACCCACCGGCACTATTGTGCAAAAGATTCCAGGAGGCCTCTTTTAGCAAGAACATCTGCCAAATTAAAATTTCATAACGATTGCATTGTTGATTCTCTTTTTACAACGTTTATAAATACTATAGGTTGTGCCACGCCCTTCAACGAAATTTTCCAGTATATTGACGAAGCTTGTATTGATGACTATTTTCAGTGGTATCATCCCTGAAATTTTTATGAAAATCGTTTGAGCCAATTTGGAGTTATACGAAATCCAAATTTTCAATTCTTAAAAATTGCCACGCCGACTTTTACAATTCCGCCCACTTTATGCACAATTCAAGATACATAAGATGTGTATTCGTGTACCGAATTTCATCACAATATCTTGCACGGTTTACGAGCTATGACGTTATAGAAGTAAAAATTTAGGGTTGTGCCACGCCCCTTTAAGAGCCTTTGCAACCTTAAAAACTAGCCTAATCTTAATTTTGTGCTCATATTCGCCAAATCTCCAAGTTTCATCAAAATCGCAGCAACTTTTTTCAAAATGGACTTGGGTATATTTACATAGAGTATGGGCGGAAGGCGTGGCCGTGAACCGATTTCGCCCATTATATGCTAGCAGCTTGCAAGAAGGTTTGATCTGTATACCAAATTTCATTGAATTAGCTTGCTCGTAAACGTGATTTCAACAGACAGACACACAGACAGACAGACGGACATAGCTATATCGACTTAGGTGGTGACGCTGATCAAGAATATATATACCTTTCCATTCCTGCCACGCCTTCTTCTATGCGTTACAAACGGAATGACAAAGTGAATATACCCTCTGTGTAGGGCATAAAAACCTAGTTTAACTCATATACCTAAATGTAATGTCCTTACTAGGTAAGGTGTATGAAAGTAAAACGTAAGGAAGTTAAGAAACCAGAGAAATAGCGTATTAAGTTATCACAGCGACTTGTTTTGCTAACGATACAAAAAAAATTTTGAACAAATAATTTATTCCGTTTTTTTTTGGCTAACTAATTGTATTTAATTAAAAATTTTATATTATTTATTCACAAACTGATTTTTACATTACATATTATTTATAATAAAAAATTTACTCCATTTAAATTTAGGACAACTGTTTGAATTTTATCTATATTCAAACTTTGTGGAGTTATTATCCTCTTTTCTTTTTTTATTAACTTCATAACAGAAACGAAGAAGTATGTTTTACGAGTATATTTATTTATAATACTTTAGCTTGCGTGTTTTTAGAAATTGTATTTAAGTACTTCCAAACAGGTAAGTATTTAAAAAAAAAATGTATATCCTTAGGTTTATCAAAAGCAAATAGGTATAAATAGTATTTATGTAGTAATGTATATAATACAAAACAGGTAGGTATTTAAAAATAAATTTAATTGTGAATGTAGTTTAAAACGTACGTGCCCAATGTGCCAAACGGATCCGTTCCTGCGGATTATTTATCCGAAACGGAATCCGTTTCGGATCCGATCCGGATCCGTTGTCGGATGCAATTCCTCTCAAAAAACGGAAGTATCGTCCGCTTTTCCGGATCCGAAACGGACCTCAAAAACGAAAAAAAACCGGAATGCGCTTTTTCGGATTGGTTTTTCTAAATAAAACGGATTCGAGGCGACCTTTTTCTTTAATAATGCGGATTTTACTGTACAAAAAAATTATTGTAATTAAAAATTTTTTTTTTACTCTTCCCAAGTCGAATTTGTTTTTTAATTTTTACTTATTTTCCATCTATTTATTTCTTTTTAATGCTATTTCATCAACTTAGTTTTATTAGTAAATCGCATTAAGGAAACTTATTTTTTTTTAACTACCACCGAACAGAATCGAACCTGCGCGTCCTGCGCCATGCTACTGTTCAAATATACTCATCTTAACCAACTCAGCTACTTCCATTATTTCTATGACATACTTAAATTTAATTACTTCTCTATCAAAATGAAAAAGTGAAGATTCATTTTGAGCAGTTGTCGATTGCTAATTCAAGTATTATACTTTTAGTCAGCAGAAAATATGTAAGGCGATGGCTGATGTTGTTAAGCTACGCATGCAACAACTATTGGATACAGGTTCAAACCCCGGCGACGACACATTTTTTTTTAATTTTTTTTATTTTTATAATTTAAAGATAAGGAGTAGAGAACTGTATTTGTTTATTGAAAATATCTTGAAAACTGCCTTTTATATTCATAACAAAAAAAAAAACAGATTCCGTTTTTTCCGTTTATGACGTCCATTTCGGATCCGACAAAACGGACGATCCTTCCGTTTTTCGAGAGGAATTTCAGCCGACAACTGATCCGTATATGACGTCCGTTTCGGATCCGTTACGGATACGAAAAAGTGGATTCCGGTTTTTTTCCGTTTATGATATCCGTTTCGGATCCGTTGCGGACACGAAAAACGAATTCGAAACGGATCCGTATATGACGTCCGTTTTGAGGACCGTTTCGGATCCGTTACGGATCTGCATCCGTTTTTGTGCACATTGGGTGATTTTAGAAATTGTTTTAAGTTAATGTATTAATGTATGTAGTTACAAAAATTTGTTCATGTGCATATCAGCAAGCAACGATAAGTATTTTATATGTATGTGTTTCAAACAGGTGGATATCGAATTTTTTTATATCTTCTACATGATAGACCAATCACTGAAAAAAGTTTCAGCCTATTTAAAAAACATGAGGGTAATGATAGGCCCATTATAGATGGAATGACCCAATTATGAATGTAGTTTGAAACGTAGGTATTTTTAGAAATTGTAATAATTAGGAATATTTTTTAATAAGTGCATAAAAGAATGAATTTTTGAATTAGTTGAAGTATTTAACAAAAAATAAGACCATTCAAATTTCAAGTTCAAAAGAATTAACTTTTCTTTTACTATTTTTCTTTAACTAAACAGTTTGTATTGTATACTTTATTTTTTTTCGGTGTACTTATCTTTTAGTTATATACCTCTCTTTCTTATGTCCCCAAATTGATAACAGTCTTAATGAGACTATGTCCCCAGACGTTAGCTTGCCAGCAAATAATACCATAACTAATGTCCCTACGGCTTTTGCTTCCACTCCTTCGGTTTCGAATACTACCAAACATGCTAATTCCATTGGGAAGAAAATTAAATCTAAAAAACAAAAGAAACCAAAAAAGAAGATCAGGCCAACTAAAAAAACAGTTAGCACAGCCAATGTCCCTAAAATAATTTCTTTAAGTTCAGAATTAGAATCTTCTCCAGAAATATTAAATTCTGTTTCTCCCACTAGTCATGGCCCAGTAGAAAATAGTCCCCTTGTTATTAGCTCTACTGATCCAATTATTTTACAAACGATGCCTAAACCTAGGTCCATTTTTATCTCCCGACTACACCCCGATACAACCGCTGATACTGTTAGAGACTTCATAAAGCAAAAAAATGTCATTCCTACCGACGCTTTTCTTTCCTGTAGGAAAATCGGTAATAAACCTACTTATTCATCTTTTAAGATTACAGTGGCTTCCTGTCATTTTGCTACTGTCTATAATTCGAATATGTGGATTGATAATATCTCTAAGTCTGAGTTTCAATCGAAAAAAAAACAAGACTGTCCAAAATGTTCGCTCTAGTTCAAAACACTAAATCGTTTATCCCTTTACTACCAAAATGTAAGGGGTTTGCGTTCAAAAGCGCAAGAAATTTTTCTGAAGATATTATCGTTTTTACTGAGACTTGGCTAAACAGCTCTTTTCTTAACCAGGAACTGTTTGACAATAGCTTTACTGTCTTTAGAAGAGACAGATAGATGGACGACTCGTCTCCTGTTGGAGGGGGTATATTGATAGCCATAAAAAATAATCTCACCAGCTGTTTAATTGAAATTCCCTGTGTATCTAGTATTGAACTTTTATGTGTTAAGGTGATTTTTTGTAATTCCAATCTGTATATCCTTAACGCTTACATTCCTCCAACTAGTAGCACAGAAGTTTACGAGCACCTTTCGCGGGCCGTAGAATTTGTCATAGACAAACTTTTTACTAATGACGATATTTTATTGCTAGGCGACTTTAATCTGCCTGACTTAAAATGGACTATTTCGGACAATGGTACATATTATTATGCATCTAGTCCTAAAACTCGACAACAACAAATTTTTGTTGACGATATCCTATCCAATTTACAACAAGTTAGTTGTATTACAAATTCCCACACTCGGCAACTGGACTTAGTCTTGACTACAGACAGTAGCAATGTTATTGTACAAAATGCTCCTCATACTTTAACTGCGGTTGATGCGTACCATCCACCTCTGAGTGTGTTGTACCAATCAGATAGAGATAACATAATTGCAGCCAATTCTTCTAGCAGATTCTATGAATTCAATTTCAAGAAAGCTGACTTCTTGAAATTGAATAATATCCTAAATGATAGAGTTAACATTTTGTTGGACTTTTTTAATCATAATGATTTAGATGACTGCGTAAAATATTTTTATGAAGAAATTTTTTCGGCTATATCTTTGTCTGTGCCATACACTCTGAGGTATATTAATGACTCCTCGTACCCATGGTACACTAAAGATTTGAAGAGGGTGCGTAACGGCCGCAATAGGGTATGGAATAAATATGTTTGTAGTCAGGACCGCATTGACCTGGAGGCCTATCTGCGGCTTTTTCAAGAATTTAGGCTTAAATCAGCTTCAGCTTATTCAGAATATTTAAATAAAACGAAACTTAATATTCTTCATGACCCCAAAAAATTTTGGGGATTCATTAGTTCTAAAAAAAGGTCGGATGGTTTCCCATCTGAACTCAAAACTGTTGACGGGCTCACCAGTGATCCCCAAATTATAGCTGGGTTATTTGCTAATTTGTTCCAAAAATCTTTTTCAACTGATGTGTTTAGCCCTGATGTCAACTATTTTGAATATATGAATACTGATCCTCAGGTTCCTTTTGGTGCAATATCTTTTACCCCTGACTTAGAGGAAAATATATTGCATCCATTGATGATGACATTGGTTCTGGACCTGATGGCATTCCAGCTACAGTTTTAATTAATTGTAGTCTTATCCTGAGTCAACCACTCAGTTTTCTTTTTAATAAATCTATCAATCATGGCTATTTTCCTAAATTTTGGAAGGAATCTTTTATAAGTCCTATTTTTAAGAAAGGATTGAAAAATGATGTTTCTAATTACAGGCCTATAGCCAAGTTATCATCAATCCCGAAGCTTTTTGAGCGAATTATTTATGATCAAGTTAAGGTTTGCTGTGGTGAAGTCATAACGACTCGTCAGCATGGTTTTGTTAATGGCAGATCTACAGTTTCCAACCTTCTTGATTTCACGTCTTTTGCTTTAAGTTCAATAGTTTCTGGAGCACAAGTAGACTGTATCTACACCGACTTTAGTAAAGCATTTGACAAGTTACCACATAGCTTGATTTTGTTTAAATTAAAAAAACTAGGATTTCCTATAAGTTTTGTCATATGGATTGAATCTTATTTATTTGATCGTTCTTATCGAATAAGATTTCGAGAGGTGTTGTCTTCTCCTTTTACAGCATTTTCAGGTGTTCCGCAAGGAAGTCACCTGGGGCCGCTCCTGTTTATTTTGGCTATAAATGATGTTACTCATGTAATCAAAAACTCTCATCTGCTTATATATGCAGATGATATGAAAATTTACAGATCTGTGAAGGTGGATGATGATACCTTTGCCCTTCAGTCTGACCTGAAATCATTTGAAGTTTGGTGTTTTAAAAATAGCTTACATTTAAATCCTGACAAATGCCAAACTATGATCTTCTCTAGAAAGAAAATTAATGTGGAATTTGATTATATGCTTAATGATAGGAAAATCTGTCGTGTCGATATAGTCAAAGACCTTGGTATACATGTTGATGCTAAATTAGCGTTTAATGAACACATTAATACAATCTGTAAGAAGGCCTCGTCATTACTTGGTTTTATAAAGCGATGGGCAAAAGAATTTGATAGCCCTTTAGTAACAGTAACTTTATATAATACAATTGTGCGTCCTCACTTAGAGTATGTTAGCCAAGTTTGGTCTCCATATTACAATATACATATAGATAGAGTAGAACGAATTCAAAAAAATTTTGTGCGCTTTGCTCTCAAGGGCTTAAATTGGAATGACGCCTTAAACCTTCCTCCTTATGAGGATCGTTTAAAGTTATTACGTATGCAGTCTTTGAGCACTCGTAGAAATATTGCGGGTATACTTTATTTGCATCAGCTTGTGACTGGGTCGCTTGCTGCACCAGAGCTTCTTAGTTATATTCATTTTAACACCAATCGTAGGAGTAATCGTAACTCATATCAGATATTTTATCAACCAGTCAGTAGAACTAATTATATGGCTACAGCTCCTTTTAATCGCATGACTTCTCTCATTAATAATTGCGATGTATATAATATTAGCTTGTCAAAAGGTCAACTCAAGCTAAGATTGAAAAATAACTATAGTTAATTTTGTAGCATGGTGGTTGTTGGTCTTTATGTTTGTGTTGTCCGAGCCCCACAGCATGATGGGTAAAATTTTTTTCTAACATTTATTCCTTAGACCATATTAATCAATCTATGCAATTGCATTCATGCAGTTGTGTGCTTTTATACATATGTTCTGAGTGGGTATGTTGAGAAAGTGCGATAAAGCTAAGAAAAAATTATAAAAATATAACAAATTAATTATATATAAATTAATTATATATATATATAAGTATAATTTTTTCATTTCCATAATTTATTAATAAGCTTTAACCTTTGTTAAAAGCTTCAAGCTAAATTGCTAAGAAGGCTAATAGCTGTAGTAGCTAAACTCTATTATTATTATTATTATTAGGTCACTACACTTTAAGTTCAAATCTGCCATATAAAGCTTGATTAAACTTTACAAGAGAAAACACCAACTGATCTGCTATGAATACAGCAACAGCTTTACAGTGTGTTCCAGCTATAAGAGTTTTTTTTTTTTGTAGGAAGGAAAAGTTTAAGTTGCAGGTCGTAAGTACGACTTGCATTTGCGAGTAAATATTAAACACATATAAAAGTTAATCGAAGAACGTTAAATTTATAAAATTACTTCACAGTTTTTCTGAATTAAATTAAATTGGTTTTTAAAAAAATAAAACTTTATTACAAATTTAAAAGTAATTCAAAAATCAAAGGTTACTTATATATATATACTATATATATATATATACATAACAAAAAACAAATATTTCGCGCCTATCGTCGCGCCTTATATACATAAGTATGCCAGCCCTTTTTCAATACACAAGTCCCGCGTCGAAGATGCTACACATACTATATATGAGTTTCCCGCGTTAACGATATTATATACATACAAATATCTACTTATATTTTCCCGCTTCCATAAACTGTATGTGTTTCTTGAAATGCTTTGGTATATAAGTTGTCAGTTCGCTACAGAAATAGTCTTCCAACCAAAAATTGGAGGCCCCTGAAATTCAAGGACCTGCGAGGACACAAAAACATTAAAATCTTGAATTTAACACTTATTTTCAATAAGGATTCACCTCAATCTTTTCTATATTTTTTTTCCTTTTGCTTTTCGCAAACTCAAAATTCGGACAGTAACTTATTTAAACACCGCCTGCATCAACGATATCAATATGAAGGACAAATTATTCGAAACACTTTGCCAAAATAGGAAATATCCGAAACAAATACGATTATTTAAGTATTTTACTTTTCAATCGACAGTCACACTCCGATTCTTTTAAGTAACTTTAAACGAGTAGCCTTGCTGCTGTTTAGCAAAGCCGAATATACCACATCTCGGATTTTGTGCGTCTCTTCTGGAATAACAATATTTATCCGCTTAACAGATATCAGTTAAACATTTCCCTTCTTTCCCTTGAGAAAGCTTTCAGATATCTTCCAACTTTAAAGCGCCATAACGGTTTAAAGAACTGAAGTGGAGACATCAAGCCATTAATCAGTGACGAAGGTTTTCACCAACGTAGGGGTGTGTATGATAGAAACGTCAAAGTACTCAGAAGAACAAAACGAAAACAAAAGTAGGGCAGCCACAAAACAAAGATGAACCATCAAAAAAAATTGCAAAATAAAAAAATCAAAGGAAAAAAAAATAAATCAATCAAACAGCAGTACATTAAAGTCCTTTAAATATAGGTATCTAATGAATTCCTTTATTAAAAATCTTTTCTTTCCAGATACAGCTTCAACATGTGGCAGCTACCTGCGTGCCAAACGACGGAGGTCTAGCCAGCGAACAGGCTACCGCAACAGGATCAGATCTGCCGATATCATACATGATATGGAGCGTGTCTGTTCACCTCTGAAATTACTCCAACGTGTGGCTTCGACCCACTCCTCACGCTCTGTAAGACGGGTAAAAATCTTAAATTTATTTTCAACTTGTTTATGGTAGACGCGCAAAGGACACAGAAAACTTAACTCATGTTGCAAATTCCTCGTTTGCACCAAATCACATAAACAATTGTTTCAAAAAGTAGAATTTTAGAAAGCAACAATAAAAACTTAAATAATCTAATGCTATACTATCAATTTATTTTTTTTTATCACACTCTCACTGGTCATCATGTTGAAAAGAATTTGTACAAACAACTTAGCCCTGCTTATATAAAATTAAATTAAACAAATAATTACAAAAATATACAAAAAATCTATCGTAAACCTTACACCTATATTGCACTAAGCGCTAAATCAACTATAATCCAAATTACGATTTTATTGCGGTTACCCTTATCCTACAAACAAGTCCTTAGCGTGATAACCGTGTTTTTTTTCATTTAAGCCTCCCAGTTCATACAAAGAGTTTCCATTCGTTTTCAGAACAACACATTTGATATAAATGCGACCGAGCTTTGAATCGTATCCTCCAACAAGATTACTCTGCTTAAAATTACGGCTGCATACCACTTGTTCCTCTTTATATTTTACTTCTCTAATTCAAGTATTATACACCTTTTTGCTTTTGTCATGAGCCAGCTTCAATTAGCCGAAAATTTGATTTCTAAGCAGTTGTTGTCTATCAGGAATATTAATATTAAAATCTTCATCTCTTAATTTGCTTAGTCTTCGAGCTACGTCATGCACTGCCATGCTATTTTATATGCGTTCCAAAAACAGCATAAAAAGGTTCTACTCCTATTACACTGTGAACTACGATTCTCAAAGCAAATGCAGCGTCACTTACGTGCTGATACCAGCTTTTTTGATTTTCCCAAACAAAATCACGAATTATTTGAAAGACTGACCTATTAACCCTTTCTGAGGCATTAGCTTGTGGGGAGTAAAATCCTATTTTGGTGTGTTTGACTATTTTACTAAAAGTTATGTAAAAAGTTCAGACACGAATTGTTTGCCGTTGTCTGAATGTATATTAAGCTGGCCGTAGTTTGTATGAAAAAAAAACTCAACAATTTTTTGCAGGACACCTTTTTAGAACGTGAAGTTACCCAAGGAATAACCACATATCCAATTTCAAGCCAATCGGAGTAGATTTAGAGGTTCCCACTCGAGCCTGAAGTTCAAAATGCAGAAAAATCGGTATTTTTCCCAAACGAAGATCTTGTGAGGCAAAATTAAAATAGCTTATGTATCTTTTCTATTCAAAATATCGATATATCTGATAGCTTACAGATTTACGTTTTAGAAACTACATTGGTGTCTCGCTAATAATGATTTTATATATTTAATTTTGTAAAATCAAACAAAAATTTATTTTTCAAATGAAATATTTTAATAGTTTTAAATAAGTCAATTTTATCAAAGGATTTCGTATAAAAATTTTTTACAAGTATTGCATAAAGTCAGCCGTCTTCCGGTTTAAATTACAAAAAAGTTAGTTACAAAAAAAAAACTAACACAAAAATTCAAAATTTTTTAAAGATTATTACACATCTTATGAGTGGTATATATACAACATAGAGTAAAAAAATTAATGAAAGTAGGTCTTACTATGTAATCCTTAGCAATTATATTAAAAAATTAAGAAGTCAAGTACTTAGATACTTTTATGAGGGCTTTTACTTTAGGTAAAAGAAATTGTATTAAAAATAAATGACTGTGTTCGATAATTGGTGTACGCTTATGCGTTTAAAGTAACTTTGGAGCGCTGATCAAAGATTTAATGCATTGGAAATTTTGAAGTATATTCTTTCACGAAATTTTGCATTTCGTCTTTATTTTTCGTCAATTTTTTATTGTAAGATTGCATAAGCTTAACTCCGTGCTCAGCAGTATCGCTAAGGGCTTTCATTTTGCGATCAGTTTCCATTCCATTCTTAAAATCTTCATTCAGTTTCCAAATATCGGGATCGCTTTTTAAAAATTCCTTGGAACTGGCGAAAGGATCGAAAAAGGTCCAAGTATGAGGCGTAATGAAATCTGACAATTTTTTGCTTACAAATGTCCCTACGTCAGTCACTTTCAATTGTACACGCTTACATGGCTCGAAATCGCAATCCACAGATACATTAAGCTTTTCTATCATTTTCCTTTTTTCTGTACTTGAAGCATTTTCGTCAAAGAATAACAACGCAATGGTTTCATCCGATAAGTACCAAAGATGATTACATATTTTGCCAACAACTGCAGCTGATAAGTTTTTATCAATCTTTTGTTAATTATACATCTCTTGTAGATATACCAAGTCTTGGTTTGGTGCTTCAGCGGCAGCAGTGGAACACTTTTGATCTAGATGAAAACGTAAATTTTGCCTTTGTCACTGCAAGGACAAAGGTAGCACCGCTTAAAAAAACTTCGCTACCTCGACTTGAGCTGTGCGCCGCACACCTTGTCGCAAAACTCGTGAGATCCGTTTTTTCTTCGCTATATTCTTCCGCTTTCCAGCTTTACGCTTGGTCCGACTCAACGGTCACGCTCGCCTGGTTGCAGAGCCGCCCAAGTCGTTGGTCAACTTTTGTGGCTGATCGAGTAGCCGACATACAAGAAGTGCTATCTGCTGAGTGTTGGAATCACGTTCGCTCTGAGAGTAACCCTGCGGATTGTGCATCACGAGGCACGTCTCCTACACAGCTGCTACAACATCAATTATGGTGACAAGGGCCGAAATGGATGAGTGACGCTGGCAAGGTTTTCAAAAATAGCAACATCCAGTATGTAACCGACTTAGAGCTCTCCTCGAAGAACGTGAAAGTTCATGTCGCACACACTGAAAAATGCTGGGAGCTGTTGCAACGATATTCCTCATACGGAAAGTGAAAAAGAGTCACCGCTTATATTCTGCGCTTTATTAACAATACACGAGCAAAGCTCTCAAGAACACCCACTAAAGTTACACCGCTAAATTTTGAGGAGCTATCCACTGCTGAAACTTCTTTGGTTAAGTATATTCAAACCTTTGCCTTTTCTAATGAAATTTCACTTTGCCGACAAGGTAAATTGCTACCGCTACAGAGTAGTTTACTTCGTCTGCAGCCTTTTTTAGATGAGCACCAGCTGCTCCGCGTGAGTGGCCGCATATCATCCTCTAAGATGTCCATTGACCGAAAACACCCCCTGTTGTTGCCAAAAAATTCACCGTTGCCAGAATAATCATTGCTGAAATTCTTTGCATCACTTTGCATGCAGAGCCTCAAACTATGCAATCTGTGTTACAACGGCGGTTTTGGGTCTTAGGTTCTAGAAATCTTGTACGAAAGATATATCGTAACTGCGTCAAGTGTATGCTACTAAATCGCAAACCATGTCAAGAAATCATAACAGACTTGCCATTGAATCGCACTGTTTATGCTCGATGTTTTTTGCGAAGTGCTGCTGATTTCGCAGTACCGTATGCTTTTAAATTTTCTCCTGGCCGCGGCTTCAAATCGATGAAAGGCTACATTTGTTCATTCATTTGTATGAGCACCGGAGCAATGCACCTTGAATTTATTAATCAAGCGCGTCAAATATCACTTTAAACGAGCGCCAGGTGAAACTTTGTTCATCTTTGAAGAACTTGCAACGTTGTTAACTGAAGTTGAAGCTTGCGTTAATTCGCGTTCGCTGTGCACTGATGCTGCTGCTAATGTTGGTGACCTAGAGAATTTTGACCCTTGGCCACTTCATCATTGGCGAGCCGTTAAAATTGCTCCCTGAGTTTGAAATCAAAGAATTCGAGGGTAACCTTCATCAGCGCTGGCAAACTATTTCCTCCATACGACAACATTCTTGGTGACGTTGGCGAAATGAATACCTCGTCAGTCTTCAGAAACGCACTAAATGTTTTCGCGAATCGCCTAATATCTGGGAAGACGATATAGTAGCGGTAATCGAGGACCGACAAAATGGAAACTGGCTCGCGTGCTAAAGTGTCATCCTGGCAGTTATGGCAGAGTAAGGGCTGTTACATTAAAAACAGCTGAAGGTCAATATTTACGTTCTATAAGTAAACTGTGTCGTTTACCAACCAAACAAGATCTATGCCTCTAATTTAATTTTCGCAAATTATTGTTATTTTCATTATTTACAGTAGAATAATATTAATATAATCTTCTAACACAACACCAACAAGTTATAATGATGTGAACAAAAACAATACGGCTACTCCGGCTACAGCTTCTCTTCATGCTCTCAACAACAACGTGAGTGATGGCATAACACTTCAAATGGTTTACAATGAGTTAATTGAACTTAAGCAATTTAACATTGATTTAAAGCGTGTTAACACTGAGGCGCTGGCAAAAATACAGTTGCTAGAAGTTGACAATGCTTCTCTGAGCAAGAAAGTTAATACTTTGGAGGCGAAACTTAATACATTGGAGCAAAGAGAAAAGCAGTGTGATGTCGATATTGTCGGTATCTCTGATGTTAACAGCTCGAATGTTAAGGAGAGGGTTGGCACACTACTAACAACTTTAACTGGTGATGTTTTAGATCCTAAAGAGTTTTTGTCGTGCTTTGTGAAGAGCGTAAAAACAGACAACAAAATAACTAATGTTGTTTGCGTTAAGTTTGCATTTTTTTTACTGAAAAGAAATATAATGAAGAAAATGCGCGAAAATAAAGGCAAAATTTCGAATGACATTTATGGCGCACAAAACATCAACAACAATAGTGCAGGTACCAGCATAAGCAGCAGCAGCAACAAGAAAGTTTTTATAAATGACTCACTTACTGCATATACTCGGAATCTACTGAAGAAAGCAAATGATCTTAAACGTAATAACAAATGTAAATTTGTTTGGGTCAGAGATTCATCTGTTCTTGTCAGAAAAAGAGAAGGAGACAAAGCAATAAAAATATGTTCTTATGAGGATTTACTTAAACTTAATGATGCAATTATTTAATGAATTTTTTTAATTTGTTCTAATGATAAACGCTAATTTAAATAATGATAATAATTATATAAATAATCATAATAACTTTACCAACAGTTATTTTTCTGTAATTTCCGATAAATCAAACTGCTTATGTATAGATCATTTATCTGATAAACAATATTCCGGTTTTTCTGTTATTCACCAAAATATTCGAAGTTTGAGAAAAAATTTTGATACTTTTTCCGCTCATCTAGCATCTCTAGATCATTTGCCTGATCTCATTTTTGTATCAGAAATTTGGATTTATGAAGATGAAATTTCTTCTTTTAAAATTCCAAGCTTTACTTTTGAAGCGACTTGTAATAACTTTTATTCAGCTGGTGGTGTCGGAGTATTTCTTAAAAATGGCTTAGAAGAATTTGAAATCAAAAAGGTAAACATGAATAGTGCTGATATTATTAGTGTAAGCTGTAAAATATGCGGTGTTTACTACACTTTCATTTGCGTTTATAGATTACATAAATGCACAGTAGATGCCTTTATGGAGGAATTTTCAATAAATTTAGAAAATCAATAATGCAAAAACACAATACTTTTAGGTGATCTTAATATTGATATTTTATCTGACTCCCGGGATGCTGATAGTTTTTTATCGACTTTGGCATCGTTTGGTTTTGATACTGCGCTTTCACACCCTACCCGCTTTAATGCTTGCCTAGACCCCATTTTTATAAGGCTTAATAGAAATAACCCCATAAGGTTCAAAACAGCTGCATTTGATTTAAAATTAAGCGATCACAACTTGACTAGTATCCAATTTGATAATACAATTACTAGAGCGGAACACTTCAAAAACATTGTTTTTAATAAAATTGATTATGACACTTTGAAAACTAGTCTAAATTTTGAAATGTGGGAGGATGTCTATTCTACACGTGACCCTTCTGCTGCTTTTGATTTGTTTCTTAACAAGTTACAATTTCATATATCAAATTGTAGTAGGACATTCAATAAACGCAATAAATGTGTTAAGAAATGGATGACGTTACCCCTTTTAAGTAAGATTAAAAAGAAAAAACAACTGTGCGTCCGTGTTAAAAAACATCCTGATAATATTAGGCTTAAAAGATATTATGATAAAATATGTCTGGAGCTGAAAAGAGATATTCCACTTTGTAGAGACAGTTACTATTACAATAGATTAATTGAAAATGTCGGCTATTCAAAAAAAGAATGGGGTATTGTTAATGAAATTCTTAACAGAAACAGTACCAATGAGAATATAATTTTAAATTATAATAATTCAACCTGCCTGGATTACCCTATTATAGATAATATATTTAAACCCATGGTCTAGCTTGAATATTGTTTATCATTTATTGTTTGTCATTTAACCTCTATTTACTTAATTTTTTTTTACGTTATACTTTTGTTTAAATCTTTTAATATTATTTGAATTGCATTAATTTTACTTTACTTTTTACTTACTTTCCCCGTTGATATTCTTATAAATTACTGAATTGACTGATAAATACACTTGCCTCTTGTCAATTTGACAACAGAGTGTATTAAACTATTTCATAAATGTAAAATACTTTAAATTATTTAATTAGATCTAAGAATTTATGAAATAAATGTGAAAAAAAAATATAATATAATAATCTTATACTCTTTGTAAATTACGCTAATTATTCGTATATGTATAGAATTCACCTATATTCTTAATATGTTACGCATATTCTTGAATGATAATACATGAATCTATGTTTTCAGTCTCACCGTATAGTATAAATGTATGTACTTATGTATCATACGATATTATTTGAATTTTTCGTGTTATCTGTAAATAATTTATGTGTATCTTTTTTTTAACTGTTTTGAACCATGTCACCTGGTATGTTGGCGCAAATATTGCGTATGCCCTTTTTGAAGTGTGTGGCATCACTTGTATTTTTTGCATTCTGTTTTCTTTTTGTTAAATAGTTAGTAATAAAAGAACGATTGTCAAACGAACACGCGCCTAATTATTTAATATTTAAGGATAGTGATTAATCTCATTAAATTCGGAATAAACGCATTTAACGCCGCCATCAAGGCAACAATTTTTTTCTTAAAAGATATGGCTTTTTCAATGGGCTTAATTAGCTTCAAAAAAATTTTGAAAAGACTCGTGATCTAACCTACTCACTAAGGTTTCACCATATAGTTAGCTCATCAATATCTCTGATGATGGGTTCGGGGTAATCTAAATCAGAAATCTCGCTCCTAACCAGCCATATAAAGATTGTGTAACCTAAATTTGAATTTGTGCTGTGAATATCTTCAAATTTATCAGCTAACAAATTGATTTTATCAAAATTATCTACCTGAAAGTTACCTTGAGCGTCCGTTAAATCGGGCAGTTCCCTTTTTCTACCAAGGATGCACATACCCTTGTTTTTTTTTGTATGTTTTATGGCTCATTTTAATGTTGCTACCAGAGATGTGTACAAATGCATTCAAACGCAGTTGTGAAACATTCAAATAAAAGGAAGTGTGAATCAACACTTAGCGTCATTCATGTGAAACGAATGAAAACACTGCTCACTCAAAGCGATTTCTTTACAGGCAACGAACACAATACCAAAAGCAAGCACTATTCACTCAAAACTCAATCATTCATTTGGAAAGTGAAATGTTGAAAACTGTAACATTCATTTGTTAAAACTGAGAAACTATGGTGGACTTCTTTCTAAATAGCTGATAGCTATGACTAACTCAACACCAAAATGTAGTCTTAAGTTCAAAGGCAGTTTGCGAAGTCATCATGGTATTGAATACCAACGAAAAGAGAAGTTAGGAATAAATCCAAGTAAGAATTACAAAAATAAATTCTTGTGGGGGACTTCGTGGAAACTATTTGGATATTGAGAATTTTTTTTTTGGACAATTTTTGAAAACCATCCCACTAATGTTGGTGTTTCGGTTTCTCAAGTCTGCATGCTTAGCATTAAGGTCTCCCCAAGGATAAATTGTTCTGTGCCAATGGAGCTAAGAATTTTATAGAAGTCTTGTATACATTGATACAAAAGTGATTTTAGTCCTGTCTTTAAGTAATATTTCTATTGCTGTGTTTTCCAAGCTAATAGTTGAGACTTCCAGCATTTAAAAAACTGAAACCCTCTCGCCTCTATTTGATCGAAACTAAGGAGCTGACATGGCGGTCAGCCACATGCACTGATTAGTGGACCAACGCGTTACATACATGATTAACAGTTAGCACATGTGTGACGCACCGCAATCAGTGACATGTGGAAGTGAAGCTATGACCTCCCAGGTGGTGGCCGCTAGTAACAGCTCTCCATCAATTCCCCCAATCCAAGGTGGAACAGCATATGCCGAGGGATGAATGGCTAGTGGGTTATCTTGTCGTTAATATGCGGAGTCGGGACGTATGGCGCACTCCCGTTTCAAACTAGCCTTATCCACACATGCAGGCTGTGTGAGGATGGACTTATTTTTCCTTGCTTGGGATGGATCAAGATGTTATGCGATCCGTGGTGAGGATGATTCAGGTTGGGGGCCAAGTTCATAAAAATAACCCAATCGCTAACAGAGGATACCGGATACATGGCGACCTCCGGTATTAACCAGCCTTACCCACGCACCTGGACCTCTGTGTTGGTGGACATATGCGTCTTGTACTCCTGGGAACCTAAATGGATAACATTAATAAAATAAACAAAAGCTCTGAGTCCGGATCTCGTAAAAAACCTAAGAACGGCAATAACGCCGGCACCTTATCAGGTGAGATAAGCACTGGGCTTCGGGTGGCTGGTCCTGTACTGAACGTGGGATGGGGGGACGGGGGCTTTTCCAGATTTTGGAGGAGTTTCTTGGTCCTGTGCCATCATGTGAAGAGGCAGGCTGGTACCAAGGCCTTTTCAAACTCATCTCCTGTGAGGATAAGCGGTCTGCCATGCTATATTAGTAGCCGTGAGCAGATTAGGGGAGGGTTACCCAGGTGCGAGAATAGAGGCTATTGAGAAGGATGCAATTCCTACCAGGCCCCGGGCTCGCATCTGGATACCCAGTACCCCGTCGGGTATCCAGTAGTTCTGCGGATGCTCCGACTGTGCAACTCCAATCTTCCAATTCACAACTGGAAGATTGGGAAGTTGGAAACAGCGGTCGGACCATCCATGCAGGCTATGGTCCTTCTTAACAAAGAGTCCGTGGAGCCACTTGCGGCAGCTAAAGGGGTCATTAAATATATCTTCAACAAGGTGACGCTGAGGGTTTACCGTAAGGACGAAGAGTTTGCCTCCAAAGGGGCTACCACTGAAACTATCGAGACTGCACCACCAGTGACAGTGGAGATGGGTGCTGAGGAGGAGGAGGTGGAACAAGAGGGGGGCGATACGCTCCAAGCGGTGAAACTGTGGAGTCTCTGGGAGGAAACTCCACGGACTCTGATAGGTTATCGGAGGTAAGAAACCTCTTTGATGAAGCTCTGCTTCTAGTAGAGGTTGATGAAAATGAAGCGGAAAGAACTGTTGTCCACGGGGGAGGTGATTGGAATCCGATGGGGGTTCTCCAAATTAATCTCCACCACTCTAAAGCGGCGTCCGCTGGCTTACTGATCCGCTTAGGTAAAAGTGGAAATGATGTATTCCTCATACAGGAACCCTGGGTTCATGCTGGGAGGGTCGGTGGGTTGTGGATGTTTGGACATATACTGGTGGTGAATGTGGAAGGTATCCCCAGGGAGTGCATTTTGGCAAAGAACGATCTCTAGTTTTTGCTTTCTAATTACAGTGACCGAGATACGGTCGTTGCTAGCCTGGAGATTGAAGCTGGATGCCCTTGGCTAGCTTGGTCGTACATGGCTCACGACATGGCAGGTGGCCTACCACCGTCTTCAATAAAGGTTACTGCAGAGCAGGCCTTTGTAAACAAAACTAGGCTATTCATAGGCAGTGACGCAAATGCACACCACACTGTCTGGGGTAGCACAGATGTAAATGAACGAGGTGAGTCACTTTTTGAACACATTTTAAACACTAACCTCCTTATCTGTAACAAAAGATGTGAGCCAACCTTTATAATAAAAGATAAAGAAGTCCTGGACATAACACTTGTCTCCGACTTCGCCTTTGATTTCATCGCTAGCTGGACAGTTTCAACTGAGCACTCTTTTTCAGATCATCGATACATAGAATTTGTTCTCACTGTTAGCTCCCCAGATCCTATAGTTCACCGGAATGTAAAAAGGACAAACTGGAAACTTGTGGCATATCTGCCTATCGCAGCCCCCGTAAAGTCGCCTACTGTTCAGGACATTGATAAGTTGCTTCAAAATTTAACGGGTGGGTTAAATAAATCTCTGGAGATATCTTGTCCACTTAGAAAGCCCATTGGAATGAAAAAACCCCCATGGTGGTCAACAGAGATCCAAGTCCTTAGACATAGTTGCAGGACTTTATTTAACAAAGCCAAAAAATTAGGTTTAGAAAATGACTGGAACGAATACAAATCTAGTCTTCAAATAGAAATGCGTTCGGTAAGAAAGGCAAAACGCAACTATTGGCGTAACTTCTGTGGAAACATAGAAGAGACTTCAAGAGGCTTCTAGACTAAGGAAGATTCTTTCTACCTCGCCCAGTACGCCAGGTCTCTTTAAAAGGCCCTGATGGCTCCTGGACAACGTCTAGCAAAGAGACCTCTTACTTGACACACACGTCCCTGGTAGCTCCTTACATAAGTTATTTTCTTCACAAAGAAAACATCAAATTCATTTTTATTTTTATTTTTATTTAGTTTATTTTATTCCAGTCCATCGACTGTGTTAAATGACATCAGTAAATGAACTAACTTAAAATCAAAATTCTACCAAAGTCATGAACATGAACAGTCAGCATAGTTTTTTATTTCATCATAAATTTTAACGGAAATATTGCAGACGCTTGATCAGCAAAAAAAAATTGAATTTGCGATAAACGACTGCAGTGTAACCGGAGAAGGTGGCAAGACGATTAGGGTGATCCCAACTAAGGAAAGATTAGGGTGATTCCAACTAAAAGTTAAGATAGTCCTTAACTCTTCCCCCTTTAAAATCGATTGCTCTCAATCGACTAGAAGAATGGCACATCGTTAAACCTTTTTATTGGCTTAGCGACCTATGGCTTTACAACTGGTACCTGCCCCGTATGCTTATTCGGGGTGTCCGTCATAAATTGGTTTGGTACGATGTCATGCTGAATCTGTTCCGTGGATAAATTTGTTACAATCGTCTTGATTTGATTTCGTTTATTTATCCGAAATATAATTATGATTGCTATCATAATACAAGTTATTAGTCCGTATGTGGAGTATTGATGGATTGCAGCTTCCATTTTTAAATATGTTATTGTTTTGGTATTATTAATATTCAATTCCTCCATCATTTGAAGAGATAGAAGTGCCTACGTTCTTTTTCTTCAGGTTTCACCTGAAGTATTGCGGGTAGAAGTTGGTAAGTAGAAACTTCCCTTGTTACGTATGATTCTCCGTTAATGTAAATGGTTATATTGGACCTGCTGTTCCGTATCTATTTTTACTGTTCCAATAAATTTGTTTAACAAAATAATCTCTGGGGATATTTCTTCGATAACGGGCAAATGCTGATTGTTCATAACATTACATATGGATTGTTTATTATTTAAAATATTTGGAATACAACTTGAATTTGAAATATCAATAAGATTTTGCTCTTTACATAAAGAAAAATTTTTATAAGTTTTACAATCTTTGTTTATACTGAAAATTTCGTTTTTACATTTTAATATTTTATCCGATGGAAGATCGGTAGCTAAGCCATCAAATCTTTTTACAGGTTTTAGAATAATGGTTTCTTAAATCTTATCAGTAGTCATAGGAATGTTGGCAATATAAAGAATCGAGACCGAGTTTGTTATTATTTTTATTTCTGATAAATTTAATGTTTCTTCTACTGTTTCAAATGGAATCTTTTCTTTATCCAGAGTACTGATTGATAATTGTACTTCTTTTTCGGAAAGTATCAAGGAGTTTATTATGCCGGCCTTAGCCCAGTGAATTGCGTGATTAATATTTTCTAATTCTTCTTTAATGATTTTTACTTTGTACTGAATACTTGCCATAAATTCATCTTTTACTACACTATTGGATTTCAATTGTTTTTCTATTGCATTAGTAACTTTCGTAATATTGTTTATTCTTTCTCTATACAAATAATTAATAATGACCTGTGGGTTATTGTTTTCTAGAATATTATTATTTTTTTCTCTGAATTGTCACTAAGTCTTCATGATTGGGGCTCCCAGCAATCCACTTCCAGGCTGAGCCTAGAAAGTTTAATGATCTCTTTACTCTTCTTGGTCTCAAATGTCGTATTAGAGTTTCAATTTGTATAATTTCATATTTTACGTAGGGATAAAGCAAGTGGTTGCTGTCGTTACTGATTATAGAGAGTAGTTCATTGATTATTCCTTCGTGATTGTCTAAATCAATCACATGGATTAATTTAGAATTTCCGGTCTGTATCCGTGCCTGACTAGTGCTACTTGGTACTATCTGTGAAGTCGAAAAGTCTAAAATTTGGATCTCACAGTTGGCATCCTGCAGGATGTATCTGAAACGAAAATTTAGTTTCGAATATTACTTTTATGAACTGTCTTTCCTGATTTTGTAGTAACTGTAGTATTTCGATCTTCTTTAACAACTTCTTTTCGGTACCTAATTGTCAGCTTTGACCCTATCCTTTTATTGTGCTTAACATAAATCTCGTCTTCGGGTAAATAGTTTTTCATTTTCGATTTTTTTTTATTATGATATTCCAATTTCTGCCTTTGCTTTTCTTTTAGTCTTTCAATATTCTGAATCCTCAATTTTTCAAAATCCTTACGATCAATGTTAGGAATACGTCCAAGTAAAAGCTATACAGGTTTTTTTCCTGTAGTTGAATGAATAGTAAAATGGTATTCGTTTACACCTTGTTGAGGTTGATTCCCAAAAAAATGTTGAATAAAAAGCGAGATGTTTCCAAGTCGATTTCAATATATATATATATTTAAAGTTGTTCTTACTATGTGGATAGTTACAGCAAAAGTGATCTTAAAATTAAAAGTTAGTAGAAAGGAAAAAGAAAGGGAAGCTTTAAGCTAAGTTTCGTTAGGTTATGGGTGTTTAATAAACTCAAAATGTATTTCAATGTTGTTTGTACCAAAAAAAAAACTGTTAAAAAAAGGGAAAAAACTATGGGAGGGAAAATCATAAATATTCTAATCTATCTGAACATTACGGCCGCCTTGCAGGTAACTGCAACACGAACGATGAGAAACAAAGGGAAATTAATAAAAAGAATCAGTACAAAAAAAATATTAAAAAGTAAAAACTATAAATGTTATAATGGCTGGCCTTTTTGTTAACGATGGGGCACTGACTCCACCAGAATGGAATGATAATAAACGATATAATAAATTTATATAAATCAAACTTAAATATAACAATACAATTCAATGATTATGTATATGATGAGTTCAGTATTTCGACGAAATAAAGTAAGTAATAATTTTTGCAAGCCAAAAATATATATTATTTTTATGACGGTAAAATTACTAATTTTACAATCGGTCGAATGAATTCGCCAGATGCTGTTTGAATTTTTGAAACTCGGTTACATCGGTGATACGCCCTAGCCGCCATTCTGTAGGAGGTAGATTCTCATTTTTAATAACGACAAGGTTGCCTATCTCTAAGTTTTTCTGTGGATATTTCCATTTGTACCTGCGCTGTAAGTCGAGTAAATATTCTGTCTTCCATCTACGTGCAAATTCCTGATTTAAAAGTTTTATTTTATTCCACCTATTTAGAGTTGACAATGAATTCAAAATTTCAGGTTCAGGTGGAGCAATTAAGGGGGTTCCTATCAGAAAGTGACCTGGCGTTAAGGCCAAAAAATTGTCTATTTTGTCTGATAAAGGATGAAGCGGCCTTGAATTCAGACAAGCCTCTACTTTTGATAAAAGAGTTGAAAATTCTTCGTATGTCAGGACTAATTTTGAAGCGACTTTTTTTAAATGCAATTTTGCGCTTTTGACTCCGGCCTCCCAGAGCCCTCCCATGTGAGGGGCGCCTGGGGGTAGGAAATGACATGAAACTTGATGCACATTAAATTTTTTAGAGAGCTCTTTATGGTATGATGCTGTGTACTCTCTATATTTTTTCTTGAGGTCCTTGTCTGCACCTATAAAATTTGTGCCATTATCGGAATACAAATTGGAAGGAAGACCACGACGCGCGGAGAATCTATCAAACGCAGCGAGAAACATTGCAGTGGAGAGGTCACTTACCGCCTCCAGATGGATTGCCTTGGTGGCAAAGCATATAAACAAGCAAACATATCCTTTAGAAAAGCGAGTAAATCTGCCAGAAAAACTTTTCAAATCAAAAGGCCCAGCGAAGTCAAGCCCACAATTGGTAAAGGCGCGAGAGAAGATAGTACGCTCTTTGGGTAAAGCTGCCATAATTTGATTGTTTGTTTGTTGCTTGTGCAATACACATATTTTGCATTTATTAATTCGAAAATTTATTAAATTTTTTGCACGTGGAACCCAAAACGTTTGTCGCAATACTTGCAGTACTAGTGCGTTTCCACAGTGCAAGGTAGATTTATGTAAAAAATCGATTAAAAGGCTAGCTAAGTGACTATTGTAAGGTAAAATTATAGGGTATTTCTCATTAAATGAGAGTGTTGCGTTAGTTAAACGTCCGTTTGAGCGAATGATTAAATCGGAATCTAAAAAAGGATTTAGAGTAAGTATTGTACTTTTGTGAGACAGCATCGATTTACTTGAAAGAGAATTGTATTCGTCTTTAACATAGATCATTTGAGCAGCACGATATAAATATTGAACGGTGCTTTGAATTTCTTCGCGAGAAAGAAAATGACTACTAAATTTCTGTTTTTTGCTTGTCGTATTAAAAAATCTTAGAATGTAAGCAAAGACTCGAATTGCTCTAGTCAAACTTGAAAAACGCTGAACCAAGTCCTCATCTACATTTTGAGTACATTTGGTAGCGTAAGACACAGTTTTACGTATTTCTAGACAATCAGAAATTACTTCAGATGGGATTGAGACCGGCCATTCTTTTATTGGGAGAGCAATCCATACTGGACTGTTCCACCATAACCTACTGTTTTTTAATTCTTTCGATGTGATTCCTCTTGTTGCGAGGTCAGCAGGATTCTCACTCGAGCATACATGCGACCATTTGAGATCGCCAACTAGTTCATTTATTTGTGATGTTCTATTTGCTATAAAAGTATTCCATAAGTGTGGTGATTTGCCTAGCCAAGCAAGAACAATGGAGGAGTCACCATACAAATAAATTATCGGTTTCTTATATGGCCATGAATCTAAAACAAATTTCGATAATAGTGCCAAAAGTAAAGCAGCACAAAGCTCGAGGCGTGGCAAAGAGATTGTTTTTAATGGAGCTAATTTAGTTTTTGCACATAGCAAATGACAGAATACTTCACTATCAGTTTCAATCCGAATATAAATTGAGGCAGCGTATGCACGTTCGGATGCATCGCAAAAACCTATAAACGTAGTTTTGTCTTGTGGAGCATAGTTTACCCATCGAGGAACTTGAATATTTTTAATATCAGACAAGTTTAATAAAAATAGTTTCCACTTTGAATTTGAAGTTTGAGACAAAGTTTTGTCCCATTGCGTCTTTTCACTCCAAACATGTTGCATTAAAATTTTTCCAGAAATTGTTATAGGAGCACACCAATTAGCTGGATCATAAAAACTGGTAAGTTCTGAAAACATTTGACGTTTGGTTGGGTTTTCGATATCTTTTTTCGTAAAGCTAAAACAAAATATGTCATTAAGTGCGTTCCAGCGTAAGCCCAATGTTTTTATTGTACTTTTCTCATCCAAATTAAGGAAATCTTTGTCATAAAGATCTTCGTTTGGAACTGTGTTTAATAATTCGGGCACATTTGATGTCCATTTTTTAAGTTCGAAACCCGCCGAAGATAGAACTGAAATTATTTCCCTTTGAGCACGAACGGCCGACTGTAAATCATGATCACCAGATAAGAGATCGTCCACATAATACGATGTGTATATTCTCTCGGCTGTGTCTGGAAATGTGCTTTTCACGTCTGTTGCTAATTGTTGTAATGTTCGCAGAGCCAGATAAGGCGCACAATTTACACCGAAAGTGAGAGCAGTGAGCTCAAAATCTTGAATTTCAGAATTTGCACTGGGCCGGAAAATCACTCTTTGAAAAGAGGTTTGATTTGGGTTTATTTTTATTTGCCTGTACATTTTTGATATGTCGGCATTAAATACAAATTTATATAAACGCCACTTTAAAATTACTGAAAGTAAATCATTTTGCAACGTTTTCTCTTGAAAGTCCAATATTTCTTTTCATTGGAAAGTCTAAGCGAAATGGTAAGGTGACTACATATCTCTCTTCAGTGTCTCAGCATGTAGTTGTTTTATAAAGTTCTTCGCAATATGTGTCTTCGGTTGAAAGAAATTTCTTACATTTTGAGACTTCTTCTAACGCAAAATATTTATCAAGTTTTTCGTTAAGCGTGACATCACACGTTGGAATAACTCTAGTTGTAAATACTTGTGCTTTTTTGCTTAAAGTGCCAGTAATTACCCATCCAAAAATTGTTTGTTGTGCGATGAGAGAGCAGCTTATTTGTTTCACACCATTTAACAGAATGAGCGGATACAAGTCAGATCCAATCAGAAGATCTATTTCAGAAGAAGTATTAAATGTTGGATCGGCTAGTTGCAGTTCATTTGGAATTGAAATGTTTGCCATGTTAACCGATTGTGTTGGTAAATTTGATGAAATAGTTCGCACTACATATGCTTGAGCAAAAATGTGTGCATCTATCTGATAATCATTCAAAATTGTAAAATTGCATAGTTTATTAGATTGAAACGATGACTCGGCACCTAAACCAGATATTGTAACTAAAGAAGGTTTTGTTAAGAGTTGCAATTTCTTTTGAACCTTTTCAGTGATAAATGACATTTCAGAGCCCTGATCTACTAAGGCCCTTATTTGATAAAAATCATCTGAAAATTTAATTTTGACTACTGCAGTGGCTAAAAACGTACATTTGTTTGTGGAGACGTAGAAGCTGCGGCAGTTCATGTTGCCCGCTTGACTATTATTAATAGGCACAGAACTTTTGCTTGTAGAAACTGCTGATGTGGACTGTATATTGCTACCAGGGGAATTGGATGTGTTTTTATTAAAAGTTAGTGTGCTACTAGTTGGTGCTTGTGTATCAAAGTGAAGCATGCTGTGATGACGTGCATTGCACGTTTTGCAAGACATTTTACTGGGACAGTTTGCTACTAAATGGTTCGAAGCTAAACAATTTAAACAAAATTTTGATTTAATTACTATATCGTATCTGTTCCTAGGGTTAAGTTTTGAAAATTCGGGACAAAGTCTAAGAAGATGATCTTGCTTACAAACTTTGCAACAAAATGTGTTCGTTTTGGAATGGTAAACATTTACACGCTTGCCACTAGAATTGTTTGTAAGACGATTTGTCGAGGTTGGCTTTGTTGACCCAGTAACATCAGAAATAGCTTCAAGAGCTCTATATCTAGAAGTCAAAAACTTATTAAGTTGATCCCAGGTGGGTAACTCGTTTGGATTGTTGAGGCTTTGCTCCCATAGTGATAAAGTTGTATGTGGTAATTTATTTGAGCAAGCATATACTAATATTGGATCCCACTCATTTATTCTAATGTTTAAACTTTCTAAAACAAACTTGCAATCATTAATCGATGATTGAAGATGTTTAATTGATTTTGCGAATTCGCTAGTTACTTGCGGTAAATTAAATAAAATTTTAATTTGTTGATTTACAAGAATGCGTGTATTTTCATATGTATTGGCTAACGCAGCCCATGCTATTTTATACCCATCATTTGTAAGTGGAAATTTACAAACAATTTGTAGAGCTTCTTCTTGTAAATATTTTCGCAAATAATAAAGTCTTTGGACGTCAGAGAGATCTGGATGTTTCCCATAACCTGCTTGAAAAATATCTCGAAACGTCGGCCAAGATATGTAATCCCCTTTAAAAATTGGAACTTCGCAAGGAGGTATTTTAAAAAACGATTTGTTTACATTCGATTGAATGTTACAAACTACAGTGTCATTCGGTTCAATTTTTTTGTTTATGTTATCATTTTCAGACGCATGTTTTGCTATTTCTGCAGCTACGCTTTCCAGTTGTGCATCGTCGAACTGCGCTCCTACTGCTGCACTCTTTTCTTTTGCTTTAATCACTCCTAATTGCTCCAAAATAAATGACAAACAGTTTAAGTAGGTGTCAGTTGAGTTTTTGTATTTATTCTCAATTGTTTCTCCTTCAACATCACTCTCATCATCTTCTAAATCAACTACACAAGCTCGAAATGACATTTTAACTGCCTTCCATAAGTCAGTTAATTCTGTTTTGTATGCTTCCAAAATGGGAGAAGAGAAACTTCTAGATGAAGTGTTCCTGAGATTTGCATGGAACTTAACTAATTGATCAGCATTGAAAATGAGTTGCGATAAGGTAGTCATGATGAGAGACTAGTTATAATATTTGAGAAACTACAATGTGAAGCAATGAAATGAGTGTAATGAACGGCTAAGCAATATTACAGCACAAATTGAAATGTAATATTCAGCATATACGGATATGTATGTAATTAAAGCATTAAAAAAAATAGAATTTGCAAAGTTTTAGGTTATGAAGGTTTTTTTTTAATATGTAATTTAATGTACTTTATTACCAGCCTATTTTTATTGATTTTTGCGGCGACTATCCACGAATTCTGCTTCAAAGTGCTATTTGAGGTTATGAATATACCCTGCCAAAATTAACGCATATGCTACTAAAGAGAAATATGCGGCTGTATGCCAAATCTGGTGGTATGACACTTTTTGATTTTAAACTAGGTTTCTTCTGAATTATTCACTATTTCTATCAGAAAATCTGCGACTTTATCAATTTTTCGTTTTCTACGTACTTTTTGATCGCGGAAATATGAAAATAAGCACTTTAGATTGTAAAAATAGCACACGTGTTTACCGGCCAAATCGAATAACTATACTGAACTCATCACTTACAGCTTTTATGTGTTTTTCCCGAAGTTTCGCAATGCAGACTCCGAAAGTCACTCAACTGATGATTCGGTTTCTGGAAGAATGATGATGACGAATGGTGTTTGATCTCTTAAAAATGAGTTTCCATACGAGTTCCAAACCACAATTTACTAGCACTACACGTGGGCTCCAAAAAGATTAAAAATGGACTTTGATAGTAACTCGAGGTCTTTTGACAAAATAAAACCGCAGTTCACTTCTCCGGCTCGTTTGGACCAATGTTGAGGTTGATTCCCAAAAAAATGTTGAATAAAAAGCGAGATGTTTCCAAGTCGATTTCAATATATATATATTTAAAGTTGTTCTTACTATGTGGATAGTTACAGCAAAAGTGATCTTAAAATTAAAAGTTAGTAGAAAGGAAAAAAAGGGAAGCTTTAAGCTAAGTTTCGTTAGGTTATGGGTGTTTAATAAACTCAAAATGTATTTCAATGTTGTTTGTACCAAAAAAAAACTGTTAAAAAAAGGGAAAAAACTATGGGAGGGAAAATCATAAATATTCTAATCTATCTGAACACACCTCTTTCTAACAGTTCCTCAAATGTACGTTTAAGTCCACCCGCTTTTAGGCATCTCATTATTTCACAGAGGGTAGAATGAAACCGTTCAACTTGACCGTTGACTTCGCTTTTATAAGGTGGCGTTCGATAGACCTTGACTCTAAAGTCGTCCTCAAACATGGACATAATCGAGGCAGAATTAAGAGCTTTTTCGTTGTCAATGACTATTATCTGGGGCACACCAAAGTAAAATAGTATGTCCTGTAATGGTCTTTTAATGTGTTCGACAGCCCGTGATTGTATTATTTTCCTTACCGCATATTTGCTAAATTTGTCAACGGCTGTCAAGACAAGATGTTTCTCAGTTGAGAAAATATCGATATGTAAAGTATATCCCGGATGACTTGGAATAGGTGTGGGTTGGATCTCTATATTGTTGGGATGACGTTCGTATTTGTTCTCTTTGCATGTGCTACAATTATTTACTATTTCTTTTATTTTTGAAGACATATTTGGGAAGAAGTATTTTTGTAAAATTTGAAGACGTTTTCTTTAGCGTTCCTATGTGCTCTACGGTGTTCTTGACAAATAATTTCCTTTTGCTGTTCAATATTTTCTATGTCTTCAACTATGGCTTGTGTGAATCGTATCTCATAGTCTTTGAAATATTGAGGATAAAATTCCTGAATACGACCCATAAGTGGTTCCGTAGTACATAGACCATTAATCAAATTTGGGTTAAGATAATTCTTGAAAATTTCGATTAAATCTTCCTTTATGAAGTTCTGCTTAACTATTGTATGTCTTGAGTAACAACTAAAAATTGTTTTGAGTTCATAACTTTCTTTATCGCCTGATTTTATAACCAATTGATTACGAAATACGTTTACATGTGCCTCTATTGCTGGTATCAAATTGTGACCTGAACTTTGGTCACTATGAACCGTTGGTGTTAAAGAATTTATTTCTACATTTATGGGAGGTCTAGATAAACGATCGGCTACTACGTTTTCCCTACAAGGATTATATTGGAGCTGATAATTATATTCCTCCAGGATGGCCTTCCATCTCTTAAGTTTATAATTGGTATTTTTTGTTACTTAACGCGAACGTTAAGGGCTGATGATCAGTGTAAATGTTGACCCTTCTTGACCCATAAAGATAGTTACGCAATGCCTTCAATGACCATATTATGACCAACATTTCTTTTTCGTTGGTTGCGTAAACTTCTTCTGTTTTATTTAGAGTTCGTGATAAAAAGGTTATTGGTCTATTATTTTGAGATAGGACAGCTCCAATCGTAAAATCGGAAGCATCTGTCGTCAGTTCGAAGTCCTTCTCAAAGTTGGGGTGTGATAAGACTACTTCTTTTGACATGAGTGTGTTCTTTAGACTATTGAAAGTATCTATTTCTTCTTTTCCTAGTTTTATCAGTTTGTTTTTAGAGGCCTGTTTGAACACGCGTCCATCCTCCCCTCTCAAAAGGGATGTCAGGGGTTTTGCTAATTTGGCGTAGTCCTGAACAAATCTTCTATAATATCCTGACATACCTAGAAATGAGCGCAAGTCTCAAAGAGTTTTAGGTGGAAGAAAATCTGCTATCGCTTTTACCTTTTCTTGATTTGGTTTTATACCTTCAGTGCTTATTATAAATCCCAAAAATTCAAATTCTGTTTGCATGAATTCACACTTGTCGAGTTGAACCTTTAAATTTGATTTTTCTAAAGTATAAAATACTTTTTCAAGATTATCGAAATGAACAGTTTTTTTTGAATGTCAGATTCCTTTAGAGGTATCTGATGAAACCCACTTTTGAAATCGATAATTGAAAAATATTTGTTTTTGCCAAGGTTAGCTAACACTTCATTTATTTCTGGAATGGGATATTAGTCCACTACCATCCTGTACTTTTTTTGGCCAGAAGCATCCATTTTTTTGGGAACAATTCACACTGGTGAATTGTACGGAGAATTGGAGGGTCTAATAATGTTGTCTTGAAGTAATTCTTTTATGTGATTGTATATTTCCTCCTTTATGGCCATAGGATATGGATAGCTTCTAGAGTAAACGGGTTGGGCTGTGATAGTTCTAATTTCACCCTGAAAATTTGTTACGAAGGTTAATTTATTATTAGGGTCCGAAAATAGGTTGGCACATTTTCGATTACCATATAGTTATGTTTAGTGTGAATTACGGCATTAAGATTACGCAATGTATCGTTTCCTATTATACCGTCAAATGAAATAAGGCTTGGTAGTAAGAAAAATTTAATTTTTTTTTCGGTTTTTGGAAATAAATGCACGTTAGCGTAATGAATGATTTTTATCTTTCCGCAAACAGAGTTCGCAATGAATGGTTTTTCGTTTAAAATTGGGTTTTTTATATGACGTGGTTGAACATAGTTTTTATTCGGCCCCGTGTCTATTAAAAACTTTATAATTTCTCCGTTACCTTTCTTGTGTTCAAAATATGGCATAATTGGGATTATCAACTGCTTCAATGTATTCCTCTAAAGACGGTTCTACGCAATCAGGTTGCTGTAAACGGATGGCTTGTTCTGCCATTAGATTCAGAAAAACTGTCTGCTGATCCGAGGGTAGAACAGGACACTCAACTATCCTTCATAGCTTGAAGTCTGTACACTCTAAGTTGGACTATATTGTTCCAGTAATCTCATTCAACAGGGATTAAGTAACTCACATTGTTTCTAGGGATGACTGGAAGGAAGCACTCCCGGGGAGAAGGGGCCATATTAATTTCTACACTGATGGCTCCAAGCTAAATAACCAAGTGGGTTATAGTGTTTACTCCAAGCAACTGAAGTTAAGAACTGCTGCAAGGTTACCAGATCATTGTAGCGTTTTTCAGGCGGAGGATATAGCAATAGAGGGTGTAGCATCCTGGCTAAGGAGGAATGTTGTATCCAAAAAGGATATAAACATTTTTTCAGATAGTCAGGCAGCTATCAAATCTCTAGACTCAGTCTTCCTAAACTCACTAGTGGCCCAACAATGTCGCTCGTCTCTAAACGAGATGGCTCAACATTTTAACGTTCACCTCATCTGGGTGCCTGGGTATAGGATTATTGACGGCAATTGCAAAGCGGATGAACTTGCTAGGCAGGGGACTACTGCACAAATTGCTCAGGACAAGGAAGGCGTTGGCATGCTACTTGCTACCTGCAAATTTCTGCTTAAAGAAGAAATGGTTAAAAATGCTAATAACCGAAATGGGATACTAAGCGTTCGTCAGAACCAATATCTCGCACTAGACATAGTGTCTCGTCAGTTGTCGCAGTCATAACTGGCCACTTCCTCATCGGCAGACACGCGGAGATGTTAGGTGTTAGCTCCTTTGACTTCTGTGGAAGTTGTGGAGGAAGAGGAAAACATTAAACATCTTCTCTGCTCTTGTTCCGCACTTGCTAGAAAACGCCACAAACCACTTGGGTCGTTTTTAATTGATGATCTGTATGACCTTAGACATATTAGTATAGGTCAGCTATTTAGAGTCATTTTGAAATCTGGTTGGTTCAACGATAGGGTATAGTTAGACACCCTGTGGTATCACAAAGGATCAAATTTGGTCTAAGTGAGTCGGTTTTTCGTAACTGACCGCCACTCCTACCTAACCTAACTTAAGGAATTGACTTTGATAAAAATGCATTTTATCATCATAGGAAATCATTTAATCTAAAAATCATAAATCGACCAAATAGTTGTTGATCAATGAGAGTTGCAATTAATGCATTTTACAAGTACTCCTATGCGCTTCACTAATTGACCTGTAGTAGGTTCTGTTAAAACTACCTCTCCAGTATATATTTTTGTGCTGACCAGATACATAGATATGTAGATCCTTATTTGGTTGAACCAACCACTTATGGTAGCTAATCTTCCAAAGGCCTGCACTTTTAATATTTAAATTTAAACCGTTGAGGTATCCCACAATTTCCTCATTCTCAAGAGTAAGGGCCGGAGTAAAAGTATAAAAATCAGTTTGCATTGATTTTAAAGTCTCTTTTGCGCTATCACAGTCAGCCATTGTTAGAGTATTAACGTGGGTGACATTTCTATTAATTATATTAAGAGTAAATTTTATGCTTTAACCTCAGCATTTTGTCGGACAGGACTTTCTGACTTACATTATAAGCTACTAATGGTGGCGGTATATTCTTCTTTTTGTTGTTGATATTTGCCTTATTGTTGTTAATACTGTTGTTATTTTTGTAGATGATGTTGCTATTTTTTTAGATGATGTTACTATTTTTGTTGATAATGCTGCGGCCTTGGTTGGTGATAATGCCGTTGTCAAGTTTTTGAGTTGCAGTAGCTTTTTTTCTTTTGCGGAATTTTTCCTTCCTTTAATAAAATATGTTCTTTATCATATGTTGTTGCTGATTTAGTTTTTGAAACAGTTTCGATGTCGCTCTGCAGGTCTATTTCTATGTCAGTGTAGTCGCTTGGTATGGTTTGTATCTGGTGCGGTTGTTGTTGCTGTGGTTGTTGTTGCTGCCGCAGAAGCATTTAATCTTTTCGCATCTCTTCAAATGCTTCTCCGAGCTTATTATGTTTCGCGACGAGATTGATTTGCTCCTCGCTTTCGGAACTTGATTTGCTCATCTTTTTTGCTTTTTATTATAAAAGTCTATCGATATTTATGCAAATTAAACTAGTATTCCTTAACATTATTTTTGCAGTTATTTTACAATAACTCCTTCTTCATTCAATTCTCCCCGTCATCTCCAATCAGTTGCAATTTTGGTTGCATCAGTGTTTTAATTTTTGATTATGAAAAATTAGTAAGAGTGAAAGAGTCACAAAGACTTTAAATTGTTGTTCGAAGCCTTGAAAATAAGGGTGTTCGCTTACAGCATGCATTTTACGGTTTGTTGTTGTTCTTATATTTGATCAGTAGAGGTAGTCAAAGACCTTGCCTTGAATGCACAAAGTCAATGACGTGCGAGTGTAACTCAATGCCTACATTTATTTTTGTTGCTTTTGTCAAAAAAGGCAAGGGAAAAAATGAATATGACTTGCAGATGTTAGTGTAGTAAATTTTACTTTTTATTCAGTGTTATCTGAATTTGTTTATTTTTGATTTCCGTAAATCAAAAATACACACTTAATATGATACTTAATTTATTTTTGTTTAATGTAGTTACCTGATTTGACTCTATAAGAGCAATAAGAAGCCGCGGTATTGCTACTGCTGTTCCATTTATAGTATGAGCATATTTTATCTGACCATTGCTACTGCGATATTTTATTTCCAGCCGTTTTGCTTGGTAATCTGTACAGTTACTACAGCTAGATATTTCACCCCACATTTTTCTTCCAGGCATCCATGCCTCGATATCATACTTCTGATAGGCTGAAGCCCCTAATTCACTAGGCGGCATATCAAGCAATCTGAATGTAAGATCTAGACCTTTATATAACTCTATTTGTATATTTTTGAATTGTTCAATTATTTCTTCTGATAAATTATCAGCACAAATAGCAAACATTTCCACCTTTGTAAAGTTGTGAACCCTGCAAAATAAGTTTTGGTTTTATTTTCGAAATACTTTACCAAAAAAATTATAAAATTACCTATAAATGCCTTTTTCTTCTTGTAAGCCTGATGTCTCTGCTCTGTAACACCTGCTAACGGCAGCTACTGTTATCGGAAGATCCACTTCTTCAAACAAACTGTTTTCATAGAATCCTGCTAAGGACATTTCAGAAGTTCCGGAGAGACCTCTTTTTGAATCTATTTTGTAAACCTAAACAAACAGAAGAAATTTGATTTGTTAAATGTTATTTATGAATTTATTCATGTGCATAACATAAATAAACTTATCAGAAATTTTAGCATTTTTGATACAAAACGAAATATCTTCAATCATTTCACAAGAGAAATGACATAGACCTGGCTGTAGAAAAGTCAAGTGTATAAGATTACAGGATGGGATGTACATGAAAGGTAGTAATTTACTTGGTTAAGATTACAGCTCAAATGTAAGCCAAATGATAGAGCATCATGAACCGAAATAAAATATATATAGTTGCCTTGTTGGATACTGTCCTAAACATGGGTTGCTACCGTTTTTTGGGGCAATTTTTTTTAATAAAAAGTGTAAGATTACATCTACGTATGTCAAACGATAGAGCTCGAAGAGCCTAAATCTATTGCGCATCACGCAAAAAATGTTGATCAAATTTGTTTAGTTATATTCCTTAGACACTTTGGTCTACTACATACATATCGAAATATTAATGTTTTATAATTTTTCAAAACTAACATTATACACAAAGAAACAAGCATGTATTCATAACAAGCTTATTTTTTCTCATTCCATGATATATTCCGAAATATTATCTTCACGAAAAAATAACCTGATACTTTTTCATAGAAAATTTTATGACCATTGTAATGGGGTTGGTCCTGTTTGTCTAAGATTTTTTTTCACGAGATATGGAGACAAATGTCTCATAAAGCATTTTTTCCCATACAAATCGTATGGAAAATATTAATATTATGAGCTCATATTGCACCAGAATTCTTCTTTCGTGTACCTGCTACTATTAAACCTGTTTGGAAAAAAAATTTTTTTGATTCATGGTAATGTGCATTCTCCTGCATCATCATTTTTTAGTTCTGTTGATCTGCCAACAATGATATCTACTGCTTCATCACATGCTACTATCGAATAGCCCACTATCTATAACAACAAAAACAACATCAATGTGCACTCTCATTTCCTTTTCCTCACTTGTCAAAAGTGAGTATCTAGTCTCGTTGCTTAGATTTTGACAGTCTTCATGTTTTAGCCACAAGAAATTTGTCTGGCTGAAAAATTAAACTTATTTTTGGAGGGAAGTGATCAGTGGTTTTTTTACTCTCATTTTTTCTTCTCTCAACCACCACATTTTTTCCGGATGATACTCTTTTTGAGGGAAAACTTCATAAATATTTACCTCGTTTTTGGGATGATACAGACCTATTATTACTCCAATGCAACATGGTTTCTTTGCTGGTCGGCCTACAGTGACTAATTTGACAGTTTTTTCTGATCATTGTATCTCTGCCTTTGCGAAAGGTTTGCAAGTTGATACAATTTATATGGACTTCGTTAAGGTAGTTGACAAAGATCCTCATGAAATTCTTGTTGCAAAATTATCAAAATTGGAATTTTATTCTAAGGTCGATTTTAGAATGGATATCTTCCTATCTAAATAATAGGTTGAATTATGTGCTAAACGATGGTCTTAAATCTAAGCCATTTATTGCTAGTGCTGGTGTCGCAAAAGGAAGCATTTTAGGTCCATTTTTTTCATTATATTTGTTAAAGACATTGGCACTTGTTTTAAGAAAGACAGTTTTTTAATTTATGCTGATGATCTGAAACTATTCCTTAATTTCCGAAGTCATGTGGATACTATATCTCTCCAAAGTGATTTGAACATTTTATTTGTTTGGTGTACTAAAAATCATTTATTTTTAAATATTTCAAAATGTTTTCATATTACGTTTTGCAAATCTGCAATGCCGCTTACATCGTCTTATTGGACCTTACAGTTTTATTTGATTCAAATATCACTCTTACAGGTCATACTTATTTTAATAACTTGTAACGGTTGTTTTGGTCAAAAGCTGAGGTAAGTTCAGTGGTCTCCAGGGTCAGACTAAAAGACAACCAATAACTTTTAGTTACAAAAATGTTTATTTCCAATTTATAATTCGTATTATTTGCTTTAATACAGTACAATCGTGTGCTATGTTGACAATGAATTGATGTATATATATGTATACTTCTTAATTAATATTATTTTTATCTGCATCCTCCCTTACTATAGTCCTTTTTGTTCTGCGGAGTTGATTTAATCTGGGGATTTCTGTAAAATGAGGATTAAGATCATTCGTTTTAGATGAATGAGTGTCTACTGCAATACTACCAAGCCTAACACCATAGAAAGTGTCCGTGACAGTACACTACCGTGCGGAACACTATATAGAGTGTTCCAGACTTCCTAGCAAAACTACCGTATCTCGCCGTTGATACTAATTGGAGTGTCGGAGAGAATACACTACACACTGGAAACTTTTGATGACCAGTGAAGCCGTGCGGAACGCTATAGGAAGTGTTCCAGACTTCCTAGCAAGCTACCGTAATTCGCCGTTGACTCTATATGAAATGTCGGAGAGAATACACTACACACTGGACACTTTTGGTGATCAGTGAAGCCGTGTGGAACACTATGTGGACTGTTCCAGACTTCCTAGTAAAACTAACTACGGATTGCTAACTACGCTATGACTACTTAATCAGAGAAGAGCTTCTAAATTCCTCTGATGGAGGCATTCACAATTCTATAGGCTTTTCGAGATTACTAATTATCTTGTGATAGCACTGTGATGTGTTCACCTCGACTGCTAGCCTGTGACTGTCTGATTTATGTTTCCGTTGCCCTGCTTTTGTTGCGCGCATCAGCGTCGAACAAATTCTGCCACTATGCGTGTGTCATGTGTGTATGCGTTGGTTTGATCGTTGCCTATTGTAGACATATTAAGCTGGCACAGCACATTCGTCACACTCAAGTGTGAATGCGGTAATAAAAAAACATACATTAATCGCTATTTTATTACCAAAAAAAAAATTTTATCGCCAAAATATTTTTTGAGATACAGTGTGTGTGCCACCAAGATTGACAAGCCAGCACACCCCGGTGATTAAATGTTTTTCAAATGCGAAATGCATGAAAACGATCAGTAGCTATTTGTTACCAACGAAATAATCAGTTTAAACATAATTTGGGCCTTTTTTCGATGTGTGTGCCACCAAGATTGGCAAGCCAGCACACCCCGGTGATTAAATGTTTTTCAAATGCGAAATGCATGAAAACGATCAGTAGCTATTTGTTACCAACGAAATAATCAGTTTAAGCATAATTTGGGCCTTTTTTCGATGTGTGTGCCACCAAGATTGGCAAGCCAGCACACCCCGGTGATTAAATGTTTTTCAAATGCGAAATGCATGAAAACGATCAGTAGCTATTTGTTACCAACGAAATAATCAGTTTATACATAATTTGGGCCTTTTTTCGATGTGTGTGCCACCAAGATTGGCAAGTCAGCACACCCCGGTGATTAAATGTTTTTCAAATGCGAAATGCATGAAAACGATCAGTAGCTATTTGTTACCAACGAAATAATCAGTTTAAACATAATTTGGGCCTTTTTTCGATGTGTGTGCCACCAAGATTGGCAAGCCAGCACACCCCGGTGATTAAATGTTTTTCAAATGCGAAATGCATGAAAACGATCAGTAGCTATTTGTTACCAACGAAATAATCAGTTTATAGATAATTTGGGCCTATTTTCGATGTGTGTGCCACCAAGATTGGCAAGTCAGCACACCCCGGTGATTAAATGTTTTTCAAATGCGAAATGCATGAAAACGATCAGTAGCTATTTGTTACCAACGAAATAATCAGTTTAAGCATAATTTCGGCCTTTTTTCGATGTGTGTGCCACCAAGATTGGCAAGCCAGCACACCCCGGTGATTAAATGTTTTTTAAATGCGAAATGCATGAAAACGATCAGTAGCTATTTGTTACCAACGAAATAATCAGTTTAAACATAATTTGGGCCTTTTTTTATGTGTGTGCTAGCTTGTTACTCACGCTGACAGACTACAAAAAATTATCATTTTATAAGATTTAATTTTCTAAAGATTTACTGATGATAACACGCTTCAATCGCTAATGTTAATGTAGCGGGTTAGGAAAATGCCCGTATTTGAGAATAGACTTCAATAATAATAATAATAATAATAATAGAGTTTAGCTACTACAGCTATTAGCCTTCTTAGCTATTTAGCTTGAAGCTTTAAACCAAGTAAAAAGCTTTTTAATAAATAATGGAGATGGAAAAAATTATACATGCAATTAATTTTTTATTTTTTTATAATTTTTTCTTAGCTTTATCGCACTTTCTCAACATACCCACTCAGACCATGTGATATAGATATTAATGTAATTGTGTGTGTAATTTTACATGGTCCAAGGCGTAAATGTTAGAAAAAATTTACCCTTCATGCTGTGGGGCTCGGACAACACAAACATAAAAATACAGACCAACATGAAGCTACAAATTTAGCTACAGTTAGTTTTCAATCTAAGCTTGAGTTGACCTTTTGACAAGCTAATGTTATAAAAATCGCAACTGTTAATAAGGGTTGTCATGCGATTAAAAGGAGTTGTAGCCATATAATAATCAACAAAGATTTCAGCAATTCATCTACATTTCTCTTACAAAGAGACGAATTATGTTACTACTATTTTATCATCATTATTAGCTATTATTATTACCATTATAAAATGTATGTAGTTTTCTTAAATTTTTTTTGATTATCGGACCTTGTTCCCAACCAGGGACAAGCAACATCATTTCATTACTGCATTGAACATTTCATCGACGCAATTTATTTAGGAGTACAGACGAATTTTTGACGAAATAGTCTGTGCTTTGTGAATTCTTGGAACTTCCGTCAAGATGGCGGATATGTTAGCACTGCCATTTTCAATTTTCTGAATATTACATTAAGATCGTCGTCACTAATCCCAAGAACCCTTACATATACATATACTCTTCCATTAGACGATTAATTGATAAGATCAGTAATTTGTCGGCCATGTTGGATCTGACATTCTGCATTTTCAAATTCTGATATCAAAGTATCTGAATAAGTTTAAATGAATTCACAAAGCACAGATTATTTCGTCAAAAATTCGTCTGTACTCCCAAATAAATTGCGTCGATGAAATGTTCAATGCAGTAATGAAATGAGGTTGCTTGTCCCTGGTTGGGAACAAGGTCCGATAATCAAAAAAAATTTAAGAAAACTACATACATTTTATAATGTAAATAAATATAAATTTTTATAAGTTCATTGATGACTCGCTGGTTAGGCGTAGCCTATCATACAATTTTAAGAACGCCAATTATGTCGGACTAAACGACTATTTTGGGTCTTTTAATTGGAGTTTGGTGTTTCAGCATATGAATATTAATGACATGTATACTAAATTCAAGCATATCATAAATGAAGGGCTACGGCGGTACGTTCCAGTAAAAAAACAAATGTATTCCTTGAAACATCCATGGTTTAATAGAAGGCTAGTCAATCTAAGAAATCTAAGAAATAAAGCGAATGTGAAATTCAAAAAAACAGGTTTGTCAGCTGACAAAGCAATTTTTATTTTGTGTATGCGTGAATTCGACTTTCTGGCGAATTTTTTGTATAAGAAATATATCGATTCCATTGAGAGAGGCCTTAGGTCGAATCCGAAATCATTTTGGATATTTTTAAATAATAAAAGGAAATCTTCTGGTTTTCCTTCATCAATGGAGTATAAGTGAGGTGAGGTGTCTAGTGATAACGAGAGGATTACGGAACTTTTTGCTGATTTTTTTGGATCTGTTTTTAATGCCGTGAGCTCTCTAAGTGATTCTAATAATTTTTCCAAATTACCGCAATTTTTGAATATTGGCAAGTTAGATATACCCGATAAGGAGGTGCTAGAAGCTGTAATGACCCTTGACTGCTCCAAAATTGCTGGTTTTGATTTGCTTCCACCTGTGTTTTTTTAAAAATTGTGCTTCAACTTTGCACATTGCATTATTTCTAAACGAATGGAAAACTGCTTGTGTGTCACCCATATTTAAGTCTGGCCAAAAATATTTGGTTGAAAATTACAGGCCTATCGTAAAGCTTTCAATGATCCCTAAAGTCCTTGATAAAATTGTAAACAAACTCCTTTTTGCCGAAGTGCGCAGTTATATCGCTTTGCAACAGCATGGTTTTTTTAAAGGTAGATCCACTACATCTAATTTAACCATTTTTTCTAATTTTACAATTAATGCTATTGAAAGGGGCTTGCAGGTGGATGTATTATACACCGATTTTTCAAAGGCTTTTGATAGCGTGAAACATCCTGTTTTGTTAATGAAGCTTGAAAAATTAGGTGTACACTCGCAATTTTTAAAATGGATCCATTCGTATCTATCTGATAGAACATTAGCTGTCAAAATTGGTGATAATTGTTCCAGACCCATTAAGATAACATCTGGTGTTCCTCAGGGGAGTCACTTAGGTCCTTTACTGTTTAATTTATTCATTAATGATGTTACTGAGTCCTTTAAGTTCAGCAAATGTCTTTTATATGCCGATGATTTAAAGATCTTCCTAAACTACAGGATGATATTTCATCTTTATTGCAATGGTGTAGTACTAACCAGCTAAATCTTAATTTTGATAAGTGTAAAATCCTCACTTTTGCACGGAAAGTAACTCCTACTATTTATGAGTATAAGTATAACGGTTCTGATAGTTTTTTCAGGGTGAGTCAATTTAAAGACCTTGGTGTCTATTTTAACCAGAAGCTTTCTTTTGATATTCATTTGGAATATATCATCGCAAAGGCGAACTCCCAATTTGGGTTTCTAAAACGGAATTCCAGAGAATTTTTTGATCCCCTAACACCTATGACTATCTATTATAGCCTTGTAAGATCTCTACTAGAGTATGCTTCGGTTATATGGGACCCCTTTTACGATGTGTCGATTACCCGTATTGAGAATATCCAGAAACGAATTACTAGATTTGCTTTAAGAAGACTGTACACGTGGGAAACTATGCCTTCTTATTGGGTGCGTTGCCGTCTTTTAGGCCTCAGCAGTTTATCTGATAGACGACTCTTTAATAATATCATGTTCATTAAAGATGTGGTTGATGGTAAAATTAATTCTTCTGAATTACTAGCATTAATTCCATTCAATGTCCCAGCACGTAATTTGAGGGAGTCAAATTTTTTCTACACTCCTTACCATAGAACTAATTATGGTTCCAATGAGCCGCTTTTTCGATGTCTTTCGAACTGCAATAAGTTTGCGAATCAATTGGATTTTAGTGTTAATAGGAGTATTTTTATTAAACAACTCAAGGAAATCATTATGTTCCCTCAAACTTTAAATTAAGAATTATTTATTAAACTATTTTTAAGTACTGTTTTAGTAATCTGTAAGGGTTTTAGCCCAGTAGATGAATTAAATTAAATAAATAAATAAAACAATTTCTTAAATAAATAAATAATAGCTAATAATGATGATAAAATAGTAGTAACATAATTCGTCTCTTTGTAAGAGAAATGTAGATGAATTGCTGAAATCTTTGTTGATTATTGAAGTCTATTCTCAAATACGGGCATGTTCCTAACCCGCTACATTAACATTAGCGATTGAAGCGTGTTATCATCAGTAAATCTTTAGGAAATTAAATCTTATTAAATGATAATTTTTTGTAGTCTGTCAGTGTGAGTAACAAGCTAGCACACACATCAAAAAAAAAGGCCCAAATTATATTTAAACTGATTATTTCGTTGGTAACAAATAGCTACTGATCGTTTTCATGCATTTTGCATTTGAAAAACATTTAATCATCGGGGTTTGCTGGCTTGCCAATCTTGGTGGCACACACATCGAAAAAAGGCCCAAATTATGTATAAACTGATTATTTCGTTGGTAACAAATAGCTACTGATCGTTTTCATGTATTTCGCATTTGAAAAACATTTAATCACCGGGGTGTGCTGGCTTGCCAATCTTGGTGGCACACACATCGAAAAAAGGCCCAAATTATGTATAAACTGATTATTTCGTTGGTAACAAATAGCTACTGATCGTTTTCATGCATTTCGCATTTGAAAAACATTTAATCACCGGGGTGTGCTGGCTTGCCAATCTTGGTGGCACACACATCGAAAAAACGCCCAAATTATCCTTAAACTGATTATTTCGTTGGTAACAAATAGCTATTGATCGTTTTCATGCATTTCGCATTTGAAAAACATTTAATCACCGGGGTGTGCTGGCTTGCCAATCTTGGTGGCACACACATCGAAAAAAGGCCCAAATTATGTTTAAACTGATTATTTCGTTGGTAACAAATAGCTACTGATCGTTTTCATGCATTTCGCATTTGAAAAACATTTAATCACCGGGGTGTGCTGACTTGCCAATCTCGGTGGCACACACATCAAAAAAAGGCCCAAATTATGTTTAAACTGATTATTTCGTTGGTAACAAATAGCTACTGATCGTTTTCATGCATTTCGCATTGGAAAAACATTTAATCACCGGGGTGTGCTGGCTTGTCAATCTTGGTGGCACACACACTGTATCTCAAAAAATATTTTGGCGATAAAATTTTTTTTTTGGTAATAAAATAGCAATTAATGTGTGTTTTTTTATTACCACATTCACACTTGAGTGTGACGAATGTGCTGTGCCAGCTTAATATGACTTAAAAATCAAGTGGTTGAGAAAAAGACAACATACCAACATTTAAGCAAAAATACAGATGTTTTTCAATATTCAAAGTGGTTATGGGCAGCACTGACATTAGGCTCTGTGCACATATGTTCGCAACCGCAACCGTTGATGCTAAGGCCACACGAGTGCTTCCCCAACGCGCCCGCACACGCGCGTTCCATCTAATTATGATGAGTATTTGTTGTATCAACATATTTATGTTTCAAACAACGTTGCGCCGAACACCGCGTCGCAAAGAACGCCCGAGCGGCTGCAGCCCGAGTTTGCGATGCGAGCATAGGGTAATGAAATATGCACCGCCAAAAAGGAATCCGCCACCAGTTTAAGATTTACGGTACTTTCTGAAAATTTGGTAGTTGCTACCGAAAATTTCAAATTTTAGTATAATATCCCAAAGCCACGTTTCAGAAAATGCAATTACATTATATTCAAAGTCAAAAATATTTATGAATAAATCAGATATTTTCGTATCCAAGCCTCTCACATTTTAATAAGCGATAGTTTCAGTATGAAACCGGTCGAGAATTAGTTTTTTGACATGTTAAGATTTTCAGAACGCTGTTTCTGTATTCAAATTCGCTTACTAAAGTATTGCGCGGCCAGAAATCTTTGTTATTGACCGTACTAAATACATCTTCAGGAGCAAAAACTTAGAACTAATATGTTTTCCTCGGATATGAGATATTTAGCTTTCAAACAGAAAAATCAGCAAAACCATTTAATTTATTTTTTATCTTAAAACTTAAGTCCTCAACCAAAGAGTATAAATAATAATAAGAGATTCCATGGATGTGTCTAAACAAAAAATGTTGCGACTGTGCCGTACCCAACTGAGTTGGTCTAAAACTTCGCCGTGAAATTAAGATCCACAGGAGAATTTTTACTCAAAAAAGTAGTCGAATACGAGCGAAATCGAAAACGGAGAAGTTCCTTTGTGATCGTTTTTATTTTCGTTCGTATTGAATTTTGGCATTGGAGTTTTTAACAACGAAGTTAAAACTCAATCGGCTCTGTAATTTTTTATTTTACTTATTAAGATTTTCTATTTTTTTATTTCCAATTCATAGGATAATTTTTGAACATAAGAAAATGAAAATGAATCCATATGATTTGAAAATCAAAAATAGGAGTCTTTCGGAAATTATTCAATAAATTCAATATTGTTTGTATGGAGGAGTTCTTTTTTGCATTTTTATTTATAAATATCATAATCATATTATGTTAAATTAATTTATTTACATTTGAGCTGCATTTGAGAAATTAATTTTTATTGCTACTAAGCAACCAGCAAATGCAAAAGCAAGATTTTCATTTTGACTTCTCCAAAACAACAAATTTGCAACCGATCCCGTGTCATTTGCGTTGTTGTTGTTGCTTTTTTCCTTTAAAAAAATTCAGTTGAAAAATCCTAGCAAAATGCCTGTATTTGTTGTTCTTTTTTGTAGTTCACAACTGATCCCGTTATTTGTATTGTTGTTGCTTTTTTTCCACCGAAAAATTCAGATGAAAATTGGCAAATATTATATTTCTTTCGTTTGCTTATATGGGTTTTTCACATTTTGCTATTTTTTGCAACCAGAATATTTTCTAAGGGGGTTTTAATCTAACGAAATTAGGGACTTTTATTTTGATATTTTCTTGTTTTACTTGGAACAAATCATAAGTTAAGACAGAGTCTGACTCCGTAGCTGTCAAAATCCAATGTGAAATGTAAACAAACAATTTAAGCATACACTATTTTTTGACAACTGCGAAGCCAGATTTAGCTGTCAAATTTTGACAGAACAAATTAATATAACCTTTATTGTTATTTTCGTGATGAAGTTCAAAAATATCGAAATTAAGAATATTTGTGATTATTTAAAATAATTTCAATTCAAACTTCAAGACAAAAGAATTTTTGTTTGAAGCAGGCGCTCAGCAAGTCAAACAACATGAATATCATTTTTATTTTTCAGTTTGAACTGAAAGACATGTGCTCTCGAGCAAGGGATCAATGGTGCTTAAGCCCCCAACATAAATATTTTTGAATTTGCAAGGACTTAAGCCCAAATTAAAATAACATGGAGACAGTGATAATCTATTTTGACATTTTCTTTGGTTTTATTCACATTTAAAAATTTATTGACCAAAAAAGGCTACAATTTTAAATTCGCAACAAATTTTAAACTTAGTCGAACATCAACACACACAATTAAAATAAATAAAAATTACTAAAAGCCCTATTATATTACCCACAAATGTATGCTAATAATACATTTTTTGCAAAAAATAATGCCTTTTTAAAAAAAGTAGGCCAGAAATTTCGATAAACTGTCTTACTTCAAAAACTGTAGCACAGATTTGAACTTTAATGAACCAGTATCATAGCTAATTAAACTACTTTTCATATGACATACACATTTTGAAAATCAATTCAGGAATTCTGAACTTATAGCAAAAAACCTATATAACCGACTTCTGATGATTACATCTTAAAAACTATGTGCGTTTTCTAACTTCTGATTACACTTTTAAAATTTTCTCCAGACTTCTACTTGCTCAAAAAAAAAAATTAGGTAGGAGCTTCTTAAGTAAACTCGTCCCCTTATAAAAATCAAAAAAATGTCGGCAATCCTGTTTAAGGTACTTTGAAACTCATTTATGTCCACTTAATTTGGTAAATTAGGTTACGAGAGAAATTTCATTTTTTCCATCTCTAAGCAGATTTCGCTGTTAATAAAATGGTGCGCGAAACTTATAAATTTTATAAAGGGCTGCAATCCAGTCCAAAAAATATGCGGTTGGGTTCAGTGGTTCGAACCATTTACCAAAAACTTGTACTGGTGTAAATAAGTACATAGGCGTATAAAGCGGGTGGACAGTGCACACCGCAGAATGTTGGATTACTAACCCAAAATGTTTGGGTAAGCAATAAATACTTTCACATAAAAAAATGAGTGCGTGCATAGACTCGTTTTTCCTGGCAAACTAATTCATCCGAAGCGTGTTAGTTTAGCCTAGAACAATTTTAGTTTGTTAGGATAAGTGGGCGGCCAACGACCGCGACTCAAGGTTAACATCCTTCAATATGTCCAGCGGCGGCCTACGGCCTATACAGTGAGCCACGGAAAAGGCCGCCGCGAAGCTTGCATTGGACATAGGATTTAAGCTCTGAGACGCGGCCGAAGGCCGTCTACATACCCTAACACACGAAAATTTTAAGAAAATCGGGAGTTTATCCTAGGCTAATCTGGTTCATCTTAACACGCTTCGGATGAACTAGTTTTACCTTAGGTGCCAAAATATACTGCTTTAGATTTTTAGTTGGATAGCAGTTACCATACCGTTGTCAAACCACTACCATATTTTTCTTTAAATGAGAATATATAGATCCGATGCGGTTTTTTTATGCGTGGATCAAACCTGTTGAGAATAATTTCTAAGCCTAATGCTAAAACATGTGCAAAAACAAAAAAAAAATAAAATCTACAAAGTTTTCAAAATAAACACCCCATTATACACGTTAGTAAAGTAAAAATGCATTGTTCGGGCAAGCTAGTACAATGGTAATATTCTTTATTACTTTTTTCGAACAAAACTGGAACAACTTTGATGATGGTTGGAAAATGATTGAAGAGTTTGCAGATAAACAAGCAATTTCTCTGGAAACTACAAGAGTGAGCAAAAGAAGACATACATAATCAACTCGGTGAAGGTAGAAGGGGCTTTTATATTGAATCCACACTCGGTAAAGAATGTTGGATTGATTTGCCGTTTCATTCGATGCTGATGAATATTGCAAAATCAATACCTATTACCCAGTGTTGATAATATAATAGTTTATGTAAAAGAAAGGTATGAAAATTTACCTTTAGCATTAGGTCGATGCATTTTTGAATTTCGATCTGAAAAATGGAAAGATTTTATGAGGATATATTTCAGATTGATGAGACTCTATTATGAGCAGATTGTTTAATAATAAGGAACATTAAAAAAAAATATTTTTCTTCAAATCTTTAGAAATTAATAGAAGCTGTCATTGTCATACTAGTCGGATTAGCCTGAAGCAAACGCAGCTTTTCAGCTATGCTGATTTCAAAAATGTTACAAATTTTGCGATATCTTTTAAAGCTTAGAAAGTAATTGGAGAAAAAAAAGTTTCTAAAGCTTATCTGTTCTGTTTTTAGAAGCATTGGAACTTATATAAAAAAAAGTTGTGAAAAAAAGCAGCTGAAACTTCATATTTTGGCTAACCATACTTTCTTACATAATATATGGGCTATTATCGCATATTATCGAATTGGTGTAATGGATGCCTGTGTATAGTTGGTCAGCTGCAAAGACTACACAATTTTTATGATGAGGAAAGACATTTTCCATCTTACTCATCGATATTAAATTACTCTAATAAAAAATTATAGGGCGAGAATCTACAGATATGTCGCCTCCGTAACCTGTCCATTTCCCGCTTTAAATACAAGAGCGATCTACTCAAATAATAGTGGTATGATCGCGCATTTAATTGCCGCGTTTACAAAAAATATCCGACCCCCACGCTACAGGTTTAAATCTTGTACATCGGTTTTTCTGTGAACTGTATAGAGTTCACATATATGTTATACATACATATATGTTATATATACATATGTTATACATACATAAATGTGAGATTTTTCTGTAAACAGTATAGATTTCACATATATGTTATGCATTATGAGGTAATAAGACGATAAACGATCTTCGTGGGCTAATAAGTGCAAGGAGCAAGCCTCAGAACTTAATACCACAAGCACAAGTGTTCGTAAAAACGATAAGAAAAAAGTGTCGCTACTGTAACCTGTAAGTTTTTTCTTTACATGTTTTGAATCTTTTCAAAGGTTTGACATTTCAGTTTGTTTTCATTTGTAATGTGACGATTTGTGCGAAAAATATGTTTCGTCTCTTCTCTCGTGTCCAAGACGCATATTTCAGTGAAAATTCCACTCCGTTTTTTACTTTCTGTCGCTTCCGAAGCTCTGGAATTTGTGTACTTTGCTAACTTTTGACTACTCTTACTGTAAATTGAGCGATAAGAATGTCAAAATAACTTTAAAACGAAATAAAAACAAAATTTAAGAGTTGCGTCCATGACTTTTGTTTGCTCTCTATGAGTTCTGAAAATCACCCATTTTGTGATAATAGCCCATATAAAAAAAATAAGAAAATCGGGGGATATGTATTTTTTTTCTGTAAAGTTTGTAAAATTTCTCAATTATGACTTTTTAAGTCCTAATTTTAAAAAAATCAGCATAATTCACATATAAAATACAAAACCTTAAGCAAACATTTTTTGAAAAGTAATTTTGGGAAATTACGATACAAACAAATTAAAAAGAGGATTTCGTAAAAGTCAATGGCCTGTAATTATAGTTGCAAAATTAAGAGCGGTCTAAGTTAAAGCTTAGTTATTACCTAAAATCGAACATACAAAAAAAACTTACATTAAATTATGAGGAAATTTTAAAAATAGATTACACTGCGTAATTAACACAAAGCATTGCAGACACAGTGAACAAAAGGAATAATAAAAAGCTGGAAGACTTCTGGCAGCGTGGCATATGGGTTGGGACTGTGAACTCATAGCTCAGAGTGCGTGGGTTCGATTCTAGGTAAAAAATTAGGTTTTAACTTACAGTGTGGCCAATAATAACTGTCAGTAAAACTAAACGTTACAAAAATGAAAGTCGTCAACGATATTTTAATTTATTTATTTTAGAGGTTCAACAAATTAAAATTTCTTAAATTAATGATTAAGTTCGAATCTTTCACCCTTTTCCTTTATTTCAAGACGGAAGCGCTTGGAAAACAATTCACAGGCGGCAAGCACTATATTCTGGTTTATTTCGTCCCAAATCTTTGTCAAACGCTGTGTGAACCCATTAATTTTCAAGCCTTTCGTTGAGCCAATTTTACCCTACATATAGCCTCATAAGCAGAAATCCAAGGGATTGAGATCCGGAGATGCCGCTGGCCATTCTTCGGCAGTGATGAAATCAGACCAATTTTCTCGGCACCAGTGTTGAATTTTATGATTTGGTGACGTTTTGATATCGCAGCATGCAATTTGTATAATTTATTTGCAGCACGTAATTGCTTTTGCTTATCTGTTAGCCCATGAGCGCGTTATTTTTCATACGCCTTCAGTCGTAGGTCAGTTCTGATAAGAAGCTGCAAGGAATTCTTGAATATTTTCATACCCTTTCCTACAGAACGGGTCCATATCTTCGAAATCGTTCTAACACTTGTTTTATGACGTCATTTGTTCGCACAGTCAGACTGTGTCAAATTTTCTTTTTTAATCTTCGAGCTCTCCGTTTCATTATATCGTTTTATTGTCCTATGTATGAATTTCTTTTCCATTCCGAGTGGTTTTAGAGTTTTTATGATGTCACAATTTCTATTATTATTTTTTTAAACATATCTATAACTAAGTCACGTTTACTTCCATGGCGCTTCTGAGCTTGATATAAAGAATTTTTCTTTTGCCGTGAACTTTCTTTGTGTACAATTACATTTTAAAAAGCAGTGCATACTTGGATTATAAAAAAATAAGATTTTAAAAATTTACTGACAGTTATCATTGGCCACACTGTAGAGCGTTCTTAATGTTGCGACTATCATTACGGGCCAATATATTTTGTTAATTCGAAAACTACATAAGAATAAACTAGATAAAAAATCATTGTTAAAAAAGCAACTGAAACTTTGGCTTTTAGCTAATTATACTTTCTCACATTATATTTTTTTTCTATCAAAATTTTAATTTTATCATTTTTCATTTTAATTTTTGAAAAATCCGCACAATTCATATTAAGGCGATAAGAGAAAAATAACTTAATTTTTGTAAAGTGGAAACAATGTACTTTCAGCCAATATGCTACACTATTACATTACAAGTACACTAGAGCGCTCTATCCAAGAATTAATTTTATAGTAAGTATCATAGAACATTTTTGGGGCACAAAACTCAAAACAAATTTTAATTTTTACAGTTTTTTTTCATACCCAAAGTATTTTCTGACGACGGTTCTAAAAAATTTTTCAATCCCTACCAATTTCATTTTCTTCCTAATTATAGCCACAATATTCCACTGTAGAAAAGAGGTTCTCAAGCACTGCTCTTCTTCATATAAAAATTAATTTCAACTCGCGCCTAAAAAAGTATTAAGCATTTTTGCTGAAAAACAATAAAAATCATTTTTAAAAAGAAATATATTATTTTAATTTTTTAAATAGCTCGGTAAATCGTTATACAATTTAAGCCCCTTATAAAGCAAGATATTTTGAGATTTATTATTGGGAAAGTAATTAATTCTAAAATTTGAACCATTTCTTAAATTACATGGCTGTACATCAGCAACATAAACCTATTATATCTTAAAATACATCTCATGCCTTTATTTTGTAAGTGCTTAACATTTCTTTCGAACCTAAAAACAAAATTGCTGAACAATATTCCAAATATGGTTTGATCATTGTATCATATATTTTAATTGCACCAGAATATGATGGCCTATATCTTAATCTTTGAAAAATCCTATCTTTTTAGCAATTTTTCTACATACATAATAAAAGTGATCCTTGAAATATAACTTATTGTCAATAACAATACGTAAATATTTTATTTCTTATACTTTTTCAATACGTTCAGGATTTACTACAATATTTTTATCAGAAAAACCATTAAACAGTATTACCTTTGATTTATTAGTGTTAATTTTCAATTTGTTCATTTTCAGATACATATCTACCCTTTTTAAATCTTCATTAATCTTATCGATACATTCATCAGCTGTGCTTCTTGAAACGTATATCAGCGTATCATCGGCAAATAAACATATTTTACTACATATTTGTGAGGACTTTCTCGATATCATTAATATAAGTAATAAACAAAAGAGTGCCCAGTTGGACAAGTAGCTCTTAAACCATTATAGTTCAGTGCCTTTTATTCCACATTGAGACAATTTATTCAACAGTATGGTCCTGTCAATTGTTTCAAATGCTCTTTGAAAGTCTAAAAACACTACCACAACGACTCTTTTGCTCTGCACCTCAGTTTTCCATTGGGCTACAACGAGGTTAAGTGCCGATTCACAGCTGTGTTGACGTCTGAAACCAGATTGATTTTGAGTTAATAGTTGATTCGATTCCATGTATTGTTCGAGTTGGCCATAAACAACTTTTTTCAGAATTTTGCTTTCCGTCATTTGCATATTAACAGAACGAAAATCTGAAGGAAATGCCACTTTTTTAACTTTTTTAATTGGAACATCCCTGGATTCTTTTAAACAATCGCGAAAAATTCCCGATCGCAATGAGGTATTTATTATTTCAATTAAACTCGGACCAATCATATCAAAAAACGATAAAATCATTTTCGTAGCTAGTTAATTGAAATCGCTTTGCCGTTCATATTTTTAATAAGAACACGTAGATTTTGGATGTTCATTATTTCAAATTTGAAATTCATATTATCCGTGATATGCACTAGGTTAGTATATCTAATAATTGGGATATTTTTATTTAAGTCTTCCACACTCTTTTTAAAAAAGTCATTTAAACAATTTGATAATTCTTACTTATTTATAATTATTAAGCCGTCGAAATCAAATTTTATCTATTACCGTTCTCTTATCATTTAATACAAAAGATTTAATTTTTGAAGTGAAAACTTCTTATGGCACGTTGTGCATCCCATAAGAAAGCATTCGCGGTTGAGAAAAAAAAGTATAAACTCACGCTACCGACACCGCATAATAATCTATATATTTATTCCTATGGCTAAAAGGTAAGGCTTAGTTGACGCGATCTGGAACAGCTACATCAACAAATGCTATATCAAATTGAAGTGCTCATCCAGCAGAGTTGCGGAAAATTATTGGATCCAAAATCCGATGACCAGAAGCGGAGGCATAAGCGTGGAAAGATTCCCTTTTTTTCAACTCTTTCAAGCATTGCACTGATTAACTGCAAAAGCCTCGCCATAGCGAGGAGAAAACAATCTACATGCCTACTACTCTCTCTCTCTCTATCTATTTGTTATTGTTTTCCAACTAAGCGTTGTTGTTACTAAAATATGAAAAGCAATAGCAATGAATAAGTGTATGGGTGCGTAATATAAGTGGATCTTGATATTTGATGAGAAAGAACAAGGGAAAAACAACTTCGTGTTACATATGATATTGTTGTATGGAAACTTTTATTTTGGATTCATATTTTTGGAAGATGTGATGCATTTTTTTTCAATAGATGTAATGAATATTTTTTGAAAGGCTCTCCATTTTTATTGTTAAAACTAAATAATTGATATCGAGCGCACATGGGTGTTTGTAAAAAACTCTCGCTTTTTGTGTGCGGGCATTACTTTGAACTAAATTTGACTTCACCTTTGAAACCAATATTCTCATATCTACTCTTGAGCATTCCACCCCATTTTTAAAAAATTTTGAATGCATGTTTTAAGAATCCTCAGATGGATACAGTGGGGATTTCAATATAAACTTTGCAGATGATAAAAATATTCCATCAATTGACTTTTTCGGAAATGAATTTGGTTTAAACATGTCAAATGATCGCAATCTTAGCACAACAAAATACAAAACTACTATTGATGCGGTCTTTACAAGATATTTAAATAAATTCGAATCAAAACGGTTCGTATCCTACTTTAGCTACCATAAACCAATCGTATCAGTTTTAGAAATTGGCAATAACGCTGGTAGTGATGATCGTGCAAGAGTTGTTGAAATTATGGATGAAAATTGATTTTTCCGAGTGTACTTAACTTATTTTTGTAAAGTAATTGTAATAATACTGAAATGTAATTTTTTTATTTTATGTAAAATTATTAAAAAAATAATTGTGTAAGATAGCACAATAACTAAATATTGTAATTTACCAAAAACATGATAGTACTTTATATTGATAAACAAAACAATTCGTGGAAAATTATTCCATAAACATAACAAAACATTATGAAAAAAAAAATTCCAAAATATTATTTCAAGTTTTCACTTCTGTCGGCACTCCCAGAGTGCAACCCGCCGATTTTTTTTCCACATAGTTCTCTGATCGCTTGCTTGATCGATTTTTTTAACTACATAGTTATTTTTTGTTGCAGTTATTTTTTTAACCATACTCATTTCTGTAGCGTTTGTAAATTGCCCAGTCTCTTACTGATTTTGTCCAAATAGCCAAACACAGAATTTTATTTTGCTTCATATTAAACAAATATGGGTTGAACCGTTGGTTGCACATTTTACTAGAGATAGTTTTATTTAAAATCATTGTTCGTAAAGCTGTACAATTTTACTTTTAAAATCTTATGTAAGATTATTGACGCCTGCATCGTTATTTATTTGGGTAGCGATACCATTTTTTTGCGGAATCTGCCTTCATTAAACCTGAGTACTTTTATAATTTTTCTATCCACACCCCGCTCAAGTGATTTCACTTTGACATTTATGTTCATTGATTTGTCATCACTTATTTTTAAATTTCTATTTACTTTCGCGGTAATACTTGCGTTATTGGTTCTTACATAATCTATCAGAGTGGCTGATACGTTTGTTATTCTTGTTGGCTCCGCCATAATATGTTTGAGTGAATTGTCTATAAGTGTTTGCTCAATGTTTAATTTGCTAGTACTTGTACTGTTCCAATTAATATTAAAATCTCCCATTATCAAAGAATCCTTAGACAGGCAGGATATGTCTTCAATATTTGACTTAACAAAATCACCAAATACATTTTCAGGTGATTTTTGTTTTTCAGGCGACATGTACACTGCTGCCAGTATCAAACTGTTGTTTTTTAAAGAGGCTTTTATTGTTAGCCACCAAAACATTTCGCCACTTGCTGTATTACTTAAAATTTCAATACTCCAATCTTTCCTTATATAAAGTATAAAACCACGCAACGCCAAAAGTCCAACGCATTTTAAAATTAATCAGGCGAACTATTTTTGTACTTTCCGCAAAAAAAACAAAAAATGCATCTTTCATATGGAACCCTTATTATGTGATACACATTGCCCGTTTGGAGCATATTCAAAAAAACTTCGTATGTTTGCTTTCCGCTTGATTCCCTTCACTGAGCCATTTCCTTCTTACAATGCTCGCTGTATGCTCATAAATCTTGATAGTCTCGAAAAACGGAGAATTACTCACATCATTATGTTTATTTATGATGTAATTAACGGTAATATTGATTGTCCAGATTTTTTTGAGCGGATATTGTCTATAATTCCTTCTAGAGCTTTACGCTCCTCAGAGTTTTGTTATGTTATATGTCATCGTTTCAGCTATGCAATTAATGAGCCCATTAATAGAACTCTCTTAATATCAAACAAATTATGTAAATATTAAAAACACTTTTTTTGGCTATAAGTCAATATTTATTAAAAAAATAATCCCAATATTTCGAGGAAGATCCTTCCTCATCTTCGAGTAGAATCATAAATTTTCATTCTAAGCACCCAAAAATGACAATACTAAATACAGCACAAAATTTAATCACTAGAGCACTAACAATCAGCGACCAAGCGTTTTATAAGGACAACATTAACAAATAATCAAATACTTTCTTACTCTCTCAAATTCTGTTACTGGATAATTGCTACTGGGAAAATAAACAAACACACTTCATGTTAGGGTGTTTATTTTGAAAATTTTTTCGTTTTACTTTATTTTTTGGCGTCAATATTTTGAAAGTCGATCCAACTTATGATTTCATTAAAAGCTACAACCACAATCTGATGATTTAATAAAATAAAAGGACTGGCTCCGATATTTTTAAGTACAAATTAATTCTTTGAATTAAAAGGAACATAACAAAAGTTTTTTATACCTCCATTTTGTAATTTTGTACATTAAAATATTTCTAAATCAAATGTAAGAATTAAGTAGAATAAGAAAAATTCTTGAACTCTTTGAATTATAATTATATAAATTTAAGTTATTATACTATATGAAATAAAATTGGGAACAGGTTTACTTTGGCTGAAATTCTCCAATTTTTATTTTTTAGGGGTAAAAGGGGATTAAAAATAAATAAAAATTATCAAAAAAAAAATGTTGCTCGGATCTAGTTTCGGAGATATAGCTATCGGATGTTCCGAATATAGCTTTTGTAAAAATCATCATAAGTTGGGAACTCCTGCATGGATATCAAAAATTTGGGTGTCATAAGAAAGATAATTTAATGGCCTTCAAATATGGTGAGCAAAGTTTAACCTATAGTTTTCAAGATATCACGATTTTTTTTGTAATTTTGACCCATTTTTTTTTCAGTTAAACCTTTTTTTCCCAAAAAATGTTTTAGTGACCTATATTTTTTTAGCATGTTAAGAGAGCCTAGTTTGTTCCCTTAAAATGGTGTATAGTTTGTTCTAAATTTTTTATTATTCACTCCTTTTTTGCCGGAAATCAAAAAATTTTATTCAATGAATTCTCATGAAAAGTATGTATTTATGGACAAAAGCAATAAAAACCCAACAGCAAAAACAACAATAGCGAGAACGGTGAGTTTTGAAATTTAACCAATAATTTTGGAGATATAAAGACTTCTTTGAAATTTTGACTTATTTTTTTTTTAAAAATCTTTTTTCCCAAAAAATGTGTTAGTGTCCTAAAATTTTTTTAGCATTTTAAGAGAGCCTACCCCCTTTTCATTTGAATCCTTTATATCTTAGAGTATATCAAAAACAAGCCGGTTTTTGCTAGACACAGTTATTTTATTTAACAGTAGGAGTAAGTGGGCGGCCTGCGGTTCAGCTCAGGATTTAAAACTCTAAAAAATCCAATAATGACTTTGCGGCGGCCTTCGGCCGCGTATCACTCTATAATATATCCAACACCTAGTTTGCTAGCCACAGTAATTTAACATAAGAATAGTGGTAAGTGGGCTGCCACGATTTTTAATAAAAATTTTTAAGTTTTACAATGATAATCGCCTTATAATAATAGTTGTTGTTGTTGTTGAATTTTTATTGCTTTTGTCCATAAATACATACTTTTTATAAGAATTCATTGAATAATATATTTTGTTTTCCGGTAAAAAAAAGTTGTTAAATAATAAAAAATTAGAACTATGCACCATTTTAAAGGTAACAAGGTAAGCACTCTTAATATGCTAAAAAATTATAGGTCAGTAACATTTTTTTTGGGAAAAAAGTTTACTGAGAGGTCATATCTCTAAAACGATATTATAGGTTAAATTTAAAAACTTTGAATTTCATTATTGAAGGTCATTAAATTATCTTTCTTATGACACCCAAATTTTTCATATCCATGCAGGGGTTCCCAACGTATGATCATTTTTACAAAAGCTATACCCGGAACTTCCGATTGCTATATCTCCGAAACTAGATCCGAGCGACATATTTCTTGTTTATTTTATACCATCTTTTAACCTTAAATAAATAAATAAAATTGGAGAATGTCAGCTAAACAAAAATTTAGAATAAAATTGAATTGAATTGAATAACAAAAGTATAGTTAAATAATAATCTTGGAATCGCGCGCGCGATTTTTAATAAAAATTTTTAAGTTTTACAATGATAATCGCCTTACAGTTGTTGTTCTTGTTTTTTTTGTTGTTGTTGTTGAATTCTTATTACTTTTGTCCACAAATGCAGTTTTCATAAGAATTCATTAAATGATATTTTTTGTATTCCGGTAAAAAAGGGGGTAAATAATAAAAAATTTAGAATGAAGTATACACCATTTTAAAGGGAACAAACTGAGCTCTCTTAATATGTTAAGAAAATTACAGGTCATTCAGACATTTTTAGGGGAAAAAAGACTTTTTTAAAAAATAGTTGATCAAAATTTCAGAAAAGTTGTCATATCTCCAAAACTATAAGTTAAATTTCAAAACCTTACTCACCATTATTGAAGGCCATTAAATTGTCTTTCTTATGACTTTTGATCTGCATGCAGGGGTTTCCAAGTTATGATCAGTTTTACAAAAGCTATATCCGGAACTTCCGATGGCTATATCTCCAAAACTAGATCCGAGAGGAAATTTTTTATTTCATATTTCTTGTTTATTTTATGCCCCTTTGTACCCTTAAAAATATAAATAAAATTGAGAATGTCAGCTAAAGTAAACTTAAGCCATAATTTTTGATAGTGTGCTAAAGTACTTTTAAAAAAAGAAACAACAAAATACCTGAGTCCTTTCACCATGAGTTTGCATTCCACAGTTTTCAATAACCTCCATTGGCAAAATGTCAGGTACAGAGAAAAGTTTAAACTTTTTAATTTTCAAAGCTTTTAGCGCATACTGAATCAAGACATGTTCCAGTTCAGCATTAAGTCCTGAAAGGTAATAGCTTTTATGACCACTTAAGTTGCTCAAATGTTCTGTTCGTAGTATATTAAATGGTTTACATATTTCGGAAAACTGCAGAGCTTTTGTTGACTGCGAAGGAAGACATTCATGCCGAAGGAGTTCCTTGGTGTTTATTCCATATGTCATTACTCGAGGATGTGTATCATTTGGAAGTTTTTTTAATTCCATTTCAAGCTGATTCCTCAGGCATTGCTTTTTGTCAGCATCTACTTCCTTTACTAAATGAGACATAAGAACGCGAATCAAAGGGATACTGTTCTTGTGGTTTCTCATTAATATGTTTTTTTCCAAGGTTTCTAAATCATGCATTCTAACTAAATATTTTTTAGAATTTTCTGAAACTATAACTTTACTACAATAGTTTCGAAACATTTCACTATAAAAACAGTTCTTGAAAGCATCAAATTTTTTAATAATCATTTCGGCTAAAAATTTTATAAAATTTTAATTCAGTGAGCCAACAGTGGGGTTCAAACTATTAATCAGGGTTCCCAGATTAAAACATTGAAAATTCCTAATAAAATTTTTTTCCCCAAAAATAGACATGTTTTTGAAAATTTTCCCCAAAAATCTTTTTATAAAAATTAAATTTTTTTGACGAATCTTATCTTGAGCATATTCATAATATTCTACGCAACTTGATTTTTTTCCTCCAAAATTTACTAACTTTTAACCATTTTCCCCATAAAAAAAAGTTTTTATGATATCGTTAATTACTTAAATAACTGCACACATTAGGGTGGGTGGAATTTTCGGGTACCAAGCATCTAGCGGTAACGTAATCTATAACTAGTTCTAAGAAAATTTGACCAAAGATCTAAAAAACACAAAAATTAAAACTTGGTTTTGTTAGCTTTCTGTTCTGTGCACTGTTATGTTAATTTACATGGTCAACACATTGTTTACTACAAAGCCTTAGAGAAATTGCAAATAATGTTGTTCAAAAAGAATCATATTTTGCTTATTAGGAAATTGTCGTGAAAAGCTTTCTGATGACAAAAAAGCTGTATGCGAGAAATCTGTCAGAAATTTGTTGTATTTTGTGATTAACTCTTTGATCCAACCAAACTTAGAGTGTAAAAAATGGAATCAATCCCGCTTACACAAACAACGTTGATATGATTGAATTAGATGATGTCAATGTCTCGTCTCTTATTTGGTTAATTTTAAAAATAAATTCAGAAAGATATTGAATCTTTCTTTCAAATAACATGTTCATTGATCAAATTTTCTTAGAATTAAAAATAAAAGAATTTAAACGAGCCTAGTCATATATGTGTGCATTTTTGATATTTATCTCCAATATATTTGATATTTTGTATTGCTTAATGCTTATCTATTTGTGAATTTTAAACATTTTTAGACCTCATAAAATTTATTTTCAAAAGATTTATGCATATTTTAAAATTTGATTCAAACATTTTTTGGAACGGAATATTTTAAGAACTATGGTGAATATAAAAAAAAACCAGTTATCATCATTATTTATAAGTGCTTTAATCGAAAAAAAAAAATTGAATTTACTTTAAATAAATTTGTTTATGTATAATTTTTTTTTTTAATTATCTCAAAAGATCTTCGACTTAAGATCTTTTTTGTTCACTTTTTGTATGTTTTTTGTTGCGGGTGGCATGTGTATTCTTGTGCTGCATTTTCCTATATTTTATTCGTTTGCATAAATGAATTTATTTGAATATAAAGTCTTTTTAAATAGTAATAGTTAGTGCCTGTGTTGTAATGAAAAACGTAAGCGAAAAAATTTTTTTGCATGATGCAATTATCATGTAGCAAAATGATTAATGATGCCACCTTACCTTTCAAAGCGATGACAACTTATACTGTCGCTTATAGAATGAGTTTGACAGGAAGGTTCTTCTACATAGAGCCTGTCCCATTCGATATCTTTTTACCAAAGAGGATTAAAAGAGATGAAGCTCTCGGAAGAATTCTAGTACTAACGCAAAAAAATTCAGTCGCGTCGCTGTTTTTAAAAACTCACCCACCTATGGTGACTAATAAAAATCTAGACTTTACCACTTAGGGCGTTTTGGTCCAAATTAGGGAATTTTAGAAATTATTTTTATTATATATTCGAAAAAATCAACGTAATTTAGACAAATTCTGAAAATTATTAAAATAAAATAATAACTAATTTAGTTTACGGGTGTTTTGACCTTTAAATAAGCAAAAATCACTTGCAGACTTTTTTAGCTAAAAATTTTTTCATATGGTAGCCTACTCATTTGACAAATGTCATAAAATACTTCACCATTAAATTTTGCGCACAAGATTTCGAGAAAACAGCTGTTAAAGGTAAACAACTCGTTTCGTCTACTCAAATCAAAAAAAAGTGGAAAACTATTTTTTGACTACTAAGCACCCATTTCATAGACCAGATGACTTATGACTTTAATGTATATTAAATGTTTTCATCTTGGTTGTAATGTTTAGAACTTTGCATCGTCTACATAAAAAAGTATTTTAGCGCAAGTACTAGTTTAAGAGAAATTTTAATGAAATGAAAAGTAAAGAAAATCTTAAAAATAAGTTGCTATAAAATATACTCAAGTTGCAACAGCAACAGCGCCAAAGGGCAGCATACGTTTAATCAGAGTCTGTGTTTGAATATTGGATTTAAGCTGTAATTCTTGAATTTCCTGGCGTAGTTTTAGATTATCAATACGCGTCACTTCAAAACGCTCCTAGTATATAATTAACTCTCTTCTTGTTGCACGGCTGTATTATTAATGACAGCTAATTCTTCGCGCTTTTGCTTATCGAAAGCATTTCGTTTATCTGTATCTTCATCTACTTTAACATCGTCATCTGGCTTTACTGGTTGTTGTTGCTTCTCGTAATATTTTCCTCATTTGGCGGCGATACGTTGCATTTTTTTCCTTCTCTAGCTTCCTTGGCTTATAACAGCAATAACTGCTCACTGATTACCAGTTAATCTTTGGAGAATTCTGCTGTTATCTGTACATTTGATTTGTTCTCGCTTATTACTTGCTCAATTCAACAATACTTTCACTGGTGGGTACCAATTCACTAGCAACTGTTGTTGCTAAATCACAGCAAGCCTGAATAACAAGTGAATCTAAATTCAACATAGTCATTTACATTGTAAAAATAAACTTACCTTTAATGTCAACCAAAAGGACATTAGTAGAAATTTGCGACAAGGTCCATTGCTTTCATCGTTAAATACAGAACTTCGAACTAGAATTTCCAAGTTTTCATCCATATCTTGAAAACTAGCTGGTGATGAAATCGAACTTTCCTCGGAATCTTTAAGTGTAGCTAAGCTTAGCATTTTTAAAACGATATTTAAAACATATCACCATAATAATAACATTGATTTAAATTGTGCACGAAGAGCAGTTGCATTTGGTGCATGTGGTGGCAAGCGAGGTTGCTGTTGTGGCGATGTATCTAATGAAGCTACTTGCATTCAGACTTCATTAAGTTGACTGCTGTTTGACTTTCCCAAGTGCCGCTTATAATAAAAATCTAATGTGGCAGTCGTAGCAGCAGCTGACAAATTCAAAAACAAATAATTGTAACATAATTGTGGCTTATATTTTTAAAATGACTTACCTACGAAAGTTTTACGGTTTTATTGCGAAATGTCATTCATAGTGGGACTTCAAAATCAGCTGTCAGTTTATTCACCACATAAATAAAATTTTCACTTTCGCACGGTTGCGAAAATCAGTAAATTTGACAAATCCAAATGGGACCGACTTTTGCATAACCTAACATTTCTATGGGACCAGGTTTTTTCCAACCTGACAATTTCTTTAATATTTTTTAGTACTCTTCTTCTTTTTCTTAATTTTTTATGAAGAAAACAGAATGAAAAGAACATTATCATGCACATCAAAAAAATGATAATGAGTTTTAAGAATCAAAAAATGTTATATCTTGTTTGGCAAGTTTCAAAAAGCATTGGAATTGTATTTTAAAATTCTCATATTTCGGCAAATATTTCAGAAAATTTTTTTTTTCACCACGATGTTATGATGTTGCCTCTACGGACAATAACTTAAAAAATATGCCGGAAATTGTTGAAATCGGCAAAGTTTTCCCAAAGCAAGTTATTATGACGGGTTTCAACAAGTTAATTTAATTTTGCGTATACATATCAGATATGACATTTTCGGTACATTTGCATCCTGAAAAATCGTCGTAAGTACTTTCAGCAAGTTTACAGTATATTCAGAACATTTGCCATATTTTTAGTACATTTGGCCAATTATTAAAGATTATTTCTAGCTTCAATACTTTTAAAATTCCAAGCATAATGGCATTTTCATGATTAAAATATGAAAATTAATTGAAAAGAATGACTTTATTGTTAAAATAGAATAATGATATGTTCCTGAGATTCTTTTTTTTCGTAAAAACTTGTTATAGCTGAAAATTGTTGTTAGTTCGACGGAGAAAAATGTTTTTTTTCGTAGCGTTTTGTCCTCACAAAATCGTTTTAAAATGAAGCTGCACAAAAAGGTTAAATGTTTTGTGTTTTGTGTAATTTTAATTGGGGGCTGACGCAAAAGTTGAAACACTAAATTTCAATTTTGGGGGGTTTATTATAATGTAATATTATAAATGCAATACAATGTATAAATATCAATCTTATTTATACTATACGTGTTTATGTGTAGTGTATTCTAGTTAATGTTTTTGTCCAACGTTGAGTTGCTGTGTTGAGATGATGGTGGTTGTTTTTGTATTGATGAATTTGATGTTGATTGTAGAATCTTGTTGTGTTTCACTGTTGTTGTGTGATTTATATTAAATTGTTGATGAATTGTTCACTGTTGTTTTCTCTATGTTGTAAACGAACTTGTGTTGTATATAATTTTATGTTAAATGTTTTTTGTGTTCGCGGGAGGGTTCGCTGACTTCGAGATGATCTTCTTCTCGATGACGAATTATTATTTGCGCGTTTTACTCGTTGGTGTTGTAGCCGAACGGCTTGGGGCATTCGTTGCAGCCACAACGAGTAAACGGCAGCGCTTTGCGATGGATAGCAAAGACGAGCAGATATGTAGGCTACACACTAGTTTACGTTGTGCGTAAACATAGAATAATGATATGTTCCTGAGATTCTTTTTTTTCGTAAGAACTTGTTATAGCTGAAAATTGTTGTTAGTTCGACGGAGAAAAATGTTTTTTTTTCGTAGCGTTTTGTCCTCACGAAATCGTTTTAAAATGAAGCTGCACAAAAAGGTTAAATGTTTTGTGTTTTGTGTAATTTTTGCATTTTAATGTGGATTTACTTATTTGCATTTTTTCTTCGAATTAAACGAAACTCATTTTGAATTTAAAAATTTTTTATTAATGGTTGTATTTCTTAAACAATACTATAGACAATGCTACTTTATATGTAGAAAATAATCAACGTCCCTCTTTTTACGTGAGGCACTGTAGTTAATACATGAACAGCTCCTTATCAAGTTGGACTGTTTCTCATTAGTGCGGTTCAAATTTGTTTTCTCTTTTGCACTCTGTTCATTCTGACGATTGTTAGTTTATACGTCTCCATGCCTAAATGTGGAGATAATATAATTTTTTGCATGTTTTCTTTCTCACTTCTGTAACATGTATTCATCACATTTACAGAAAAACCGACAAAAATTAATATAAAGTAAGTAATTGAAACATTTTACAAGTTATGTTAATGTTCAAACGTTATGAAACTTCTCAATTATTTAACAGCATTACATAAATATTTCTACTTCCCAAGTGATTCCCCCAATCACCTAATAATATCCCAAATCATAAGCAAATTTCCTCAAATGTTAATTGTAAACATACGGTAGCATTGTTTTGTACGAGTCACACGCATTCTTTGACATGCAATACGTGTGAGCAGAATTTTTGGGCAGAATAGAGCTTCATCTCTTTTGATCCTCTTTGCTTTTTACTCACTTGATGAAACTTTGACATTTCTGAGGTGAATATGAAATGTCAAAATTTGCAGTAGCCCCAGGGCTAGTGGAAATTTTGACAAGTGATAGAAATTGAACAATCAATAACAATTTCTAAAAATCAAAAATCTGACGCATACATCTTTATTTTTGTTTAGATTATGTTCTAGTTTAAAAATAATTAAATTAATTTAAGATTGCTAACTCCACAAATCAGCAGGCAGCACACATTATATGCAACTACAAGGAGTACTGCAATGTCGCCGTCAACGGGGCAGAAAATATATGCTGAGAAATCATGGGGTGAACGGACGAAAAAATTGCGAGATGCCGGTGTCAGCGATATTGATTTCAATCTTAAGTGTCTGGTGGCGTATAGATCAAAAAAATTATTGTAAGTTACATTGTTTGCTAAAAAAATCTCGTTAGAAACTTGTTATTATCGACATACATTTTTCTATTACTCACAGAATTCGCCATGAAAATGTGTTTTTAGTTTTAAAGCTTGAATAAAATTATTTACTTGTAATAATAAAAGAAATATACAGATACAAGTTTTTGGAATAATGCATTATATTTTATTAACTTTGAAAACTGTTATAATCAGGGAAATGTATTAACATTTTTTATGACAATAACATTAAAAAGTGTTAAAACTAACAAATAATGCTACTTCAAAAACAAATCGTGAGATATATGTAAGTAGTTGTTCAATATCCATTAATGATAATGATCCTTTCTAACCCATTAAAACATTTTCTGCCCATTAGTAATTTGCAGGACATGTATGTACACAAGGTATGTTCGAAAATAGCTGAAACACTCGTTTTAAATTAAAATAAAGAGTGTTTCCCATTTTATATGTATACCAATAATAGATGGGTTTCAGCACACGTGAATCGGTACATACAGCTAATTCCTAACAACAGGACGGTGTTGCATGTCAAAATAGTTCAAAGTTCTACACAAGTATAGCGCATAAACTTTTGACCAATCTGTTGGTAAGAATTTATTGTACCGTGATTTATAAGATGTCCCATCTCACCAAATATATCTAAAATTTTGTGTACAATTCTGCACTCAGTAGAGCGGCTAAGCCCCATAAATCCTCCAGCAACTCTATAGCTGCAACCACAGGCCATCCAATACAAAAAACAAATTAATTCAAATTCCACTGACCATCCGTGATGCTTTGGTCTAACGTAGGTTATAATTTTTGTAGAAGTGGTTGCCGATATCCTCAAATGCATGTGCGTTTTATGTTGGTTTCCATTCATAATGTCGGAAATATGTTGAGAGGTACTAGATGGTTGAAGATAAAAAGCACTCCGTATAGACTGGAAGTTGGGAAGCATTCGACAGATTTGGAAAAAATTGGTGTCATTTCAAAAATAAATTAAATATTTATGTTTGTGAAGAATTAGCGATTTAGACGTGCAGGCAATTCAAATTCTGTAACACTTGGTATACTAGTTGCAGTATTATGATGAAAACGAAGAGAACGCTTGCAGTCTGCGCTACTTTTATCAGACAAGTTAATAAAACGAAATCGACTTCTATTTATGATTAAAGTAAAAGCACCATTCGCGATTTCTTTTCGCTTTCACCCTTAAATTATAGACACGTTTCGCACAAAATAAAATTAATTTTAGCATACCCGTTGAGACAGATCTCTTTCGTTGAGAATGAATTGCAAAATTTCATCATCTTCCGATTGGGCTGCATTCATCAGGCTCATTAGCATGCGGATCTGATTTTTTAGTATTACATTCATATTAAAACCAAATAATTTATTTCGATAGCAAAATTTCACAAATGTATTTTATCTTCACTTTCAAGATGAAATGTCAAAATTTTGTGTGCTGTCAAAATTTCATCAATTCGGACAGCAAAATTGGAAATTTTAGTTACCAGAGTGAAAATTTTACTCACTAGGCAAAAAATGGTTTTCACCGTGATTTGCCTAGGTAAAAAGATATCGATTGGGAAAGGTCCATATTTATATCGTGGTTCTATTGGATATCCAAAGTATTTTTAATAAACGTTTAGATTGAAATATAGTGGTGGAGAGCCAATGTGCACGGCATGCGACAGCGGTAGTCAGTTGACAATTTATCAATGTAGATTTCTTAAGTTTATAGGAAGAAAAAGGTGTCGCATTAAATTGCGGTAAAAGTATACTTGAAACTTTCACAAGTGCTATAATGCAATTGCAGAAAAGAGGTTGGCATCAGAAAGATTTAGAAGGAAACAGTTCTAGTCCAATTTAAAATAGTTTTTGCATAAGGGAACCCATATATATATTAAAGAATGTTCGAGATAAAGGTTTTTTTGGATAGGCTTAAATTTTTGTTAATCCGTTTAGTTTTATGTTAGTAGGAATATTTAGGTGTTAAACGAAATTTTCTGGACGCTTGATGTGAAAAACCAAAAATCTATCAAAGGATGCGGTCGTGCCTATAAACTCATTGTGTATTTGTATAAATAAAACTTTCAAAAAATAATATTCTTGCCAAAAGTGAAAATATGAATTTAAAAAAAATAAGCATTACAATTGTGAAAGTTTAACTGTTGCATATGAAAATGTTAGCTTTAATTAACTGAACGCAACCGGCGACAAAGTGAAATTGAGGAGAAAGCTGCCTAATCTCATTTGGAACTTTGTATTTTCACGGAGAGCAGGAAAATGTAAGTGTTTTGAATTTCTTGAGTTATAATGCTCGTTTTATATTTTGGATATTTAGATTAATCAGACTTATTGCAAAATGAAATTATTTTCATAGTGTGACTAACCTTGAGCTGAAGCTGCAGAAAATTTAAACCTGTTTTCACCGAGAAAGAATCTTGCCAGATAAGTCAGTCACAATTTTCCTATGTATTTTTGGTATTTTTATATACTATGTGTATTATGTGTGCGCGTAAAAGAAGTGTCCAAAATTCTGAGTGTCGAAAGCTAAAATTTGTTTGCTGCTTTGACTTTGTTGAATCATCGCTCCAGAAAAGCAAAGAAGCAACTAAATTTGAGAGAACCAAAGAGGATGAAGTGCCTATCCGGTGAAGCTTCTATAGTAAATGGGATTTTGAAGTATATTTATATTAAAAAAGGAATCTTTGCTGATCCTCGAAAATGAAAGCAGGACCAAATCGTCACAATAAGCTTGTACTTTTTACATTTATACACATTTAGAATTTATTTAAAATTATTTTCTCTCATATACGTAATAGTGAATTTCGTGGTATGAGTTAAAAGTCATAGCGAATTCAGGACATTTTTCTGTAATTAGGAAGCCGATCGGGTTCGTGAGAAATGTTTTTTTTTTTTGGTAGTCTTATCTGAGCTGATTTAAGGTTAAGAAAGCACTATAGGTTTGTGTGAGTTTTCTCTTGCTTTTGATGCTTAAGTAAAATTCAAATTCATTTGCATGTTATATATAATTTGTATGGATTTCATAGGATATGTGGTCGCTTTTCCCATTTAAAGAAGTTCAGAGTAAGAAGACTTAGACCAAACATGATCCGTTGTGATACCACAGGGTGTTTTACTATATCCTCTCGTTGAACCAGCCAGAATTCGTTATGAAACTAAATAGCTGACCTATACTGACATGTCTAAGGTCATCCAGGTCATCAAATAAAAACGACCCAAGTGCTTTGTGCCGTTTTCTAGCAAGTGCGGGACAGGAGCAGAGAAGATGTTTAATATTTTCCTCTTCCTCCACATCTCCACAACTTCTACAGAAGTCAAAGGACCTAACACTTAATCTCTCCGCATGTCTGCGGATGAGGCAGTGGCCAGTTATGACTGCGACAACTGACGAGACACTATGTCTAGTGCGAGAAATTAGCTCTGACGAACGCTTAGCATCCCATTTCGGCCAGATTTGCCTAGTTATATTACAAGTTGACCCTTCAGTCCATCTTTTAATAGCATTTTTAACCATTTCTTCTTTAAGCAGAAACTTGCGGGTAGTAAGTGGCATGCCAACACCTTCCTTGTCCTGAGGAATTTGTGCAGTAGTCCCCTGCCTAGCCAGTTCATCCGCTTTGCAATTGCCGTCAATGTTCCTATGCCCAGGCACCCAGATGAGGTGAATATGAAAATGTTGAGCCATCTCGTTTAGAGACGAGCGTTATTGTTGGGCCACTAGTGAGTTTAGGAAGACTGATTCTTGAGATTTGATAGCTGCCTGACTATCTGAGAAAATATTTATGTCCTTTCTGGATACAACATTCCTCCTTAGCCAGGATGTTACTCCCTCTATTGCAATAACCTCCGCCTGAAAAACGCTACAATGATCTGGTAACCTCGGAGCAATTCTTAACTTCAGTTCCTTGGAGTAGATACCATAACCCACTTGGAAACTTAGCTTGGAGCCATCGGTGTAGAAATTAATATGACCCCTTCTCCCCGGGAATCCTCCCTTCCAGTCACCCCTAGATGGAATATGAGTTACGGAATCCCTGTTAAATGAGATTCCTGGAACAACATAGTCCAACTTGGAGGGTACAGACCTCAAGCTATGAAGAATAGTTGAGTGCCCTATTCTACCCTCGGACCAGCAAATAGTTTCCCTGAGTCTAATGGCAGAACAAGCTGCCATCTGTTTACCTAACAGGTCGAGAGTATCGAGATGAAAGAGGACCTCTAAAGCGTCAGTTGGTGTAGTCCGCAGAGCACCACTGATACACATGGAAGCCGCCCTTTGAACTCTCTGTAATTGTTTGTAATAGGTGACATTGTCTAAGACCGGCCACCACACCACAATGCCATATAATAGAATCGGTCGAATGACCGCTGTGTATAGCCAAAGAATAATACGAGGTGATAAACCCCATCTTCTACCTACCGCTTTTTTGCAAGAGTAAAGCGTTACGGTTGCTTTCCTTACTCTTTCTATAACATTAATTTTCCAACTTAATTTCCTATCCAATACCAAACCAAGGTACCTTGCGCTATCTTTGAAGACAAGTCTAGTGCCGTTTAGTTAAGGTGGTTCTATAATTGGAAGTTTGTGACTCCTAGTAAAGAGTACTAGTTCCGTTTTGTTCGGATTTACACCTAAACCTGCCTCATCCGCCCACGAGACCAGTATGTTTAAGGCATCCTGAAGAATTTTACACAGTGTATTTGGAAATTTGCCACATGCACTTAGTGCTACATCATCCGCATAGGCAAAAGCTCTACAGCCGTGCCTGTTTAGTGACATAAGCATCTTGTTTATTACCAGATTCCACAGTAGAGGAGATAGTACACCCCCCTGCGGCGTTCCTCTGCAAACGAACCTATTTGTCTTGGATTTGTCAAGATTGGAGGTAATGGTTCTATTTGTCAATAACGTTTTGATCAGTTCAACTAGAGAACTGCTAGTGCCCAGTTTCAGCAGTTCTGATATTATCATATCTGGGTTGACATTATTGAATGCTCCTTCAATATCTAGGAACGCCGTCAGGGCGAATTCCTTATGTGCAAAGGATTTCTCGATACTACCCACTAGTGTGTGGAGTGCAGTTTCTATAGATCTGCCTTTCGTGTAGGCACGCTGAGAATTGGACAGCAGATCAGGTTTGATACTGCTTCGAATATACATTTCTATAAGTCTTTCCAATGTTTTTAAAAGAAAGGAGGAAAGACTTATTGGCCTAAAATCCTTTGGATTTATGTAAGAGCTCTTCCCTGCTTTTGGAATAAAGATAACTTTGGTCAACCTCCAAGCTAGAGGAACATAGGAGAGGTTAAGACAGCCTTTGAAAATAGCTACCAACTATGGTATAGTTAAACGAATAGTTCGTTGCAGTTCAATTGGTGTTACACCGTCAGGTCCTGGTGATTTGTAGGGTTTGAAGCTACTTATCGCCCAACGAATTTTGGTTTCTGAAACAATGTCACCAAGAAGGTTTGAAGACCTCTGTTTTTGAAAATTTACTTTCTCTGGAATATATAAGGAGTTACCAGGGAAATCTGTGTCGAGTAAGAGGTCTAAGGCCTCTTTGCTAGACGTTGTCCAGGAGCCATCAGGCTTTTTTAAAAGACCTGGCGTACTGGGCGTGGTAGAAAGAATCTTCCTTAGTCTAGATGCTTCTGAAGTCTCTTCTATGTTTCCACAGAAGTTTCGCCACGAGTTGCGTTTTGCCTTTCTTATCAAACTCTTGTATATTTTAAGACTAGATTTGTATTCGTTCCAGTCGTTTTCTAAACCTGATTTTTTGGCTTTATTAAATAAAGTCCTGCAACTATGCCTAAGGACTTGGATCTCTGTTGACCACCAAGGGGGTTTTTTCTTTCCTCTGGGCTTACTAAGTGGACAAGATATCTCCAGAGATTTATTTAACCCACCCGCTAAGTTTTGAACCAACTTATCAATGTCCTGTACAGTAGGCGGCTCTACGGGGGTTGAGATAGGCAAATTTGCCACAAGTTTCCTGTTATATAGACCCCAGTTTGTCCTTTTTACGTTCCGGTGAACTATAGGATCTGGGGATCTAACAGTAAGAACAAATTCTATATATCGATGATCTGAAAAGGAGTGCTCAGTTGAAACTCTCCAGTCAGCGATAAAATCAAAGGCGAAGTCCGAGACAAGTGTTATGTCCAGGACTTCCTCTCTATTCTTTATTATAAAGGTTGGCTCACAACCTTTGTTACAAATAAGGAGGTTAGTATTTAAAATATATTCAATAAGTGACTCACCTCGTTCATTTACATCTGTGCTACCCCAGACAGTGTGGTGTGCATTTGCGTCACTGCCTATGACTAGCCTAGTTTTATTTGCAAAGGCCTGCTCTACAGTAGCCTTTAATAAAGACGGTGGTAGGCCACCTGCCATGTCGTGAGCCATGTATGACGAAGCTAACCAGAAGCAACCAGCTTCAATTTCCAGGCTAGCAACGACCGTATCTCGGTCACTGTAATTAGAAAGCAAAAACAAGTTAAGATTGGTCTTTGCCAAAATGCACGCTCTGGGGTTACCTTCCACATTCGCCACCAGTAGCTTATATCCTAACATCCTCAGCCCACAGACACTCCCTGCATGAACCCAGGGTTCCTGTATGAGGACTACATCATCTCCGCTTTTACATAAGCGGATCAGTAAGCCAGCGGATGCCGCTTTAGAGTGGTGGAGGTTAATTTGGAGTACCCTCATCGGATTCCAAATCACCTCCCCTCTCCACAACGGTTTTGTCCGCTTCGTCATCATCAACCTCTTCTAGAAGCAGAGCTTCATCAAAAAGGTTTCCTACCTCCGATAACCTATTAGAGTCCGTGGAGTTTCCTTCCAGAGACGCCTCAGGCTCACCGCTTGGAGCGCAGCTCTCCCCCTCTGGTTCCACCTCTTCCTCCTCAACATCCATCTCCACTGTCACTGGTGGTGCAGTGTCGATGGTTTCAGAGGTAGAGGTGGCCCCTTTGGAGGCAAGCTCTTCATCCTTGCGGTAAACCCTCAGCGTCACCTTGTTGAAGCCATACCTGATGACCCCCTTGGCTGCCGCCAGTGGCTCCATGGACTCTTTGTTTAGGAGGACCATAGCCTGCATGGATGGACCGACCGGAGTTTCCAACTTCCCAATCTTCCAGTTGTGAGTTGGAAGATTGGGGTTGCACAGCCGGAGCATCCGTAGAACTGCGTCCTCTCCCGACGGGGTACTGGGTATCCAGACGCGAGCCCGAGGCCTGGTAGGAATTGCATCCTTCTCAACAGCCTCTAGTCTCGCACCTGGATAAACCTCCCCTAGTCTGCTAACGGCCACCTTATACAACATGGCGGACCGCTCATCCTCACAGGAGATGAGTTTGAAAAGACCTTGGAACCAACCTGCCTCTTCACATGATGGCACAGGACCAGGAAACTCCTCCAAAATCTGGAAGAGGGTTTTTGCTAAGGCAGCATTCACCCACTTCCACCGTTCGCGAGGAATTGCTTCGTCCTCCGCCGCCCTGTCGAGGACTGCCAAAAATCTCCCTTGCAACCTTTAACAACCTCACTAAAAGACAGAGGTTTGCCGGCTGTCTTTTGCCGTTTGGCATCAGACATCTCGTCCTGAAACCTATGTCTTTTAGGTGGCTTTTTTGTTACGGCCTTTACAAGACCTTCGGGCCCTAAGTCAACCCCCTTCGCCCACCGAAGGGAGTCTTTATCCTCCCTGGACATGGAGCTGGGATCTACTGCCTCCAAGCGTCGGCGAATTCTCATCGCCGCCAACTTGTCCGAAAATTTTCTTTTGGAGGGTCGAACGGACTTGCTTCCGACCCTTAGCGGATTCTGCTCCGTCTTGGCTTCCCTAGCCGACTTAGTCTGACCTTGCCCTAAGGCAGTGGCCGTTGCCGAACTTGTTGGTCCAAGACTGGACAGCGAAGTTCCCCTTTGAGAAACCTGCCCATTCCCAGATTCTCCAGCCGACTTTAACTGACCAAGCTGTAAGGCTGTGATCGTAGCCGAACTGGTTAACCCAAGGCTGGGCAGTGAAGTTCCCCCAACTTTCGAGAGGTTGGACGTGAAGTCCAGAGCTCTCGTCTTCCCCCCTACCTTCAAGGCAGGACCAGCTGCCCGAAGGCCAGTGCTGGTCTCACCTAATAAGGTGCCGGCGTTATCGCCATTTTTCGGTTTTTAACGATATCCGGACTCAGAAGATTTGTTTGTTTTGTTTTTATCCATATATGTTCCCACGAGTACAGGACGCATATGTCCACCCACACAGAGGTCCAGGTGCGTGGGTAAGGCTGGTTAATACCGGAGGACGCCAGGTATCCGGTATGCTCCGTTAGCGATTGGGTTATTTTTATAAAACTGGGCCCCCAACCTGACTGATCGTCAGCACGGATCGCATAACACCTTGATCCAGCCCAAGCAAGGAAAAAGAAATCCATCCTCACAGAGCCTGCATGTGTGGATAAGGCTAGCTTGAAACAGGAGTGCGCCAGGCGTCCCGAGTCCGCATATTGACGACTAGATAACCCACTAGCCATTCATCCCTCGGCATATGCTGTTTCACCTTGGATTGGGGGAATTGCTGCTTGAAATATTCCCAGGCCAGGCACCCACCAGTGCCAGACACTCATGTTTTAGCGGTACGCACCGATGTGTGCCGGCCCGAAGATACCCCAGACATTTTAGGAGTTACCATCCCCTAGCTTAGCTATGCTATCCAGCTCTACAGCTAAGACTTAATTTCCTGGAGAGCTGTTACCAGCGGCCACCAACTGGGAGGTCATAGCTACACCTCCACATGTCACTGATTGGGGGCACGACACACATGTGCTAACTGTTAATCATGTACGTAACGCGTTGGTCCACCAATCAGTGCATGTGGCTGACCACCACAATTCAATTCCTGTATGTTTTGCTTAGGATTTCGTGTTACAATTTTTGTAGTGTAAGCTATATAGCATTGAGAATCTTAGCTAAATTTTCTTATATTTATAGTGTTCCCATATAGATTTCAATTTAATTAATAAAAAAAATTGTTTACATGAAATTGCCATACATATGTCTGCTAATTTTTGATGCTAATTGATTTTAGATTTTCGTTGCTCATATCCAAATCGTAATTTTCAAACTAAAGTTACTAAAAATTTAGGCGGCTTAATATACGCTTAGCTTTGTGGTCTGAAATAAGATGTATAAGTTTAAGTTTTGAATTAGCCGAAATTGAGATCAGATCGCTGCTTAATTACCTCAACAGGACTAACTGGACATAGTTTTAGTAGTTACCTCTTATGTCTTGACAATCCTTTTACCAGTTTTTGCTGCTATGCCGCCAATCTAAGCTAACCTTTAGTTTTGAAGCTTAAAAATAATAAAATTATATGCTGAAATTCTTTAAATGGAAAAATGATGTGCTAAATTGTTGCAAAAAGGGGGCAATACGAGTATAATATGACCGATGGTGGAAGGTAATCGAGGTTAAGAAAAGATAAAGGCGTTAGCTGTGGGTGTTGTCAAAAGAAGTTAAGAAAGCGGCAAAGTTAATCGGGGGCGAAGGAAAAGTTGTTATGAAATAAACAAATTGTACATGATTTAGAGAAAATTTTATAAGATTTTATTTGGTACCAGAAATTATTTTGGAAAACTCACACATTTCGAGGTACATGCAAAAAACTCATAAGAAATAGCTTTTTTGACCTTTATCGATTTTCTGCACCATTAGGCACGAACAAAATTTAAAAAAAGTTCTCCTATCGATATTACGATTTCTTCTGAGATAAATTTGCTTATAATGTTTTGCATTTTTTTGAAGAGTGTCTACTTAAGCCAATTCCTTAAACTATTTCTAACAATGTCCATGGTCGCCAGCAGTGTTTTTATACACACATAATTCACTCCAGAACTTTTCTGTCTTATCAGTCCTGCTCCATCGGCGAATCGCAATTGACTGAATTTTTAAGACAATGTCAACACTGTTAGGGCAAAAAACTGCTTTCAAATTTGCAACAATATTTTTGACGATTGATTTTAATTTGGTAATGTTAAGATCTTGATAAAGATGTTACTCTCAATGCTCGAACAGTTTAGACTTATATCTTTTTTACCTTTTTTTCACCAAAATTTACCCAGAAAAATTTTTTCCCCAAGCTTTTTCCCCACACCATCCTGTTCCCCAAAATTTCTCCAACTCAAATACAACTCCCAAAATTGCGAAAAAATCCGCAATCTAAGAACCATGCATCAAATTTTCAATGAAGTTGCTTGCCAAACAATAAGAGTGCTCAAGCACCATTCACAATGATAACGAGACGTCGGAACGAGAGTGAGACGAGCTGTCAAAAATATTTCAAACACATGCTGTTGAATGTATCTTCGCACAATAAATAGTTTTACAACAAGATCTCACTACGTCAAAAATCAAAATTGTTGAATTTTTCACACGATGAGAGCTTTGACATGTATGACTGTTTGACGTTTTCTAAACGTAAATATTAATGAATTGTGTCGTGTTTGCATTAACATTGAAATTATTTTGTTTAGAGCAGTAAATGAATTGAGTTTTCTGAAAAGTTTTAACTAGCAATATTTAGTCCTTATAAAAATTTGAATGTCGTCGTTCCGCTATGGTATATTACTACATGACGAATAGTAATTTTGACATGTTTATCGATACTCATCTCGCTCTCGTAACGTCAGCTTGTCATCATTGTAATTGAAGCCCTAACTAAACCGTGGATGCCCTAGACTAAAGTCAACTTATGCAACAGTGGCAATACAAATAAATCGTATATTTTTCATTTAATTTATTCATTAAAGTATTAGCATACAAAAATTGTGCATATTTCTTTTAAATCAATAATAAATTATCACGATTCTAAATCACTGAAACATTTTTTAACTTAATGGTCATATTTTTATATATCTTATCATAATAAATAGGTTAATTTATAAATAGAACAAAAATTGTTAAAAAATGTATTTAAAATTTCATATAAGAAAATTGAAAAGTACATGGGTCTACGCAAAACAACTCGCTGTGACGTAAGACTATAGGAGTTATTTTCAAGTATAGATAAAGCATTTTATTCTGTAACTCATCAGTAGCACAAAAGAGAACGATACGAAGAAAATGACTTAGCTTCGTTTGCTTGTGAGTTGTAGTCTGCTGTAAACGTTGTTCATATCCAACGAAACATGTTGAGCAAACAATCCGTTTTACTTAAGAAAGAAAAAGATGCGTCGCACACGCAAACATCAAAGCGTATATTGACGTCAGCTTCTTTGGTTTCGTTTGATCAGTATTCTATTATTTCTACATTCTTGGAATTTACTTATGGTTATTACGTTTCCCAGGATTGATTATTTTCACAGTACGTACAGTGCACATTGGAAAACGTGATATCACAAAAAAATTAACATCCCAAAGCCTGAACACTGTATTTTTTACATTCACTACTCTGAAACGTGAACGGAAAATCATTACACATTTCTAAAATGCACTGCTATCTTTTAAGAATTCGGGGAATCCCATAATAATGCGAATGCGTAATATTTTGTATTTTAATGAAACGTGGGCGTGTACGTATTGCCATCATCCCTTCAATAGTTAGCTGTTTTTCTCTTGTATCACATTGTCCGATCACCATCTTTTGTTTAAAAGTATGTTCAAACAGAAAAACATAACACATTTTTTTTTGATAAATATAACTTATTTTTAAATCTTTCTAATGTAAACTAGTAAAGGTGTTATCTGCGGCCAGGCCGAAACCCTACACTGCACTCAATGTAGTTTTGAAATAAATGTTAAAAAGGCGAAAATAATTTAAAAAGGTTGAAAGAGGTTAAAAAAATGAAACAATTCAAAATTAATGATAAAGTCGAAAAAATTAAGAAAATGACGAATCAACTCGAAGGAGGTTAAAAATGTGGAAAAAATACTTATGAAATATATTGGGAAAAGGTAAAAAGTTAAATACATATATCAAAAGAATGTGGAAAACGTTAAAAATAATCGAGAAGAAATAAAAAAAGTGGCTAAAAAATGGCATAAGCTCCCTGTGATAAATCCTTCAACTTGCGCAATTAAAGCCCTCAAAAACTGTAATGAGGAAGGTTTTCTAAATACTCATAAGATTCTCAAAATTTTGCCAATTTTACATTTTCAACATTCAAACATGTGAAATCATATTTACGTAACTCAATGAGTAAGGACAGATTGACTTTGCTGGTACTAATGTCAGTACATCGGAGAATTGAGAGTAACACAAATAAAGTCATATACTTGCTTACAGCGAAGAGCTCTCGAAGATTAAATTTTCTTTTGGACAATCTCTAATACATATAATATTTGGCTATATGTACTATATTTTCATGTTTCTTCATATTTATTTTAGCTAAAGTAGAAGCCCTCCTATACAACTCATTTCAGTCCTTTTTTATTTCTTAAGATATTTTTAATAGTGTAATACAGGGGTTTCCTAAGTGTACGTGTGGTGAACAGCGGTCGTAGGAGGTCCTCTCATTTTTCTGAACAAGCCCTTAATTTTTAATTCAAATTGGTTACATACGTCTGTTTTATGACATTTCGTTCATTAGTTCAATTCATTTACGTGTTGAAATATACATACAATAATAAAATAAAATTCGAGATTGACTTGATTTTGCCACTAAAATAGCAATAACTTTGTAACCATAAATAGCTTATTTTTTACAATTATAGAATTTGTTTTTAACATGAAATTTTTAACAAGCTGGTCACCTAGTTTGCCGTACTCTTTTTTCACACCACACCAGCTTAAAGCTTGTTGAAAATATAGAGCAAAGCACATTGTAAGATTCAACATCTATTTTTTAAAGAGCTACTGCCAAAAGAATTACATTTGTGTCTGTGGCTCCAAAGCGACTGACCAAAAGTCGCATTTTTTAAGCTAAATATGAAAAAAATCGATTTTTCGACAACAGTAGGTCTGTATCATCCGGATTTTGTGGTAAAAAATGAAAAGTGTCAAATCGATATTTTCAAGAGAGTAAAAGCTGAAATTTCTCTGGCTAGTCGAATCACCACAATTTTCGGATGATACACAAAAATGGGTACAAAATGAAAACTGTCAAAAAAGTTGCGCGTATTTTAGAAAACAAATAATGGCAGGGATAACCGATTGGTTAATACTTTCTGAATGCAAGCTAAGTGAAACCTTTTTGAAAATATTATTGATAAATACGATCATGAGTTATTCATGACCAACTTTAAAGTTTTGTACCTGATTTCTATATCTTGAGCATAAGTTTACTTTAGAAGCGAATATGGAATCAGAAGTTATTGACGCACTTCTACTTTCGGAGATATAGACATTAGAAGTCGACGATAAAGCTTTTAAAAAACCCTTATACGTTGAAAATCCTTGAATAGATTTACAAAATTAAGATGTCACACGAACGGTTATTTAATAATTACCAATGTTTTATTAAAATTTCTAGATCTTGTTCATTATTTTCCTTAAAAAATTAAAATGTGTGGAAGGCCTTCAAGAAGTTGTGAATTTTAAAAAACTATGTTTGTAATTTCCGATGACAATATATCCGTAAATTTGAGCCACAATATTTGTTTGCAGATTTTAAGTGAATAAAGCGCATTTTATAACTATTGCTTAGTATTAAAATAAGAGATGTGCCGTAAGTTGTAAATTTACCAAAATGACATTTCCAAATTCTTATTTTAAAGCTGTTGGCATCGAAAAACAATATTTCAAAAAGAATTATCTGGTTGATATCTTAGGAGACATAAAACTTTATGATTCCTTTTCAATCAAAACTCGCTCATCTATTTAATTGAATATATGTGTATTTACCAAAAAATGTTTTTACTTCCAGCTTTTTGTTTTGTTGCTCCTTCTTAACCAAAGAGTATCAAAAGAGATGAAGCTCTCGGAAGAATTCTAGTACTAACGCAAAAAAATTCAGTTGCGTCGCTGTTTTTAAAAACTCACCCACCTATGGTGACTAATAAAAATCTAGACTTTACCACTTAGGGCGTTTTGGTCCAAATTAGGGAATTTTAGAAATTATTTTTATTATATATTCGAAAAAATCAACGTAATTTAGACAAATTCTGAAAATTATTAAAATAAAATAATAACTAATTTAGTTTACGGGTGTTTTGACCTTTAAATAAGCAAAAATCACTTGCAGACTTTTTTAGCTAAAAATTTTTTCATATGGTAGCCTACTCATTTGACAAATGTCATAAAATACTTCACCATTAAATTTTGCGCACAAGATTTCGAGGAAACAGCTGTTAAAGGTAAACAACTCGTTTCGTCTATTCAAATAAAAAATAAGTGGAAAACTATTTTTTGACTACTAAGCACCCATTTCATAGACCAGATGACTTATGACTTTCATGTATATTGAATGTTTTCATCTTTGTTGTAATGTTTATAACTTTGCATCGTCTACATAAAAAAGTATTTTAGCGCAAGTACTAGTTTAAGAGAAATTTTAATGAAATGAAAAGTAAAGAAAATCTTAAAAATAAGTTGCTATAAGTGATGATTTTGCGACCTCTTTTATTATAAAATAATAAGTTGCTATAAAATATACTCAAGTTGCAACAGCAACAGCGCCAAAGGGCAGCATACGTTTAATCAGAGTCTGTGTTTGAATATTGGATTTAAGCTGTAATTCTTGAATTTCCTGGCGTAGTTTTAGATTATCAATACGCGTCACTTCAAAACGCTCCTAGTATATAATTAACTCTCTTCTTGTTGCACGGCTGTATTATTAATGACAGCTAATTCTTCGCGCTTTTGCTTATCGAAAGCATTTCGTTTATCTGTATCTTCATCTACTTTAACATCGTCATCTGGCTTTACTGGTTGTTGTTGCTTCTCGTCGTTTGTTGTTTTATCACTGGTTAGAAAAATTTTTTCCTCATTTGGCGGCGATACGTTGCATTTTTTTCCTTCTCTAGCTTCCTTGGCTTATAACAGCAATAACTGCTCACTGATTACCAGTTAATCTTTGGAGAATTCTGCTGTTATCTGTACATTTGATTTGTTCTCGCTTATTACTTGCTCAATTCAACAATACTTTCACTGGTGGGTACCAATTCACTAGCAACTGTTGTTGCTAAATCACAGCAAGCCTGAATAACAAGTGAATCTAAATTCAACATAGTCATTTACATTGTAAAAATAAACTTACCTTTAATGTCAACCAAAAAGACATTAGTAGAAATTTGCGACAAGGTCCATTGCTTTCATCGTTAAATACAGAACTTCGAACTAGAATTTCCAAGTTTTCATCCATATCTTGAAAACTAGCTGGTGATGAAATCGAACTTTCCTCGGAATCTTTAAGTGTAGCTAAGCTTAGCATTTTTAAAACGATATTTAAAACATATCAGCATAATAATAACATTGATTTAAATTGTGCAAGAAGAGCAGTTGCATTTGGTGCATGTGGTGGCAAGCGAGGTTGCTGTTGTGGCGATGTATCTAATGAAGCTACTTGCATTCAGACTTCATTAAGTTGACTGCTGTTTGACTTTCCCAAGTGCCGCTTGTAATAAAAATCTAATGTGGCAGTCGTAGCAGCAGCTGACAAATTCAAAAAGAAATAATTGTAACATAATTATGGCTTATATTTTTAAAATGACTTACCTACGAAAGTTTTACGATTTTATTGCGAAATGTCATTTATAGTGGGACTTCGAAATCAGCTGTCAGTTTATTCACCACATAAATAAAATTTTCACTTTCGCACGGTTGCGAAAATCAGTAAATTTGACAAATCCAAATGGGACCGACTTTTGCATAACCTAACATTTCTATGGGACCAGGTTTTTACCAACCTGACAATTTCTTTAATATTTTTTAGTACTCTTCTTCTTTTTCTTAATTTTTTATGAAGAAAACAGAATGAAAAGAACATTATCATGCACACCAAAAAAATGATAATGAGTTTTAAGAATCAAAAAATGTTATATCTTGTTTGGCAAGCTTCAAAAAGCATTGGAATTGTATTTTAAAATTCTCATATTTCGGCAAATATTTCAGAAAATTTTTTTTTTTCACCACGATGTTATGATGTTGCCTCTACGGACAATAACTTAAAAAATATGCCGGAAATTGTTGAAATCGGCAAGTTTTCCAAAAGCAAGTTATTATGACGGGTTTCAACAAGTTAATTTAATTTTGCGTATACATATCAGATATGACATTTTCGGTACATTTGCATCCTGAAAAATCGTCGTAAGTACTTTCAGCAAGTTTACAGTATATTCAGAACATTTGCCATATTTTTAGTACATTTGGCCAATTATTAAAGATTCTTTCTATCTTCAATACTTTTAAAATTCCAAGCATAATGGCATTTTTTCATATAAATAAATAAAAATAAAGTTAAGTTACATGATTAAATTATGAAAATTAATTGAAAAGAATGACTTTTTTGGGAAAATAGAATAATGATATGTTCCTGAGATTCTTTTCTTTTCGTAAAAACTTGTTATAGCTGAAAATTGTTGTTAGTTCGACGGAGAAAAATGTTTTTTTTCGTAGCGTTTTGTCCTCACGAAATCGTTTTAAAATGAAGCTGCACAAAAAGGTGAAATGTTTTGTGTTCGTTAGATTTTGTTCTCAAATTTTAAATTTAAGTTAGTTTAGAATTAAACTTCTGTAATTTTTGCATTTTAATGTGGACTTATTTTTTTGCATTTTTTCTTCGAATTAAACGAAACTCATTTTGAATTTAAAATTTTTTTATTAATGGTTATATTTCTTAAACAATACTATAGACAATGCTACTTTATATGTAGAAAATAATCAACGTCCCTCTTTTTACGTGAGGCACTGTAGTTATTACATGAACAGCTCCTTATCAAGTTGGACTGTTTCTCATTAGTGCGGTTCAAATTTGTTTTCTCTTGTGCACTCTGTTCATTCTGACGATTGTTAGTTTATACGTCTCCATGCCTAAATGTGGAGATAATATAATTTTTTGCATGTTTTCTTTCTCACTTCTGTAACATGTATTCATCACATTTACAGAAAAACCGACAAAAATTAATAAAAAGTAAGTAATTGAAACATTTTTCAAGTTATGATAATGTTCAAACGTTATGAAACTTCTCAATTATTTAACAGCATTACATAAATATTTCTACTTCCCAAGTGATTCTCCCAATCACCTAATAATATCCCAAATCATAAGCAAATTTCCTCAAATGTTAATTGTAAACATACGGTAGCATTGTTTTGTACGAGTCACACGCTTTCTTTGACATGCAATACGTGTGAGCAGAATTTTTGGGCAGAATAGAGCTTCATCTCTTTTGATCCTCTTTGTTCTTAACTCAACCTTTCAACAAGTGAAAAAAATTAAGTGCTGAAAATTACTTTATGAGGCAAGTATTGGGCAAATACAATTAAGACAGAAAAGTTTCTTTCCCTCGCTTGTCAAAAGTGAGTCTCTAGTTTGCCTACGATTTTGACAGTCTTCAAGTTTTACCCACAAGAGATTTGTCTGGGTGAAAAATGAAACTTTTTCTAACGGGGAAGTGATCAGCTGTTTTTTTAACTTTCATTTTTTCTCTCTCCACCACCACATTTTTTCCGGATGATACACTTTTTGTGGTAAAACTTTATAAATATTTACCTATTTTTTTCGGATGATACAGACCTAGTGCGACTTTAACCAATCATGATATTACTTTGTCTGACCCGTCTTGGGGTCGCCCATGGCAAAACTTTAGACAACGGCAACAGAAACGTTCAAAATTTTGCAAAAAGCTTATGTTCATTATTGTCTAGAACGGGTAAAGACTTTCAAGTGAAATAAACAAGTTTTAGAATTCAGACGATCGCTGAAGGACGAATCTAAAAAACCATCGAAAATCAAGACAACGTTCATTGATTTCTTTAAAAGCAAGGGCATCAAACACCTCGAATTCGTCCAAAATGGTCAAACAATTATTTGTATATTTTATTTGGAAGTATTACACCGTTTGATGGGCTGAATTTATCAAATTCGACCAGATTACTGCGAACTTGATCTTTTTTGCCATGAAATTAATTCTGTTTGTTGAATCATTCACCGTATTCGCCTGATTTAACACTATATGATTTCGCACTATTTCCAAAAAAAAAATTAAGTTGCAAGATTGCAATTTCGATGCATGTATATGTTCACATTATAGTGTTTAAAAAGTTTAAAACTGAGTTACCTGAAAAAATATGTCTTCGATTTGAAAAACCCAGGAAATCGCAAAAATGAGCTTTTAAAAATCTCAAATCCAAAACCCCCCCGAAATAAAATCCTGGATACGGCCTTGATTGACGTAGCTTGTAATGATGACTACTTTCAGTGGGATCATCCCTAAAATTTTTATGAAAATCGTATGTGCCAACTTGGAGTTATACGAAATCCAAATTTTCAATTGTTAAAAAGTGTCATGCTCACTTTTACAATTCCGCTCACTTTGTGCACAATTCAAGGTATATAAGGTCTGAATCCGTGTACCAAATTTTAACACAATACTTTGCACAGTTTACGAGCTATGGCGTGGTAAAGGTCAAAATTTAAGGCTGTGCCACGCCCCATTAGGAGTCTTTGAAAATTTTAAATCTAGCTTAATCTTAATTTTGTTCTCATCTCCACCAAATCACCAAGTTTCATCAAAATTGCGGCAACTTTTTTCAAAATGGACTTGGGTATATAAGATGAACCGATTTTGCCCATTTGATCTGTGTTCACTGAATTAGCTTGCTTAGTTTTCCTGTAAACGTGATTTCAACAGAAAGTCACACAGACAGACAGACATACGGATATAGCTATACGACTCAGGTGGTGATGCTGATCAAGAATATATATACTTGTCCATACGTGCCACGCCCTTTTATGCGCTATAATCGGAATGACAAAGTGAATGTACCCACGGTGTAGGGTATGAAAAGGTCCACATTTTTTAAAAATTCTCATATATCGAAAACTTAACAACAAAATTCTAATATTTATGTGACAATTTTATACTTTATTAAATTACCTTTCATAAGATATCCATCTTTTGGAAGTCTATTAAACTACGCTAGAAAAATTTCTTTTAAAGAAGAAAAAATTGTCCGCAAAGTGAACTTAAGCCAAAAAGAATAATAAAGATGAAAGCTGCAAAAAATCAAATTGATTATTGAAGTTTTGAACGTGTACAATATTACATTGAGTTATATATGATGCTTTAATTACCTTTCCATAAATTAAACCTACATCAAAATAGGAAATGTTGAGCAGGGGCTTATGCAGCAACAACGAAAACGTTTTTAGGAATGATTTTACCTTGCAACAAAAAACAAACAGACAGGAACCCTTGAGAAATGCGTCTTAGAGGAGAAATCATCAACGAAAGTCGTAGTGAAAAGTTCATTTCCTTTTTAACACCCCTCGCCAAATGATCTACTTCAGCAGCAGCATCAGTGCACACAGCCAACTTATCTCAATGGTGAGTCACCACGCACTTGCCCACCTTGCTTGAGATTTTCTTGTGGTCGAGATGTACGGTTAACTTGCGAGCCAAAATCTAAATCACCACTAGCTTCACATTTTTGCTACGTTGTGATCAAATATTTTCGTTCCTCTTGTTTTTCTGCTGGTTCCAGTTTCAGACTCTCAATATAATCGGAGATCACTTTAATCCAATGATTGAGTTGTTCAAGCGAACCCAATGGTGTGGTCATCGATACTGTAAGTAATATAAGAGTGTGTGCATAGCTATTTTCATTTAGAGCATAACGCAGGAGATTTGTATGTCCTGGATAGGCGTCAGATTGGTATAAATTTGTATTTATTTGGCTGTTGACTGCAAAGGAACACGTGCACAACGTGCCTCGAGTAGACGACGAAATTCAGTATATTTCTCACGTGAAAAGGTCACATTTTCATGGATGGGCATCAAATTCTGTGGGTAATAGAAATATGCAGAGATTGTAAATTTTCTAATAGTATTTTCTAAATAAACAATGTAACTTACAAACTTTTTCAATTCAATTCAATTTTTATTTTTATTATATTATTTACATACATACATATTGGTAAACTTATACAATGGCTTAAATAATATGTACACGAGTTCACAAAATATTTTTGGAGGAAAAAAATTTTTAAAAACCCTATACAAATTTACTATAAAACTTACATCTATTTCTACCTAACCTACTATTAACTTGAGACTAGCTCATTAATATGAGAATATTCAGAGATTTGGCATCTGATAATAAAGTTTTCGGAATATCGGTTTAATTTGGCGACAACTAAATCTATGTTTGCAAGTGCATATAGCCGTTCAGTAGGATAGAACCTAGGCTTATTGTATATAAGTTTGAGTAGCTTATTTTGAGCAATTTGCAGTTTCTTCAAGTGACAATTGGTGCTTGTTGACCATAACGGGGAAGCGTAAAAAATTACAGCGTGAAATATTGACTTCAGTATTAGCAATTTATTATGTAAATTGAGACCTGAGTTCCGGTTAATAAACGGATATAGCAAACGTGTTAGAACGTTTACTTTGTTCTGGATGTAGGAAATGTGTTCTTTAAACTTCATTTTTGGATCAAGGATAATACCGAGGTATTTCACTTTCGATTCAATTTTGGGGAATGAAACATGATTTCCGTTTCCTAGTAAAATAAATTGCTTGTGTTTTATGGGAGTTAACAAGAATTTTCCATTTAAAGAAGTAGGATTGTATGACTGCCAAGGGCATCTGCAGATTTGACGTTATTTCTGAAGCCATTAATGCGGTGCAAAGCACCGCTGTGTCGTCAGCGAAAATTGATGTAGTGCAGTTATCTATTATCGGAAAATCGGCCGTGAATAGATTGTATAAAATAGGGGAAAGACAAGAGCCTTGGGGACAACCAGCCTTAACAGCTACGCTGACAGAACTAGTATTGCCAATATAAACTTTGAAGGACCGAGCTAAGAGAAAACTTTGTACTATTTTTATGAGATGAACTGGAAAGTTTAATTGAATCAGTTTATAAATAAGCACATCGTGCCACACGGAGTCAAAGGCGGCCTTAACGTCTAACAGTACCATAGTGTTGTGCTCTCTTCGAAAGCCGAGCTGTTGTGGAGGCAGAATATTATGAGTTTCAATAAACTCGTTTAGTTTAATTTTTATTACCTTTTCAAGAATTTTACTTACGGATGAAAGCAAGCTGATTGGACGGTATGAAGAGGGACAGTCCGAAGGTTTGTTTGGTTTCCTTATAGGGATTACTTTAGACTCTTTCGAAATCTGCGGGAAGTAGCATTGATACAGACAGGCGTTTATAATTAATGTGAGGTACTTAGTGCCTCTGTTTGGAAGAGCTTTTAAGCATTTGTTGTTAATGCCATCAAATCCAGGAGATTTGTTGCTTTTTAAATTTTTTATGAGGTTAGATATATCTGAAGTAGAAGCCATAGTTTGACTGTTAGAAATTGGGTCAGTTATGCGCAGCCATTCTAGGGTGTTGTTTACTTCAGCAATGGTAACAGCGTCACTAAGATTACTAGAAATTTCATGATTCAAAGCAAAGGTTTGAGCTAGAATTTCGCATTTTTCTTCATTTGTAGTGTAGTGAGAGCTATTGTGCTTTAAAATTGGCATAATGTTAGGCTTCTTCCTTAAAATTTTTGTTAGGTTCCAAAAAGAGGAAGAGCCTTTATCCAAAGAAGACAATAGTGTATTCCAGGAACTATTTTTAAATTTGCTAATTTCATCACTAATGAAAATATTTAGCCTCCTCAATTCATACTGGTCTTGGATATTTTTATAACGCTGCCAATGACGTCGATAGTTGTTTTTTAATCAAATCAAGCTTTTGATATGATCTGGTAGAGCCCTTCTCACAAAAGATGGTGCTTTTTTTGGTACGCTTTGATCAATGGCCTCGTTTAACACATTGCTAAAGTTTTCTATCATTGTGTCAATATTCTCTTGACTTCTGATACTGTTATCATGCATAATCTGAAGTCTTCTTTGAATGATTTGGGAATACTGATTCCAATTGGCATTTCTCCAGTCATATTTAAAAAGTTCTGAAACATTAGTTTGACGAAATAGTGCAACTTCTACAGGCAGATGGTCGGAGCTTAAATCGTTTATAGCAAGGGCAGCCGAAACAATCTCTTTGACGTTTGTTAGGAAAAAATCTAAGGTAGAAGATTGTCTATTTGGATTGGATGGAATGTAGGTGTGATCATTGGGGAAAATGATATCGATGTTATAGGAATCTAATTTTTCAAGCAGCAGATTTCCCCAGTAATTTGCTCTTGTACAACCCCAAGTTTGGTGCCGACAGTTAAAATCGCCGCCTAAAATGAATTTATTATGTCTAGACAACCTATGAATATCAGCTGCAAACCTACGTTTTTTATTGTTATCTCTTCCAGCTAATCCCCCCGGAAAGTAACATGAATAAATATGAATACTATCCCCGGTATTTGTAAATAATTGAATACCTAAATTCTCGATTTCGTTAGTAGCCATAATTGGCAAAAGTTTGTGCCTTAGGTTTTTTTTAATAATTATCGCAACGCCTCCACCCCTAGAGGTGGTGCGGTCATTTCTATAAATGAAAAATTCTTTGTGTCGTATAGAAATGTCACTTTTAAGCCAAGTTTCATAGAGTAAACATATATGTATATTCCGATTAATTAAAAATTGAAATAATTCTTCGCTTTTGTTTCGAATACCTCTGGCGTTCCAAATAATTATATTTGTTGTACTATCAATTATGACAGGAACTTGCAAGCTAGATTTGTGATTACCTCAAACTGCTCAGCTTTTGTTTTGCAATTTTGCAAATTTGTTATGAGTTCAAACGTTAGAGATTTGACCTCTTGTAAGGAAAGTAAGTTGCTTGTATTGGTGCTGTTGCTGGTGTTGAAATTAACGTTGGTTCTGTTTTGATTATGCCAGGTATTTGTCGGTAATGGGACATCTTGACGTAAGGTGTTTGGAAAGTTCATGTTGTAGTTAGAGGATGTAACAGTTCTATTCACGGTGTTGGCACGAACAACAGGTTGTCTTGGTGCAATCGGTTGATTACGTTGTCGTATTTGCAAATAAATCTGCCTATTTGGGCATTCAATTGAAGAAGCTTTATGTGAACCATTACAATTGGCACACTTAACATTTGAAACGTTGCAATCTGAAGTTTTGTGAGATCCAGTGCAGTTTTCACAGAAAGTTTTAACTTGACAGAGACTTGATCCATGACCAAACATTTGGCAGTTGTAGCATTGCGTAATACGGGAATTGTTTGCTTTTTGGTACTCCCACCTCACTTTGACAAAGTCAAAAACTGAGTATTTTTTGTCGGAGTTCTTTAACAGTTACCGATTGGCGTTGAAAGTATACAACATAGATTAAGTGAACTGTATGGTTATAGCTGGATTTCTCCACCAATTTGACGTCGATGCAATTCAATCCCATATTAATTAGTCGGGACTTGGCAATAGTTGGATCTAGCTTATCTAAACCAAATAATAAAGCTTTGTAAGGTTTTTCATTCTTTGTAGCAAAATTACTAGCAAGATTAGTGCAGAGGGTGTCGAAATCCTCTTTTGAATTAGCGAACAGTTTTAAGCCAATTGAAATTTTCCTTATGGAGTAGTTATCAATATTAATTTTTTTACACAAATCGTGAATTTGTTCAATTTTACATTTCAGAATTGTAATAGGAGGAATGTGTACTTTCGCTGATTTTTCAACCACGATTTCATCATCAGAATTTTCGATAGCATCTACTGTTTGCAGTGGCGAGTAATAGTTCCGTTTATTTACTGCACTTGCAGGTGCATTATTTATTTTTGTTTTTTTCATAGTATTAACAGACCGCTGCGCGGCCAGATCATCATCACTAAGCGCTCGCTTAGTTTTGTTTGTAATGTTTATTCTCTTTTGAACTCGTTTTAATGTTTTTGTTTTGTTTCGACTAAAGAAGTAAGTAGCTAACGGGATTTACTAGTGAAGTATTACTAACATGTGAATTAAACAGACACAAGCCGAATACGTTTTACCACAACGAAAGCTAGTCGGAGACTGACAAACTTTTTTTTAAGTCCAAACCTTTTAAATTGAAATCGATATTGCCGACATTAGCATCACGCTAATGATTTCATAACGTTAATATAGCTGCCTATTTGTTGAGTTAGCCAATCTAATCATATACCAATACTATTTTGGGTTTTTTTAAATTTAAACTAAATTTTGTGGCAAGTGTCTGCGTCAGATGTCGTAACTTCACAATTTGATATTGTATTTAAACTTCTATGACTTGTCAAAGTTTGAACTAGCTCTTGGGGTAAGTGAAAATGTTGGCATTTCATATTCACCTCAGAAATGTCAAAATAACATCAAGTGAGTAAAAAAATTTTTCTATCCACTCAGAATTTTTCTGAAAATATCATCGTTTTTACCGAGACTTGGCTAAACAGCTCTTTTCTTAACCAGGAACTGTTTGACAATAGCTTTAATGTCTTCAGAAGAGACAGATATATGGACGACTCGTCTCCTGTTGGAGGGTGTATATTGATAGCAACAGAAAATAATCTCACCAGTTGTTTAATTGAAATTTCCTGTGCATCTAGCATGGAACTTTTATGTGTTAAGGTGATTTTTTGTAATTCCAATCTGTATATCCTTAACGTTTACATTCCTCCAACTAGTTGCACAGAAGTTTACGAGCACCTTTCACGAGCCGCAGAATTTGTCATAGATAAACTTTTTACGAATGACGACATTTTATTGTTATTCGACTTTAATCTGCCTGACTTAAAATGGAGTATTTCGGACAATGGTACATATTATTATGCATCTAGTCCTAAGGCTCGACAACAACAAATTGCATTACAAATTCCCACACTCGGCAACTGGACTTAGTTTTGACTACTGACAGTAGCAATGTTATTGTACAAAATGCTCCTCATACTTTAACTGCGGTTTATGCGTACCATCCACCTCTGAGTGTGTTGTACCAATCAGATTGAGATAACATAATTACTGCCTATTCGTCTAGCAGATTCTATGAATTCAATTTCAAGAAAGCTGACTTCTTGAAATTGAATAATATCCTAAATGATAGAGTTAACATTTGGTTGGACTTTTTTAATCATAATGACTTAGATGACTGCGTAAAACATTTTTATGAAGAATTTTTTTCGGCTATATCTTTGTCTGTGCCATACACTCTGAGGTATGTTAATGACTCCTCGTACCCATGGTACACTAAAGATTTGAAGAGGGTGCGTAACGACCGCAATAGGGTATGGAATAAATACGTTTATAGTCACGACCGCATTGAACTGGAGGCCTATCTGCGGCTTTTTCAAGAATTTAGGCTTAAATCAGCTTCAGCTTATTCAGAATATTTAAATAAACTAAACTTAATATTCTTCATGACCCCAAAAAATTTTGGGGATTCATTAGTTCTAAAAAAATGACGGAAGGTTTCCCATCTGAATTCAAAACTGTTGACGAGCTCACCAGTGATCCCCAAATTATAGCTGGGTTATTTGCTAATTTGTTCCAAAAATTTTTTTCAACTAAAGTGTTTAGCCCTGATGTCAACTATTTTGAATATATGAATACTGATTCTCAGGACCCTTTTGGTGCAATACCTTTTGCCCCTGAACTCATAGTAAAATATATTGCATCCCTTGATGATGACATTGGTTTTGGACCTGATGGCATTCCAGCCACAGTTTTAATTAATTGTAGTCTTATCCTGAGTCAAACACTCAATTTTCTTTTTAATAAATCTATCAATGATAGATATTTTCCTAAATTTTGGAAGGAATCTTTTATAAGTCCTATTTTTAAGAAAGGATTAAAAATTATGTTTCTAATAACAAGCCTATAGCCAAGTTATCATCAATCCCGAAGCTAGGGTGTTTTTTTTAACGGTTTGTTTTTCGAATAGAGATAAAACTGGCATTTTATGGTCAAATCTGGCAACTCTAATGTCATTTATGTTCAGTTTGGTTTGCCATTTCATCATGAACAGGTTGACAAAAGAACAACGCTTGCAAATCGTGCAAATTTATTTCGAAAATAATGGTTCAGTTCGCGAAGTTTACCGCAAGCTCCGTCCATTTTATGGTCGACATAATCGTCCATCAGAGCAATTAATTCGATTAACCATGGATCGTTTTCGCACTACGTTTACTCTATGTGATAATACGCATCCGCAGAGACGTCGAACAGTGCGCACCGAAGAAACAATTGCCGCTGTAGAGCAAAATGTTGAAGAGGACCCGAATGAATCGATTCGCCACCGTGCACAGCAATTGGAGCTTTGTCCATCAACTTTATGGAAGATTTTGCGCAAAGATCTTGGCTTGCGACCTTACAAGATCCAGCTTGTGCAAGAATTAAAGCCGCGAGACCATGCAATGCGTCGTGATTTTGGTGTATGGGCCGAAAATGAGATTGATCTCGATGCTGATTTTCATCGCAAAATTTTGTTCAGTGATGAGGCTCATTTTTGGTTGAATGGCTACGTCAACAAGCAAAATTGCCGCATTTGGAGTGAAGAGAATCCACATGAGACCCTTGAGACGCCATTACATCCACAAAAACTGACTGTTTGGTGTGCTCTATGGGCTGGTGGAGTCATTGGGCCATACTTCTTCCGAAATAATGCTGGAGAGTCAGTTACCGTTAATGGAGACCGGTATAGAGCCATGATAACCGACTATTTTGTTCCCGAATTGGATGGCATGAATGTGGATGAGTTGTGGTTCCAACAAGACGGCGCTACATGCCACACAGCGCACGTCACAATCGATTTATTGAAGGAAACATTCGATGAGTGCATAATTTCGCGGAATGGACCTGTCAATTGGCCACCAAGATCGTGTGATTTGACACCATTGGATTATTTTCTTTGGGGATATGTGAAGTCGCTCGTCTACGCCAACAAACCAGAAACGTTAGGGGACTTGGAAGCCAACATTCGTGGCGTTATTGCCGACATACGGCCCCATATGCTCGAAAAAGTGGTTCAAAATTGGACCTGTAGAATTGGCTTTATTCGAGCCAGCCGCGGCGGCCACATGCCCAAAATCATATTTAAACATTAATGGCATAAAATTATCCTTCCAATAAAGCCAAATTGATGGATATTAAAACGATTTTCTTGTGTTTTATTTCAATTCGAAGCTCTATACCTCTAAAAAAAACACCCTTTATTTAGCGAATTATTTATGATCAAGTTAAGGTTTGCTGTGGTGATGGCAGATCTACAGTTTCTTACCTTCTTGATAGATGTGAAATCAAGAAGGCTTTAAATTCAATCGATTTTGGAGCGCAAGTTGACTGTATCTACACCGACTTTAGTAAAGCATTTGACAAGTTACCACATAGCTTGATTTTGTTTAAATTAAAGAAACTAGGATTTCTTATAAGATTTGTCAGATAACTGAATCTTATTTATTTGATCGTTCTTATCGAATAAGATTTCGAGAAGTGTTGTCTTCCCCTGGGACCGCTCCTGTTTATTTTGGCTATAAATGATGTTACTCATGTAATCAAAAACTTTCATCTGCTTATATATGCTGATGATATGAAAATTTACAGATCTGTGAAGGTGGATGATGATACCTTTGCCCTTTAGTCTGATCTGAAATCATTTGAAGTTTGGTGTTTTAAAAATAGCTTACATTTAAATCCTGACAAATGCCAAACTATGATCTTCTCTACATAGAAAGAAAATTAATGTGGAATTTGATTATACACTTAATGATAAGAAAATCTGTCGTGTCGATATAGTCAAAGACCTTGGTATACATTTTGATGCTAAATTGACGTTTAATGAACACATTAATACAATCTGTAAGAAGGCCTTGTCATTACTTGGTTTTATAAAGCGATGGGCAAAAAAATTTCATTGCTTTTTAGTAACAGTAACTTTATATAATACAATTGTGCGTCCTCACTTAGAGTATGTTAGCCAAGTTTGATCTCCATATTACAATATACATATAGATAGAGTAGAACGAATTCAAAAAAATTTTGTGCGTTTTACTCTCAAAGGCTTTAATTGGAATGACCTCTTAAACTTTCCTCCTTATGAGGATCGTTTAAAGTTATTACGTATGCAGTCTTTGAGCACTCGTAGAAATATTGCGGGTATACTTTATTTGCATCAGCTTGTGACTGGGTCGCTTGCTGCGCCAGAGCTTCTTAGCTATATTCATTTTAACACCAATCGCTGGAGTAATCGTAGCTCATATCAGATATTTTACCAACCAGTCAGTAGAACTAATTATATGGCTACAGCTCTTTTTAATCGCATGACTTCTATCATTAATAATTGCGATGTATATAATATTAGCTTGTCAAAAGGTCAACTCAAGCTAAGATTGAAAAATAACTATAGTTAATTTTGTAGCTTGGTGCTTGTTGGTCTTTATGTTTGTGTTGTCCGAGCCCCACAGCATGATGGGTAAATTGTTTCTAACATTTATTCCTTAGACCATGTGAATAAATCCATACGATTGCATTCATGCAGTTGTGTGCTTTTATACATATGGTCTGAGTGGGTATGTTGAGAAAGTGCGATAAAGTTAAGAAAAAATTATAAAAATATATGTAGTCGCTAAACTCTATTACTATTACTATTATTATTAACAAGTTGCTTCAAAATTTAACGGGTGGATTAAATAAATCTCTGGAATATCTTGTCCACTTAGTAAGCCCAGAGGAATGAAAAAACCCCCATGGTGGTCAACAGAGATCCAAGACCTTATATATAGATGCAGGACTTTATATGCAACATCAGTTGAACTGCAACGAACTATTCGTTTAACTATACCATAGTTGGTAGCTATTTTCAAAGGCTGTCTTAACCTCTCCTATATTCCTCTAGCTTGGAGGTTGACCAAAGTCATATTCATTCGAAAGGCAGGGAAGAGCTCTTACATAAATCCAAAGGATTTTACGACAATAAGTCTATCCTACTTTTTTTAAAAATATTGGAAAGACTTATAGAATGCATATTCGAAGCAGTATCAGACCTGATCTGCTGTCCAATTCTCAGCGTGCCTACACGAAAGGCAGATCTATAGAAACTGCACTCCACACACTAGTGGGTAGTATCGAGAAATCCTTTGCACATAAGGAATTCGCCCTGACGGCGATCCTAGATATTGAAGGAGCATTCAATAATGTCAACCCAGATATGATAATATCAGAACTTCTGAAACTGGGCACTAGCAGTTCTCTAGTTGAACTGATCAAAACGTTATTGACAAACAGAACCATTACCTCCAATCTTGGCAAATCCAAGACAAATAGGTTCGTTTGCAGAGGAACGCCGCAGGGGGGTGTACTATCTCCTCTACTGTGGAATCTGGCAATAAACAAGATGCTTATGTCACTAAACAGGCACGGCTGTAGAGCTGTTGCCTATGCGGATGATGTAGCACTAATTGCATGTGGCAAATATCCAAATACACTGTGTGAAATTCTTCAGGATGCCTTAAACATACTGGTCTCATGGGCGGATGAGGCAGGTTTAGGTGTTAATCCGAACAAAACGGAACTAGTACTCTTTACTAGGGATCACAAACTTCCAATTATAGAACCACCTTCACTAAAAGGCACTAGACTTGTCTTCAAAGATAGCGCAAGGTACCTTGGTTTGGTATTGGATAGGAAATTAAGTTGGAAAATTAATGTTATAGAAAAAGTAAGGAAAGCAACCGTAGCGCTTTACTCTTGCAAAAAAGCGGTAGGTGGGGTCTATCACCTCGTATTATTCACTGGCTATACACAGCGGTCATTCGACCGATTCTATTATATGGCATTGTGGTGTGGTGGCCGGTCTTAGACAAGGTCATCTATTACAAACAATTGCAGAGAGTTTATATGGCAACCTCCATGTTAATCAGTGGTGCTCTGCGGACTACACCAACTGACGCTTTGGAGGTCCTTTTTCATCTCGTTCCTCTTGACCTGTTAGGTAAACGGATGGCAGCTTGTTCTACTATAAGACTCACGGAAACTATTTGCTGGTCCGAGGACACTCAACTATTCTTCATAAATTGAAATCGGTTCACTCTAAGTTGGACTATGTTATTCCAGGAATCTCATTCAACAGGGATTACGTAACTCATATTGCATCTAGGAATGACTGGAAGGGAGGACTCCCAATGAGAAGGGGTCATATGAATTTCTACACCGATGGCTCCAAGTTAAGTTACCAAGTGGGTTATGGTATCTACTCCAAGGAACTGAAGTTAAGAATTGCTCCGAGGTTACCAGATCATTATGGCGTTTTTCAGGCGGAGGTTATTGCAATAGAGGGAGTAACATCCTGGCTAAGGAGGAATGTTGTATCCAAAAAGGACATAAATATTTTCTCAGATAGTCAGGCAGCTATCAAATCTCAAGAATCAGTCTTCCTAAACTCACTAGTGGCCCAACAATGTCGCTCGTCTCTAAACGAGATGGCTCAACATTTTAACATTCACCTCACCTGGGTGTATGGGTATAAGAACATTGACGGCAATTGCAAAGCGGATGAACTTGCTAGGCAGGGGACTACTGCACAAATTCCTCAGGACAAGGAAGGTGTTGGCATGCCACTTGCTACCCGCAAGTTTCTGCTTAAAGAAGAAATGGTTAAAAATGCTAATAAAAGATGGACTGAAGGGTCAACTTGTAATATAACAAGGCAAATCTGGCCGAAATGGGATGCGAAGCGTTCGTCAGAACTAATTTCTCGCACTAGACATAGTGTCTCGTCAGTTGTCACAGTCAAAACTGGCCACTGCCTCATCGGCAGACATGCGGACAGATTAAGTGTTAGGTCCTTTGACTTCTGTAGAAGTTGTGGAGATGTGGAGGAAGAGGAAAATATTAAACATCTTCTCTGCTCCTGTCCGCACTTGCTAGAAAACGGCACAAAGCACTTGGGTCGTTTTTATTTGATGACCTGGATGACCTTAGACATGTCAGTATAGGTCAGCTATTTAGTTTCATAACGAATTCTGGCTGGTTCAACGAGAGGATATAGTAAAACACCCTGTGGTATCACAACGGATCATGTTTGGTCTAAGTGAGTCAGTCTTTCGTAACTGACTGCCACTCCTACCTAACCTAACCTAACCTTGATCTTTTTGGCATCGAAGCACAATCGTTCGTTGTTTGGCTTGACTACCAACCTCATAGGTGAGCTCCATGGACTCATTGATGGCTCTTTCACTTTTAAGGACTGTCCCAGAAAAAACTTGCGCTTTGTTTTTTAGTTATAAAAAAATACCCATTAATTTTTTTGTTTTTTTTCGTTTTTTATTAATAATGGCTAGTGTTCAGAATATAAATAACGAAAAACTAAGTAACAATTTTTTTTTTATAAAAGTTTCTTACTTTTTTCGTAAGGCCCTTCATTAAATTTTGTCCATTAATTTCATCGACAGGATGGTACGATTTTTTCCACTTAATCTTATTTCATTTGGCGAAGCTCTGGGCAGTTGGGCGGATTTGCTATTTTTGGTACAAAATTGATCTTTTTACTTGCATACCATTCCATCGTAGCTTTAGAGTAATGAGAGCTTGCTAAATCTGGCCAGAACATCACGGTACCCTCATGTGCACGAATAAATGGCAGAAGACGTTTTCGAGGCACTCGTCTATATAAACTTTGGAATTGATTGTGCCTTGCGTAACAAAAAATCTGCTTCTGAGACCACAGGTGCATATGGCCTGCCAAACCATATATTGTCATGGAAATTTCGAAACTTTGTTTTCTTTAAATATACTAGACACATGTCCCTTTTTTGGTGATGTATAATATTCGTACCCAGGTAGCTGCTTAAAATCTGCTTTGAAGTAAGTTTCGTCTTCCATAACACAGCAATCAAATTTAGTCAGGTACCTTTCATACAATTTTCGGGCTCGCATCGGATCATATTAAACGTCACTTTATATAAAACAAATATTGTGTCTTTTTAGACCTATAAGATTACCAGGTAGAGTATAATACAAAATATAAAAAGCACAAGTTTTTTCTGGGACAGTCCTTAGTTGCAACATCCGATCCACTTCTTTGAAAATTAGTTGTTCATCAGCAGGCGAAACTGGGTAAAAACACTGTTCAATGGGCTTCGCTTCATCCACAACAGTTTCGTGCACTATCAAACTGGTTCTACCTAAAAGTTCTGACTCAAAATCTGGGAACAAAGACTCAACCGTTTCTAATTGCTGCTGCTGTTTTAAATTAAGCGGATATAATTTCTCTTCCTTAGAACTATTATATATGAAAGATTCTTTTAATTTCGGGTCTTTCAGGCAATGATTTTTCGTTTCGCAAAAATTAAGCCATTGAAATATGCCTCGAATTGCCAATAAATCTTGGCTCCGGTTCCTTAAAAGGTAGCGATGGGTTGCGATTTGATAATTGTTTTCCCAAAATTGGTCGGACTCGGATAGCATTGCATTTTTCGGAACATCTTCTATTTCCTAAAATCGAGTTAATAAATTTTCAAGAGCCACTAAGTTAAATAATGAAACTACGGTATGTGGTCTTACAATTTCTGGGATAAGGCCTGATAAATCCATCCAAGCCATATTTTAAAGGTAGGGCTAAGTGTAGAGCAGATTGACTGATCACAAGCTTTTGACGGCATCGCTGAAATCGTTCGATTCATACCCGTCACTTGTTCAGCGATATTTCGACAAGGTAGGTTGGTTCTATTAAGAAGATTTTCTGATATAAATGTGGCATCGGAATTGGAGTCAATTAATGGTCTTGCTTTAAACAAGAGACCATTAATCTCCACATTATCTTCGCAGTCCATAGTAGAATCTTTTTCATCTGTTTAGCACAAAGTACTGCTACAATATTCGAGTGCTCGTCTTGCGTTGAATCATGCAGAGTAGACTGTATTCTGGTCATAAAGCTCTGTGTTGGTGAATTCAATTTTGAAGCCGACTGGGAATTCGTGTTGGCAACCGAATCTGGATCAAACATTTTATGGAGTACAGAATGGTGCTTTTTGTTGCACTGCTGGCAAACATATGTACTTTTGCACTCTTTAACTCCATGTGATATTGCTAAGCAGTTGAAACTAAATACAAACTTTTCCACGGTTTCAATCCTGTCCACAACTTTCATGCGAATGAATTTGGGGAACTTGCGAAGAGCGTGCTGCTCTTTATATACTTTGCAGCTAGGTTCATAAGCTTCGATTGCTTTAGACAAGCTGGTCTTGGGGCTTTGACTTGATGTTGAAAGGTCTTTGCGGCTTGAGGTCTTGAGCTGATATTTGCAAGAAAGGAGTTCACAGATTTTTTTTTGAAGAAATAATCTGTAGGCCTTGAAGATGAAGCGTGTATATCGCTTACTGACTGAAAGATTTTATATTTATGAATCAACAAAGTATCGAAATCTTCCAAATAATTTTTTGGCAATTTAGTGAGCAAAGGTATACTAGGATAGGGTCCCAGCTATCTTTGTTTATTTCCACTAAAAAGTAGCTATACAGTACGTTGCAGTTTTTTAACAAATTGAACAAAGTTTTCATACTGGTATTTTCATATTGATCGCAAAGGTTTCCCCATACTATGAAAACTCCATCGTTTGTAAAGAAGGCATTTTTATACTAAACCGCGCTTCACCGCGGGTTTTTTGCTTAAGGTGGAATAACTATGAGGACAATATATTATAGATAAAATTTTACCTCACATGATATTTCCTCAAAAATACAGCCACTTCAAAATACAGCAATAGTCCACCACAATAACAACATAAATAGAAACCACCAAGATAAATTCAAATACAGCAAGTCTCAATTCATAACAACAGCACAATAGTGCAAAACAACAGCCAGCAACTGTAAAAGAAATGTAACACCCACACAAAAACTGCATGTCAAAAGAATAGTCGGTTGATGATCACCAACGACAACACAATTTAAACGTATTTTTCCCCCTCTTTCAAGGGGGAAATACTTTTTCCGCTTATCAATTGCTTGAGTCACCTCTACAGATTTAACTCTATTCCATAGCTATCCTGTGCCAATTAAGGTTGGACGGTCTAGGACTTGAACGAGCCTGGACGTGCAGAAGATTATTTTACAAGACGAATCAATTCAAAGCAACAAAGCCCGTTTTCAAGTACACCCAAAGGATTCCGAAGAATTACCAAAGGCTTCAACTTCAAAACAAAGAAAAACCGATAGAAGCAGAGTGTTATTTTATACGGCAAATCAATTCGAAGCAACACAAATCCATTTCCAAGTACACCCGAAGCGTCGGGAACCTTTGGGTGTACCCGAAGAACACCCAAAGGCTTCAACTACAAAACGAAGCAAAACCGAGACAAGCAGAGGATTACTGCATACAGTGTATCAATTCAAAGCAACAACGTCCGTTTTTAAGTGCATCCGGGGTTCCCGAAGAACACCCGAAAGATTTAGGTTAGGTAAGGTAGGAGTGGCAGCCAGTTATGAAAACCCGACTCATTTAGACCAAATGTGATACATTGCGATACCACAGGGTGTTTGACTATATCCTCTCGTCGAACCAACCAGATTTCATAATGACTCTAAATAGCTGACCTATACTTTCATGTCTAAGGTCATCCAGATCATCAAATAAAAACGACCCAAGTGCTTCGTGGCGTTTTCTAGCAAGTACGGGACAGGAGCAGAGAAGATGTTTAATATTTTCCTCTTCCTCCACATCTCCACAACTTCTACAGAAGTCAAAGGACCTAACACCTAATCTCTCCGCATGTCTGCCGATGAGGCAGTGGCCAGTTGTGACTGCGACAACTGACGAGACACTATGTCTAGTGCGAGAAATTAGTTCTGACGAACGCTTAGCCCATTCCGGCCAGATTTCCCTAGTTACATTACAAGTTGACCTTTCATTCCATCTTTTATTAGCATTTTTAACCATTTCTACTTTAAGCAGAAACTTGCGGGTAGTAAGTGGCATGCCAACACCTTCCTTGTCCTGAGGAATTTGTGCAGTAGTCCCCTGCCTAGCAAGTTCATCCGCTTTGCAATTGCCGTCAATGTTCTTATACCCAGACACCCAGGTGAGGTGAATGTTAAAATGTTGAGCCATCTCGTTTAGAGACGAGCGGCATTGTTGGGCCACTAGTGGGCTTAGGAAGATTGATTCTAGAGATTTGATAGCTGCCTGACTATCTGAAAAAATGTTTATCTCCTTTTTGGATACAACATTCCTCCTTAGCCAGGATGCTACACCCTCTATTGCTATATCCTCCGCCTGAAAAACGCCATAATGATCTGGTAACCTCGGAGCAATTCTTAACTTCAGTTCCTTGGAGTAGATACCATAACCCACTTGGTTATTTAGCTTGGAGCCATCAGTATAGAAATTAATATGACCCCTTCTCCCCGGGAATCCTCCCTTCCAGTCACCCCTAGATGGAATATGAGTTACGTAATCCCTGTTAAATGAGATTCCTGGAACAACATAGTCCAACTTGGAGGGTACAGACCTCAAGCTATGAAGAATAGTTGAGTGCCCTATTCTACCCTCGGACCAGCAAATAGTTTCCCTGAGTCTAATGGCAGAACAAGCTGCCATCTGTTTACCTAACAGGTCGAGAGTATCGAGATGAAAGAGGACCTCTAAAGCGTCAGTTGGTGTAGTCCGCAGAGCACCACTGATACACATGGAAGCCGCCCTTTGAACTCTCTGTAATTGTTTGTAATAGGTGACCTTGTCTAAGACCGGCCACCACACCACAATGCCATATAATAGAATCGGTCGAATGACCGCTGTGTATAGCCAGTGAATAATACGAGGTGATAGACCCCACCTACCGCTTTTTTGCAAGAGTAAAGCGCTACGGTTGCTTTCCTTACTTTTTCTATAACATTAATTTTCCAACTTAATTTCCTATCCAATACCAAACCAAGGTACCTTGCGCTATCTTTGAAGACAAGTCTAGTGCCTTTTAGTGAAGGTGGTTCTATAATTGGAAGTTTGTGATTCCTAGTAAAGAGTACTAGTTCCGTTTTGTTCGGATTAACACCTAAACCTGCCTCATCCGCCCATGAGACCAGTATGTTTAAGGCATCCTGAAGAATTTCACACAGTGTATTTGGATATTTGCCACATGCAATTAGTGCTACATCATCCGCATAGGCAACAGCTCTACAGCCGTGCCTGTTTAGTGACATAAGCATCTTGTTTATTGCCAGATTCCACAGTAGAGGAGATAGTACACCCCCCTGCGGCATTCCTCTGCAAACGAACCTATTTGTCTTGGATTTGCCAAGATTGGAGGTAATGGTTCTGTTTGTCAATAACGTTTTGATCAGTTCAACTAGAGAACTGCTAGTGCCCAGTTTCAGAAGTTCTGATATTATCATATCTGGGTTGACATTATTGAATGCTCCTTCAATATCTAGGAACGCCGTCAGGGCGAATTCCTTATGTGCAAAGGATTTCTCGATACTACCCACTAGTGTGTGGAGTGCAGTTTTTATAGATCTGCCTTTCGTGTAGGCACACTGAGAATTGGACAGCAGATCAGGTTTGATACTGCTTCGAATATACATTTCTATAAGTCTTTCCAATGTTTTTAAAAGAAAGGAGGAAAGACTTATTTTCCTAAAATCCTTTGGATTTATGTAAGAGCTCTTCCCTGCTTTTGGAATAAAGATAACTTTGGTCAACCTCCAAGCTAGAGGAACATAGGAGAGGTTAAGACAGCCTTTGAAAATAGCTACTAACTATGGTATAGTTAAACGAATAGTTCGTTGCAGTTCAACTGGTGTTACACCGTCAGGTCCTGGTGATTTGTAGGGTTTGAAGCTACTTATCGCCCAACGAATTTTGGTTTCTGAAACAATGTCACCAAGAAGGTTTGAAGACCTCTGTTTTTGAAAATTTACTTTCTCTGGAATATATAAGGAGTTACCAGGGAAATGTGTGTCGAGTAAGAGGTCTAAGGCTTCTTTGCTAGACGTTGTCTAGGAGCCATCAGGCTTTTTTTAAAAGACCTGGCGTACTGGGCGTGGTGGAAAGAATCTCCCTTAGTCTAGATGCTTCTGAAGTCTCTTCTATGTTTCCACAGAAGTTTCGCCACGAGTTGCGTTTTGCCTTTCTTATCAAACTCTTGTATATTTTAAGACTAGATTTGTATTCGTTCCAGTCGTTTTCTAAACCTGATTTTTTGGCTTTATTAAATAAAGTCCTGCAACTATGCCTAAGGACTTGGATCTCTGTTGACCACCAAGGGGGTTTTTTCTTTCCTCTGGGCTTACTAAGTGGACAAGATATCTCCAGAGATTTATTTAACCCACCCGCTAAGTTTTGAACCAACTTATCAATGTCCTGTACAGTAGGCGGCTCTACGGGGGTTGAGATAGGCAAATTTGCCGCAAGTTTCCTGTTATATAGACCCCAGTTTGTCCTTTTTACGTTCCGGTGAACTATAGGATCTGGGGATCTAACAGTAAGAACAAATTCTATATATCGATGATCTGAAAAGGAGTGCTCAGTTGAAACTCTCCAGTCAGCGATAAAATCAAAGGCGAAGTCCGAGACAAGTGTTATGTCCAGGACTTCCTCTCTATTCTTTATTATAAAGGTTGGCTCACAACCTTTGTTACAAATAAGGAGGTTAGTATTTAAAATATATTCAATAAGTGACTCACCTCGTTCATTTACATCTGTGCTACCCCAGACAGTGTGGTGTGCATTTGCGTCACTGCCTATGACTAGCCTAGTTTTATTTGCAAAGGCCTGCTCTACAGTAGCCTTTAATAAAGACGGTGGTAGGCCACCTGCCATGTCGTGAGCCATGTATGACGAAGCTAACCAGAAGCAACCAGCTTCAATTTCCAGGCTAGCAACGACCGTATCTCGGTCACTGTAATTAGAAAGCAAAAACAAGTTAAGATTGGTCTTTGCCAAAATGCACGCTCTGGGGTTACCTTCCACATTCGCCACCAGTAGCTTATATCCTAACATCCTCAGCCCACAGACACTCCCTGCATGAACCCAGGGTTCCTGTATGAGGACTACATCATCTCCGCTTTTACATAAGCGGATCAGTAAGCCAGCGGATGCCGCTTTAGAGTGGTGGAGGTTAATTTGGAGTACCCTCATCGGATTCCAAATCACCTCCCCTCTCCACAACGGTTTTGTCCGCTTCGTCATCATCAACCTCTTCTAGAAGCAGAGCTTCATCAAAAAGGTTTCCTACCTCCGATAACCTATTAGAGTCCGTGGAGTTTCCTTCCAGAGACGCCTCAGACTCACCGCTTGGAGCGCAGCTCTCCCCCTCTGGTTCCACCTCTTCCTCCTCAACATCCATCTCCACTGTCACTGGTGGTGCAGTGTCGATGGTTTCAGAGGTAGAGGTGGCCCCTTTGGAGGCAAGCTCTTCATCCTTGCGGTAAACCCTCAGCGTCACCTTGTTGAAGCCATACCTGATGACCCCCTTGGCTGCCGCCAGAGGCTCCATGGACTCTTTGTTTAGGAGGACCATAGCCTGCATGGATGGACCGACCGGAGTTTCCAACTTCCCAATCTTCCAGTTGTGAGTTGGAAGATTGGGGTTGCACAGCCGGAGCATCCGTAGAACTGCGTCCTCTCCCGACGGGGTACTGGGTATCCAGACGCGAGCCCGAGGCCTGGTAGGAATTGCATCCTTCTCAACAGCCTCTAGTCTCGCACCTGGATAAACCTCCCCTAGTCTGCTAACGGCCACCTTATACAACATGGCGGACCGCTCATCCTCACAGGAGATGAGTTTGAAAAGGCCTTGGAACCAACCTGCCTCTTCACATGATGGCACAGGACCAGGAAACTCCTCCAAAATCTGGAAGAGGGTGTTTGCTAAGGCAGCATCCACCCACTTCCACTGTTCGCGAGGAATTGCCTCGTCCTCCGCCGCCCTGTCGAGGACTGCCAAAACTCTCCCCTTGCAACCTTTAACAACCTCACTAAAAGACAGAGGTTTACCGTCTGTCTTTTGCCGTTTGGCATCAGACATCTCGTCCTGAGACCTCTGTCTTTTAGGTACAGGCTTTTTTATTACGGTCTTTACAAGACCTTCGGGCCCTAAGTCGACCCCCTTCGCCCACTGAAGGGAGTCTTTATCCTCCCTGGACATGGAGCTGGGATCTACTGCCTCCAAGCGTCGGCGAATTCTCATCGCCGCCAACTTGTACGAAAATTTTCTTTTGGAGGGTCGAACGGACTTGCTTCCGACCCTTAGCAGACTCTGCTCCGTCTTTGCTTCCCTAGCCGACTTAGTCTGACCTTGCCATAAGGCTGTGGCCGTTGCCGAACTTGTTGGTCCAAGACTGGACAGCGAAGTTCCCCTTTGAGAATCCTGCCCATTCCCAGATTCTCCAGCCGACTTTGACTGACCAAGCTGTGATGCTGTGATCGTAGCCGAACTGGTTAACCCTAGGCTGGGCAGTGAAGCTCCCCCAACTTTCGAGAGGTTGGACGTGAAGTCCAGAGCTCTTGTCTTCCCCCCTACCTTCAAGGCAGGACCAGCTGCACGAAGGCCAGTGCTGGTCTCACCTAATAAGGTGCCGGCGTTATCGCCATATTACGGTTTTTTACGAGATCCGGACTCAGAAGATTTGTTTGTTTTGTTTTTATCCATGTATGTTCCCACGAGTACAGAACGCATATGTCCACCCACGCAGAGGTCCAGGTGCGTGGGTAAGGCTGGTTAATACCGGAGGACGCCAGGTATCAGGTATGCTCCGTTAGCGATTGGGTTATTTTTATAAAACTGGGCCCCCAACCTGACTGATCGTCAGCACGGATCGCATAACACCTTGATCCAGCCCAGAAAGGTCAATAATGTAACAAAAAAAGATGCTTACACATTGCCAAGCATCGAGGGCATATTTGCGAGATTGCCGAAGGCAAATCTTATTAGCAAAATAGATTTAAAAGATGCTTTTTAGCAAATTGGCCTTTCGAAGCAGTATAAAGCACTGGCAGCATTTACCGTACCAGGATGCCCTTTGGCCTCTGTATTGCAGTTCAAACCATGTCTCGTCTGACATATCAACTTATCCCTCCTGATTTGCGACATTGCGTTTTTGGCTACCTTGATGACTTTTGCATAGTTTCTGAAGACTTCGAGACACATCTCTCTATTTGAGTAAGAATAGCTGAACAGTTTCGGAAAGCTAACTTAACGATTAAAGTTACTAAGAGTAAATTTTGCGTCAAATATTTAAGATACGTAATCGGAAATGAGGGTATTGCAACCGATCCCGAAAAAATTTAATCAATTTTGTCTTGGCCTGTACCAAAACATATTAAACAGGTCCTTGGCTTTATAAGTCTAGCAGACTGGTATAGACGATTCGTAGAAAACTATTCAGAAATAGTCTTTCCAATCACAGAAACTCTGTCGACGAAGAAGAAATTTGTATGTACCAGAGATGCCCAAAAGGCGTTCGAGAAAGTGAAAACTCTACTCACTTCGGCACCGATACTTAAAAATCCTGATTTTTCGAAAAAGTTTTATGTGCACTGTGACGCCAGTAGTTTCGGAATCGGAGCTGTGCTCGTGCAAATTTCGGACGATGGGGCCGAAAAACCAATTGCCTACATGTTGAAAAAATTAAACACAGCACAACAAAATTACAGCGTTACAGAGCGCGAATGTTTGGCGGCTATAAAGGCCATAAAGCGCTTTCGTTGCTATTTAGAACTACACGAATTTGAAGTGATTACTGATCACTCAAGTTTGGTGTGGCTGATGAGACAACCAGATTTGAGCGGCCGACTTGCGGGATGGGCTTTAAAAATGCAAGCCTATAAATTTACAGTGAGCCATCGCAAAGGAAAAGAAAACATTGTGCCTGGTGCCTTATCCCGCATTTATTGCGAAGAAGTTCTAGCTATTGATGACGTAGGTCCAGAAGTGGACTTAAACTCCATTCACTTTGAAGATAATAACTATGAGGAGCTTAAAATAAAAATTAGAGCAAACCAGGGAAAGTATCCTGATGTAAAAATTATAGATAAATTAATTTATTTTCGAACCAAACATTTTCGTGGAGAAATTGAGCAAGAGCGAAATTCGTGTAAACTTTGGATACCAAAACAGCTACGTGATCAAGTTATTGCAAGAGCTCGTGAGTCTGTAATTTCAACTCATAGTGGTATCACAAAAACTTTAAACCTGATTAGACGACACTTCTATTGGCCAAGAATGATAACTGAAATTAGAGAATTTGTTAGAAAGTGTGAAATATATAAAACAACAAAGGCACCAAATGTAAGTTTAAGACCGCCAATGGGGTCGCAAGCTCAATCTCTTAGGCCTTTTCAACGGTTATATGTTGACATTTTGGGTCCTTACCCACGCAGAAGAAACAGACACATTGGGTTGCTTATTGTTGTTGACCATATGTCAAAATTTCATTGCTTGTGCCTACTCAAAAAATTCACTTCGACAATGGATCGCAATTTAAGGCGAATGAATTTAATGCATTCATGACAAAACTTGCAATAACTCACATGTTTACCGCAATGCATTCCCCGCAATCGAATGCATAGGAACGCGTTAATCGTTCTATTATTGCGTCCATAAGAGCTTACTTAAAAGATGATCACCGTAGGTGGGATGAGAACAAAACTGCAATAAGCTGCGCCCTCAGAAACTCAGTTCACCAATCTATTAATTGCTCCCCATATCACGCTCTTTTCGGCTTAAATATGATAACTCATGCGTCTACTTATGCATTATTAAAAAATTTAAATCTCCTGGATGAAGCCAAAACCAAACTAAATAGGGATGACCAACAAGCGATTATACGAAAAGGCGTATGTAAAAATATTAAGAAAGCTTACGAAAATAATATCAAACAATATGATTTAAGATCTCGCCCAGTTTCCTTCGTAATTTTGAAAACCAGTTTAATGCGAAACTAAGTCCCGTATTCTTGAAAGCAAGGGTGCGTGAGAAGCTTGGAAATCATTACAACGTGCAAGAAGACTTACAAGGTAGCCCAATAGGCACATTGCATGCAAAAGATATCCATCAGAAGCACTTGCGTTTTCCGTCTAATATGTACTTCTGTTTAATAACAGAGTATTATCTGGTTTGTAATGAACAATTCTTGAATTTGGTGCCGTATGTATTAGGTCAAAATTTTTGAAAATTTAGCAAGGCCATTAACCATTAAGTTATGCTCGAAGAAACTTTCAAGCATATTTGAAACAGAAAGCTGAGCCCTGAATTTATTCTTAAAGTATGCAACTTCAGTAGAAGAATTTATTCTTCCTTTTCCGTTGATCTTTCGATGTAATAAGTTGTGTTAGCTGATTAAAAAAACAAATATGCAACAATAATCTGGAAAGTTTTTACACATCAGAAAAAGTTCAGTTGTGTAAATCATTAATTTTAATTGTTAAAATGCTTAACGCAATATTTTTCTATAATCAATTAAATCGCGAAGTTAATTTAAATGCAATTCTTGAGTTTTCCCGACATTTTTCTTTCAATAGATTTATTTTTCCGTTTTCCTAAAACGTGCAAAATTAAGTCACCATATTATCCAAATATAAAACTGAATGCAATTGTTGCTAAAATAAACTGCACACGCTTGAAGACAATTGTTGCTTATAATCAAAATTAGCTTCACGGCTCGAAATCTTTTGTTTGGCAACTCCCGAATTCTAACTTTAAAATTCATGCGATAGAGTGATCATTTCTGAGTAAAATGAGAAAAGAGTAAGCGTGAAAAAAAATTTGGTTAATTTTTTATCTTAAGTTGATTAATGCAAGTTTGCGTGCGAAAAAAAACATTGAAAAGGTAGCTGCTATATAATTATTTTTCATAATAAGAATATTAGTTTTTAGCGACTGATTATTATATTAAGAATTATTACATTGAACTTGCAGTCATTTTGCAAAGACCAATATGATCGTAAAATTTTACTTAATTGATCAATGCTTTTTATTCAACAAACATGACAAAGATAACAAATGGAACAATTTAACCTGGTAATTGGTGACATATGTTTCGGCTATTACCACATATATACACATTCTAACTGGTCTGATGAGGCTATGTATATACATATGATTGCAATATTTCATCTGATGAAGATCAAGATACTGATGATGAAGGCGAATAGGATTTTTTGGAAGAAGCGCGTGAAGAAATTTTAGCAAGTGGAGAGGAAATAGAAACGGATTTATTGGAAAACGTGATGGAAAATAACCGAAACCCAAATAGTGATGATGTCACAAATGATGATGATAAAGACGTAAGAGGTAGAGTTTGTTTGGAAAAGTGGACGCATCTAAATTGAAGTGGAGAAAACGGGAAATGGATGCCGTCGATGTGGTGTGGAAGGGAATTGCAGTAACTGATGATGAGTGTCAGGTAAAAATACCTATTGAATATTTTAAAATGTTTTTCGATGACGTGGTTTTTGAACTTATAAAATCGCAAAGCAATTTATATGCGATGGAAAAAAGGGTATAGAACTAAAATACACGTCTTTTGAAATGAGACAATATATCGGTTTACTATTGTTTATGGGCATTAAATAAAATACCACATAAAATACCACAAACAAGAATGATTTGGTCAAAAAAATTAAAATTTAATATAATAACTGACGCCATGACCCGACAAAGACTTGAAAAAATTAAGACTTGTTATCACCTCAATGAGAAAAGGGTGAACCAAACTTTGACAAATTGTACAAAGCGATTTTGCTTAAAAATAACTTCAACCTCTTGCCTCCAGAGGAATTCCAGTGCGTGGATGAGCAAACTATTGCATGCAAGGGTAGATCGACCCTGAAACAATATAATGAATGAAGATGTTTACCAGAGCTGGTTCATCAGGTATAATTTATGATTTTGCCTAACATGTCGGTGATGGAACGTGTTCAACTTACGGGCTCGGAATATCGTCAGATATTGTATTATATTTAGCATCTAACATGCCAAAGAATCAAAATTTCAAACTTTACTTTGATAATTGGTTTACTTCGATTAGTCTCATGATTGCTCTTAAAGAGATGGGTATACTATCTTCTGGAACCGTCCGACGAAATGGGATAACAAAATGTGATCTCCTCTCAGAAGTCGAATTAAAAAAAAGGGCAGGGCTCATATAACATGAGATGCGAAACCACCAACAACATTATTTCGATTTGCTGGTACGATAATAAAGCTGAGACGCTTTTGTCCACCCATATGTCTTATAACCCTATGGGATCCTGCAAGCGTTGGAGTGGTACAGAAAAAAAACTATTAATATTCCACAACCAGCTATAGTGGAAGACTACAATCGACATATGGGTGGAGTTGATTTATTGAGCTTTAACCACAAGTCAAAAAAGTACTACATGCGAATTATATACTGGTGCATTGGAGCAGCTGTGGTAAATGCTTCGCTTTTATATCGAAAGGATTTCAAGTTGTCCAAAGCCTTTGGTATACCGATAAGTCTTATATACTTTCAAATGGAAAAGATAATAAAAATTTTGTCTAATGTACATATTGGGTACAGCATCGGTAGTGATGTACTGTTGAGAAGTGTAGGTCATAATTTCATTACGATTTATTCTCGTAAAAAAAAAAATCATAATTAAAGGCAAAATGCTCTGACAGTTTGCAGGAATTTTGAAAAAAAAATAATTTGGTTTCTAATTTTACAGAATGTGTTACATAAAAATTTGACTTTAATATTTACCATCATATTTTATACACATCACATTTTTGGCGGCGGTAAAAATTGCATTACCCTATTGGACAAAGCAACATACCTAGTTTCATCGTATTTCCTCCGAGTGCTTTCGCAAAATCGTCTTAGTGACACAGCAACAGGATGTGAGATTTGACACCAACGATTAGTTAAGCAGATCAGAAAGGTGAAACGGTAACCAATGCTCGAGTTTGTCGAGCGGGATCAACAAGATCGTGTGGTATATAATTTTTTTTTACTTGAAAGAAAATCGTTGATATTGTTAAAAGATCGGATAAAATATGTGAAATTAAGAATTATTACATTGAACTTGCAAACATTTTGCAAAGACCAATATGATCGAAAAATTTTTACTCAATTGATCAATGCTTTTTTATTCAACAAACATGACAAAGATAACAAATGGAACAATTTAACCTGGTAATTGGTGACATATATTTCGGCTATTACCACACACGAAGGCGGATCGAAAATGATGCTGTTTTCAACAGATGGCAACACTGGGCATCATATGGTAATTTTTTTCCCCGCGTAGAATCTGTCAATAGGCTTCATGTAAATTTTTGGCGCGTTATGTCATTTAGTTTTTGCTTGGCAGCCATATAAGTCGGATAACTTTTAACTTTTCTTGTAAAATGGATAAAACCGATTTTCGCTCATTGATTAAACATTATTTCTTACGTGGAAAAACCGCGAACGAAACAAAGGAAAAGCTTGATAAATATTATGGCTCATCTGCTCCAGCGAATTCAACCGTAATTTATTGGTTTGCTGAATTTAAACGTGGTCGTACGAGCACTGAAACAATGCCATCATCAGGAAGGCCAAATGAGGTGACTACTGAGGAAATGATCAACAAAATCCATGATATTGTTTTGAATGACCGTCGAGTGAAGTTGAGAGAGATTTTCGACATTGTAAACATTTCATATGAACGTGTATTCAACATCTCACATGAACATTTGCATATGAAGAAGCTATCAGCCAGATGGGTGCCGCGATTACTCACAAATGATCAAAAACGAAACTACCTCAATTGCAATGGCTAAATTCCATGAATTACGTTACGAATTGTTGCCGCATCCACCTTACAGTCCAGATTTAGCACCGAGTGACTTTTTCCTATTTCCAAACTTAAAAAAATGGCTCGCGGGAAAGAGATTCACATCAAATGATGAAGTAATCAACGAAACAAACTCATATTTTGAGGAGTTCGACAAAACCTACTATTTGGATGGCATCAAAAAGTTAGAATATCGTTTGACCAAGTGTATCGAGCTAAAAGCGGACTATGTTGAAAAATAAAACAAAATTTAAAAAATAAAATTGGTTTTCATTGTTAAACCGGATCATTATCAATCCGCCCTCGTATATACATATTCTCATATGTATATACATAGCCTCATCAGACCAGTTTTTGGTTAATGTTGTACATGGAATCGAACCCCTGACCGTTCTTGAATTGCAATGTTGTTTTTGACGGTCGCTCTTAACACTTGAGCTGTTGGGGACATGACCTTGAGGTGTACAATGTGCGCTTATCTATTTCAATCCACACATAATGTTCCATTTTTTGTTATCTATATACTTGTCACTTTCTCGCTTGTTTGCATAGCCGTTCAGCCATTGGCTTAAAGTCGTGCTATGATTTATTTTTCGAAATTGTGGCATTGCCAGCCATATATTTAATGAAAATTGGAGTGTTCTCCTTATGTTTAAGAAAATTAGTTTAAGCGACTGATAATTTATTATATTAAGAATTATTACATTGAACTTGCAGTTATCGCAAAGACCAATATGATCGTAAAATTTTTACTCAATGGATCAATGCTTTTTTATTCAACAAACATGACAAAGATAACAAATGAAACAATTTAACCTGGTAATTGGTGACATATGTTTCGGCTATTACCACATATATACATATTCTCATAGGTATATACATAGCCTCATCAGACCAGTTTTTGGTTAATGTTGTACATGGAATCGAACCCCTGACCGTTCTTGAATTGCAATGTTGTTTTTGACGGTCGCTCTTAACACTTGAGCTGTTGGGGACATGACCTTGAGGTGTACAATGTGCGCTTATCTATTTCAGTCCACACACAATGTTCCATTTTTTTTTTTGTTATCTATATACTTGTCACTTTCTCGCTTGTTTGCATAGCCGCTAAGCCATTGGCTTAAAGTCGTGATATGATTTATTTTTCGAAATTGTGGCATTGCCAGCCATATATTTAATGAAAATTGGCGTGTTCTCCTTATGTTTAAGAAAATTAGTTTAAGCGACTGATAATTTATTATGTTAAGAATTATTACATTGAACTTGCAGTTATCGCAAAGACCAATATGATCGTAAAATTTTTACTCAATTGATCAATGCTTTTTTATTCAACAAACATGACAAAGATAACAAATGAAACAATTTAACCTGGTAATTGGTGACATATGTTTCGGCTATTACCACATATATACATATTCTCATAGGTATATACATAGCCTCATCAGACCAGTTTTTGGTTAATGTTGTACATGGAATCGAACCCCTGACCGTTCTTGAATTGCAATGTTGTTTTTGACGGTCGCTCTTAACACTTGAGCTGTTGGGGACATGACCTTGAGGTGTACAATGTGCGCTTATCTATTTCAATCCACACATAATGTTCCATTTTTTGTTATCTATATACTTGTCACTTTCTCGCTTGTTTGCATAGCCGTCAGCCATTGGCTTAAAGTCGTGATATGATTTATTTTTCGAAATTGTGGCATTGCCAGCCATATATTTATTGAAAATTGGCGTGTTCTCCTTATGTTTAAGAAAATTAGTTTTAGCGACTGATAATTTATTATCGTTAATCCGAATTAATGATTGCAGACCCTAATTCGGATTAACGTTATATTCGGATTACTGAATAGGCTTTTTTTATGTATAATACATATATGAAAGAACTCTATATTCGAAATTAAAACTCAAAGATTTCAAATCAAATTTAAAAAAGAATATAAAAATTTGTGGAAAAAATTGTTCCTTGAGCTATTTTTGGTAATTTATGGTAGGTGAATTAAAAAACAAAAATTTTCTTAAATTAATTTCCCGACGTTTCGCCCGTTGGATCCAGGCTTCTTCAGCCTGTGTCATCATTTTGCTCTCCAAATTTCTGGAAATCTTTTATTAAGTTCAAAAACATCTTGCCAAAACTGATTACACAGGCCGACAAAAATTATACCCAGAAACCAGATTATATATTTCCGTAGGTTTTCGATGCGCTGATTCCGAATCTGGTCGCAGAATTGCTCCATCACGTCAGGTTTTTGAGATATCCTAACCTAAAAGTGCCAAAAATGACGATTTTTCTCAATTTTGAGGTTAAATAGCTCTAAGGATTTTATTTTTCTTGGAAAACTATGAACGGCATCTTAAAGTACTAGTCTTCTTCTTTCAAATGCCGTTGAGTTTGTTTGAATATCTTTTTTTATCTCTGAGATATGGCATTTTGACATAAAATCCTTAGAGCTATTTAACCTCAAAATTGAGAAAAATCGTAATTTTTGGCACTTTTAGGTTAGGATATCTCAAAAACCTGACGTGATGGAGCAATTCTGCGACCAGATTCGGAATCAGCGCATCGAAAACCTACGGAAATATATAGTCCGGTTTCTGGGTATGTATTTTGATCAAATTTTGTCGGCCTGTGTTATTATTCACGGACGCCATCGATGTTCACTCCAAGAAATCTTGTTTGAAATGAAAAATTTGCTCTAGGCTTGACAGCCAGCGTTCACACAAGTTGTGAGGATGGACAAGCCAACAGAAAAATCAAAAAATTTTGAAATCCATCCAACATGAGTGTCAGGCGGCTGCTTCTGGAGTTTACATGAACAAATATTGATAGTTGTCAAGCCATGTTGTACAGCTTGAAGGATCATGTGTACGCCCCTATTAATGCTGAAAACACATGTGCAGATTTTCTGCATGCAGTATTCAACATATCTGCAGCAGCGAGATAATTGTATTGAAATGTGAAAGCCCTGACTCCTCTGCGCAGCAAATTTTAACTTGATGATTACTTGCAGCGCTGTGATACTGTGCAGAGCTTACATGTGCTTATGGCTGTTTGAATCAATGTATGTATTTTAATTTTGCTGCAGCAGAATGTCTGCACATGTGTTTTCAGCATAGCACATATTTTGGAATAAGTTACAATTTTATAAAAAAAGTTTGATCAAAATTTCAGGAAAATCTTCATATCTCCAGGCTGTAGATTCAATTTCAAAACTTTGCTTACCGATATTTTGGGACATTAAAGTATTCCTTTCAACACCCATATATCTGACATCCATGCATTAGTTCCCAGCTTATAGTCTAGCTATATCTGGAACTTCCTATGTGTCTATCTTCGAAACTAGATCAGAGCGACACTTTCCTAAAAGTTATTTATGTGCTTTCACCACCCTTTATCAAAAAAATAAGAAATAGAGAATGTCAGCAAATGGGTGGTATGGATAAACTGAGTTAAGTCTTTTACTCGATTTATTTGCTCAGAAATTTTGCTTATATTTATGAATTCCGTATAAATAAAAATTTCAAAATGTCATTTGGAGTATTTACTCTGTTGTACGATAGCTTTTACTCAGCTTCGTATTAATAAAAACAGAAAAAGCTACATTCATTCCAAAAATCTTTAGTCTGCTACTTTGTTGACTCAAAGTATTTACTCTGACTATTTTGCTTAAAGTTATTTGTTCTTTTACCGCATTCAGTCGTTTAATTTTGATTTTACGCGCTATCAACGCAGAACGTATTAGAATTATAGTTAGGCCAGACAAGACTATAATCACAGATCATGATATTTGGCTAAAATAAGAAGCTCGTTATTTCATTTTGGGTAAGGAAATTAGTGCACCCGATTGAGCACGTCAACAAATTGCAGAAATTGGAACATGTTTACTCTAGCTGAGATTCTGAATTTTTTTTAGGGGTGAAAAGGGGGTTAAAAATAAATAAAAATTACGTTTCTGCAAAAACGATTATAAGTTGAGAACTGCTGTATGAATATAAGGAATTTGTATGTTGAATGATATTTTGATATTGGAGATATGACGATTTTGCTGAAATTTTGACAACTTTTTTTTTAGAATAACGTAATTTATTCCAAAAAATGTGTTGATAACCTATATTTTTATTAGCATGTCAAGAAAGCTTATTTTTTTTGCTTTAAAATGATATCGTAAAAAGTAAAATAACTTTGATGAATTTGGTTTTAAAATATATAGTAATTATTTACTTTAAGGGCCTCTTTCAATTTTCTGGAATGACTAGTATGTTGTACAGTTCAGTATGCTTATCAATAATTTATCCATATGTTGAACGCGGAAAAAAGTTTTTTAAAAAAAAATTTCATCAAAATTTCAGAAAAATCGGTATATCTCCAAAATTATAACTCAAATTTCAAACCTTATAGATCATTATATAAGACCATTAAATTATCTTTTTTATGAGACCCATATTTTAGAAATTCATACTGGGGTTACCAACTTATAATCGTTTTTAAAAAAACTATGTCCGGAACCTCCGAGGGCTATATCTCCGAAACCAGATCCAAGCGAAATTTTTTTTTCTTATTTTTGTTTTATTTTTAAGCCCCTCTTACCCTTTAAAAACAATAAAATTGGAGAATGTCAGCTTAAGTAAACTTAAGCCGCAACTTATTAGCAAAATCGGCGTAATAGATTCACTTCAGCTCGCAATCGCAATTTTTTCAGGGCAACTAGTGCTACAAATGGATTTTCATATCATACCACTTGTGCCGATTGTGATGGCATATAACGTGCGTGAAAAAAACAGTGCAAGCCATGAATACTTGGTTACGATAAAAACTTTAAGCAGTTATATCGGTTTACACATCGGAATATGGACTATTTGGCGCAACATTTTTACCTGAAAATTTGAAACAGCGCGGTGGCGCAATCTCTTATGTGCAGAAAATCGCTTAACTCAATCAAAGAATATGAAAATGTAATGAAACTCTCGGCAGAATACTAATACCAACGTAAAACGAAAATTTATTTTTTTTTTTCATTTTGAAACTCACCCGGGCATGGTGACTATTTTACATATGGCTTTACCACTTTGGGTGTTTTATTCCAAATTGTGATTAGAATTAAGTTTTTTTTTTGGAATTTGTCGATATATTACTTATTTTTAGCCAAAATCGAGATAATAATTGTGTAGTGAAATCATGAATACCCTTATTCCATTCAACGTTTAACGTTAGCTCTTATTACATTAATTTGCACTCGCGGTTGTTGTACAACAAAAATTCAAATGTTTACGTTATAAATACGTACGAAATTTTGCAGTCGTTCAAAGACTATCCCAACAAAATTTCTGCAGAACAACAACAAAAGATAAGCGCATTGACACCACACTTAGCCAGTGCGCCACACAGAACAACAACAACACTATAAAGTGCATAAGAATGCATTTGACCATAGTGTCATTCCTTTTTAGTTTCAAGGCCACAAAATTGATTCCAATAAATGTTTGGAATCAATCAATCAGAAAAATTGATACAAATACTAAAATAAAAGAGGAGGAGTTTTAATTAATAATACCGTATAGAAATAGCTTCTAGTATGTAAGTGTGAAAATAAAGATATATGTATTGGTTTAAGAATTTGATATAAAAAGGGGCCGATGGCCAAAATAGAGACGGAGTTTTAACACAGCTTGAAATACTGCTGTTTGTACAAACAAAGCTAAATAATACCAGCTCTTTTAATATCAAACAGGCTTTATAAGTTAGCCTTAAACAACAGCTTAGTCTAAACAGCCGAAGTTCAAAAGTAGAGGGTGGACGGCATTTTTAAGCGCCAAGCCCAAATTATTAGCTGGGCAGGGAATCCACTTCTAGATCCACCACATGATAACTTTAAACATCCGTTGAATTACTACAATTGAATAAAATTAAGAAATAAAGCAGCAGACGATACTCTTATCAATTTTATAATTGATAATCAATAAAATTAATTTTTTTTGTGAAAATAATAACATATGGTAACATATAGAGCCGTCACATTCAATATTGGACTTCACCACTAACAATTCCAAAACTTTGAAGTAGACACAAGCAGGATTTGTAATAATTTTCATTAATTAACTAATTTTTCTTTTTGTATTTGTTCAGATAAATCAGTTCTTCTTAAAACTACTTTTGTAGAAAATGACGATGCTATGTTTCGTTTTGATTATCAACCTGAGTTTCTAAAATGGTCACTGTAACCGCCCGGCTGGAAAGGGGAATAGCATGTTGGTGTACGACATGGCTGGCTTTTTATCACTCAAAGTGGTTGAAATAAACTTTTTATGTGTGCATTTAAAGTTACGCAGCAAACGTGTTACGCCTTTGCTGATACGCGAAATAACGAGGCGTGTCAATTTGACGGGTATATTCAAGCTGCTTATATGCTTGGAGCTAATGAATGATGCATTAATTTCTGCCAAAAATATACAAATTGTTGATTTCAACGCACTCGATTTGATGGACAATAAAAATTAAAAAATAATTAATTAGTCTGTATTAATATATTTCTAAGAACTTTTCCCCGAGGCTATTGAACTTGTAGCTGCAACGGATTTTGAATGTAGAATGCCAATAAATTTTGCCATTAAGGATAGCGATGGGCAAAATACAAAAATAGAGCTATTTGTGGCTCCTTGCAACAAACACATCGGTTTTCTAAAGAAAAATAGCCAAAACGGAAAACACAAGCACTACTCCCACTGCTACGCAAATTTTTATTGACTCTTTTTCGAAATTAGGGTTGGGGTTTTTTTATGATGTAGTTGATGCTTTTGTTGTAAGTGGCACTTTCTTTAAAATTTTTGTCCATCTATCATTTAGGGAAAACGAAGCGATAGAAGCTGTCGACATTCTCATTTTCACAATAACTTCATTAGATAATATAATATTGCGGTTAAAATCTGTTTTGAAATGAGCACGCCAAAATTTACATCTACTCCACATAACTGCGGGATAATTAGGATACATGTTGTTCGTCGCATGAACATCACTTATAATATTCTCATCCGGCTCAACATTATTCTTAAATAAAGCAAACAATGAAAAGTAACAAGCTTACTTTCGGTGAATAATATACCTGTTTCTATTTGCGGCTGCGACCTAGTTGCCGTTGGGCAATGTAATTCCGTGTTGTAGCTGCAAGGAAACTTAAATTGTTTTAATTCAATATTAACAAGATTTAATCAATAAAAAAGAATTAAATTACTTTAATTTCTTAATTTAAATTATGTGATAGCCTACCTTCCTTCTCGTTGTTTCGATGTTTTTCAACTGTCAATTTTGTCAAAACTTCAAAGTCAGCTGTCCTTACCCACCAAAGCTAAGAAAATTTCACCTTACCCACGGATGCAATAATGCTTTCCTTTCTAGCAGCCCTCGTTCAAACATGAGAGCACTTTACACCTCTCACTTGTTAGGAAACCCCCGTGTCGACAAACATAAGACGTCGACGTCGTTTTTTAAGACGTCGTCGTCGTTTATTTTAAAAAATTTCTTGATTTCTTCTTACATTCATAAACCATTTATACATAACTCTGAATAATATGAAGCATCTTAAATACACCCAAATAATATTTAAAGATTTTTAAAAAGCAAAAATGCGCTCAAATACTCTTGCAAGGTCCAAAAAACCGTGCAATTCCCTTTTAAAAACTTCATAATAGGTCTGCATCATCCGAAAAAAATAGGTAAATATTTATAAATATTTATAAAGTTTTACCACAAAAAGTGTATCATCCGGAAAAAAAGTAGTGGTTGAGAGAGAAAAAATGAGAGTAAAAAATCAGCTGATAACTTCCCCTCCAAAAAAAAGTTTAATTTTTCACCCAGACAAATTTCTTGTAGCTAAAACTTGAAGACTGTCAAAATCGTAGGCAACGAGACTAGAGATGACAAGCGAGGGAAAGAAAATTGCCTGTCTCAATTGTATTTCCCCATTACTTGCCTAATAAAATATTTTTCAGCAGTTCATTTATTTCACTTGTTGAAAGGTTGTGTTAAGAAGGTGCAACATAACAAAAAGCTGGAAATCAGAACATTTTTTGGTAAATGGATTTATTCAATTAAATAGATGAGTGATTTTTGAATGAAAAGTAATCATTAAGTTTAATGTCTCCTAAGTTATCTACCAGATCATTCTTTTTGAAATATTGTTTTTCGATGCCAACAGCTTTAAAATATGAAATTGGAAATGTCATTTTGGTAAATTTAAACCTTAAGGTAAATCCATTATTTTAATACTAAACAATAGTTTTAAAATTCCCTTTATTCACTCAAATAAAATCTGCAAGCAAATATTGTGGCTCAAATTTACTTTCTGATATATTGTCATAGCAAATAACAAATGGGTCATTCCATCTATAATGGGCCTATCATTACCCTCATGTTTTTTAAATAGGTTGAAACTTTTTTCAGTGATTGGTCTATCATGTAGAAGATATAAAAAACATCGATAAAATTTTTTTGACCAATATTATTGCTTAAAAAAAAAGTTTCAAATTGTGTTAAAAAAAAATCGTAAGTAAAACAAAAAAGTTCATTGATGAATATAAACAAACCAACACAATCCAAAATAGCTTTTATATTATTTTTAGGTAGTTGTGTACTAGTGGATGACAAAAGAACTGCAAATCTGAATAAATGAAGGCCTGAATGGTTTCTATGTGGTAAAATATAAAAAAAATGGACCTTCCAAGAAAACATCACTATCACAAATACTCCATCATCGATTTCAACTTTTTTAGGCTCAAAATTTTCAGAATATATAGGAGTACTATCCCTGTAAATTTTATCCATGTTTTTTCACCCTGTTTGATTTTACAAGCATTTAAAATTAAGATTTATGACTTGCAATGTAAATTGAAACATTGAGAATGAAAACGAGAGAATAAAATTTGAACTGATTTCAGCCTTTTGAGGCTCAAAATTTTCAGAACATTCAGGAGTACCATCTCTGAAAATTTCATTCATTTTTGTTAACCTTATTTCATTTTACAGGCATCTTAAGTTAAGATTTAGGATTTGCAATGTAAATTGAAACATTGAGAAGAAGACTGAGAAAATTTGAATATTCCGTTATATTTCTTTCATAAATATTCCACTGTATACACACACTTTAAATGCTTGTAAAATGAAATAAGGTGAACAAAAATGAATGAAATTTTCAGAGATGGTACTCCTGAATGTTCTGAAAATTTTGAGCTTAAAAAGGCTGAAATCAATTCCAATTTTATTCTCTCGCTTTCATTCTCAATGTTTCAATTTACGTTGAAAATCATAAATCTTAACTTTAAATGCTTGTAAAATCAAATAGGGTCAAAAAACATGGATAAAATTTACAGGGATAGTACTCCTATATGTTCTGAAAACTTTGAGTCTAAAATAGCTGAAATCGATGATGGAGTATTTGGGAAAGTGATGTTTTCTTGGAAAGTCAATTTTTTTTATCTTTTACCACATAGAAACCGTTCAGGCCTTCATTTATTCAGATTTGCAGTTTTTTTGTCATCTACTAGTACACAACTACCTAAAAATTCTATAAAAGCTAATTTGGATTGTACTGCTTTGTTTATATTCTTCATTGAATTTTTTTGTTTTGCTTACGAGTTTTTTTTAACAAAATTTGGAACTTTTTTTTAAGCAATAACACTGGTCAAAAAAATTTAATCGATTTTTTTTTACATCTTCTACATGATAGACCAATCACTGAAAAAAGTTTCAGCCCATTTATAAAACATGAGGGTAATGATAGGCCAATTATAGATGGAATGACCCAAATACAGTTTTTTTAAAATTCACTTCTTTTTGAAGCCCTTGCACACATTTTAATTATTTAAGGCAAATAATGAACAAGATCTAGAAATTTCAATCAAATATTAGAAATTGTTCGAAAAATGCTACACGTTAAATAACCTTCGTATGACGTCTAATTTTTGTAAATTGTTCCAAGGATTTTAAACGTATAACGGTTTTTGAAAAGCTTTATCGCCGACTCGCACTGTCTATAACTCCGAAAGTAGATGCGCGTCACCAACTTCTGTTTCCATATTCGCTTTTTAAGTAAATTTATGCTCAAGATATAGAAATCAGGTACAAAGCTTTAAAGTCGGTCATGAGCTATATCCTATTTATCAATAAAATTCTCAAAAATGTTTCACTTAGCTTGCATTCAGAAAGTATTTACCAAATAGTCATACAACTACGACACAGGTTCTAACTCCAGAACCCTGCCATTGCTTGTTTACTAAAACACGAGCAACCTTTTTTGACAGTTTTCATTTTTACCCATTTTTGTGTATCATCCGAAAATTGTGGTGATTCGACTAGTCAGAGAAATTTCAGATTTTACTCTCACGAAAATCGCAATATGACACTTTTCATTTTTACCACAAAATCCGGATGATACAGACCTATTTTCGCATATTTTTGAATAGTTTCTTGTTTCACCGCGGAGTTAAGAAGCTGCCACACTGTCGAACACATATTGCTTATCACGTTAGATGTGTGGAAATATATTCTCGCTGAGCAATTTAATTACCCTGAACGAAAAATATCAATATTGCGAATACGCCAATTTAACTATTTTTCAGATTGTGAGCCAATTTGACAGGTCATCCATTTATGAACTAAAAAGTGTTTCTGAATGCTTAAAATCATAAATAGACGGTATCAAAATATATAAAATTTCAATATGGACTACGTAAATTGAAATGCGATCGCAAGCGAAACTGCTTTTAAAAGAAACTCTGATTTCATACCTATTTCTAATTCAATTGTATCGATATGGTTGATATTTTAATTAAAAATCGGTGATAAAAGAAAGACTTAAATCACTTAAAAGTTATTAGAAAATTTTTCTTAATGATAAGAACAAACCAGATATGTATGAATATAACATTTTTATTGCTCAGACATATTTTTTCTGAATTTTTCTCTTCAACTTTTGGAAAGTAAATATTCGCATTATTATGGTTGTGGTTATATCTATCGCCGTGACTGCAGATGATAATTCAATGATACATAGACGTTATTAATATTGAACGCATGTATGCATTATTGTAATTAATCCATTTAAGAACTAAGTCTTATGTTATGCATTAATACTATTTTAATTTCCCAAGATTTTCCCAAATCGCCCAATAACACCCACAATCGGGAGTAAATTTCTATAAAGTTAACTTTTCAACACACGGCATCACTGGTTTTAGCGAATTTTGACAATCAATACGTGAGAGCATGATTTAACTAACATGGTTACTGCACTGAAAAATGTTGCCTCTTTCTCTTATTTTCCGTCCACAGAATAAGTCAAAATTGAGCAAAACAAAACGTCAAAATTTTGTCAACATTTATGTTTCGCATGTGAATTGCATTTATTGTAATTTCAAATAAATGTTCAATGTGCAGTCAAGTTTTGCAAAAATAAAATAGCATTATAAAATCAAACAAGAAAACAATGCTTTACATATATCCTCGCAAAAATTTTAATACTTCCATGTCCTTAACCTGTAGAGTCACTTGTCCACGATGCAGCGTCAATGTGTAGGCATCCTGTAACTGTTGCACAACATACATTTCTGCGCTTTCTTGCAAGGCTTCGAGGGCAACTCCTGATATACGGTTCACCCCAGTACCACGGCCAGTATTAATCAAAATTTCTTATATTAAGCGTCCAAAAGGTAAACGCTGTACTAGAAAATCTGTGGAAAAACAACATGTGGCACTAAAAATCCTGGCATGGTGCATCAAAGCGTTCTTACCTAAAGTCTGCATTAATTGAAACAAGGTTCTAAGTTGAAGTGTCATGCGCTATTTACGACGACCTATACCAGATTGCCGTTCTTTAACTGACGAACGGGTAGGTTCCCGTTGGTGTTGCGCTGCGGGTGTTCGATGTTGTTGCGCTGCGGGTGTCCGTTGGTGTTGCGCTAGAGTTTGGCTAGTCTTCTTGCGTGCCGTAGGTTGTTTATTTATTGACACATTCTGAGCAGCTCTGCTTGTTGATGGTCTATATGGATTTACGGTTCGTCCGGTGAATTCTAGTCCGTAATTAGTTGCATTATCCATTTCTTCTGGCGAATGAAATTCCTCAGAGGATTCGCTGTGTCGGAATCACCAAAAGTTGGTTGCAAATTTGTTCCAGCTTTTCTCGATCTTCGCGGCATAACTTTTCTTTCCTTAAAAATTTTTTAATATATTTGCTCCAAGCGCAATTTGATGCACAGAAGCCATGGCTTTTGCCATATTGTAAAATTTTTACGATTGATTACGATTTTGACAAGCGCTGTGGACTCTCTCTGTGTCACATTTTCAAATTTTGACAATTTGCTTTTACCTTCTATAATTCTACCATGCGTGAGAGTGAAAATTTTGGCGCAAAAGACTTTCATTTCTTTGCATATTCTTTGATATTAAATCAGAGTCATAAGACTGAGTAAAGTAAAAGATTATTCATACGAATTATTGGCTTTTACTCAGATAGCATTTACTGAACTCGTTATTCTTACTTCGGAGTAAAAGCATAATTTACTCAGTTTTTATTAATATAACCTATATATGAGGAAATTCTTGAGAGAAAGTTTTCCAGTTTAAGGGCAAGAAGGGAAAAACGAAAGGGTGGTGTACAGAATTTGTCGTACCCATGGTGTAATAACCACTGTGGAGTAATTATGACACTTCTCTCATAATTTTATGGGTATTGGAAATTAATAGACTCACATTGACATTCATCATCAATTCGATATTATTGTGTTTCGTTATATATTTGATACATCGTTGTTTTGATTATTGGGACCGATCAGCAACTTCAACATTTTTGAATCGTTTTCAGCAAGTTTTTAGTGATCAAAATTCTGATGTGAACGAAAAACTACGCTAAATAGTGCATCGTGTTCCGATCCGACAGTCATGTCTTTTTTGTTATTAATAAACAACAACAGCGACTAAATTTCTCAGAAATAAAATAGTTTGCAACATTTTCAGGACATCGTTCAGAGAATATTCAAGAGCTTTATGCTTAAGCGTTTAACTTTGCTGAACGGGCAATTGACATGTTAGACAGCGTTTACACGAGGAAAATCTTGAAAGAAAGTTTTCCTGTTTGAGGGCAAGAAAGGGTGGTGTACAGAATTTGTCGTACACGCGAAATCCCTTTCGTTCTATTCTTTAGCTGATATTATGCTTGAATTTACGTTTGTTGTGGCGGGTTGACGAAGTAATTGTTCTGATATTTTCTTGCACAAACAAATTCACAAAAGAGAATAGACAAGAATTTCTCAGACCGAATTTGCTCGTGTAAACGTTGACTATGTAAATCTGTTCCGAAATAGATATTGCGAATATCGATAATCGATATCCTTTACAAAAGCCAAGTCTTATATTCTATAATTTTTTGCGTAGAATGATTAATCTGTAATATTAGTCTGTGATATTAACACTGCCTTAAGAAAATTTTTTTCGCGGTAAAAACGCGATGGCAAGGAGAAAAATTTGTTTAATTGTGGAGTTCATAGTTGTTTTTGTTTTTCTCTTGTTTGTTGTCGACTTTTCAGGAGTAACTAAACATTTACTTGAACTGGACTTTAGGTCGACATTTCACTATCCCATGCATGGGAATGTCTTGCGTTATGCACATCAATTACGATTTAATAAGTTGGCTAATGTTCCTGCAACAAATACCTATAATTATACCATTTTACATAATTGCGCTCACAAATGTTCCGGTAAGCAAGCAGGCGCTCCTCGAGTAACGATTTTGATAAAGTCTGCAATTAATCACTTTGAACGGCGAGTCATCATAAGAAAAACATGGGGTTCTGAGTATGAAAGGAGTAATCAAGTTCGTTCCGTATTTCTTTTAGGAAATAGTAATGATGTGGCTCTAGAGAAACTTGTTCAAGATGAATCAAATCAGTACAAAGATATTCTCATGGCAGATTTTATAGATTCATATTACAACAACACCATCAAAACGATGATGGGCTTTCGCTGGGTTGTGGAGTATTGTCCGAATAGTACACATTATTTGTTTGTGGATGACGATTACTACGTTTCAATAAAAAATGTTTTACGGTTTATCAGAAGTCCTATGGCTTATCCAATGAGTACTTCAAATATGCCAAATTCTTGGCCCAGTAAAGATAATGATTTAAACAATATCGATTCAACACATTTCGAGCAGCAGAATCGACTGCACTTTAAAGAAGACGCTGATAGCTTTACTCTAAATGCTTCCAAGTGGCAAAACTTCAAATCGAAAAATTTGATAAATAATTTTCCTTTAGTTGAGCAGAGTTCCACGATCTCCATGAAACTTTATGCCGGTTTTCTATTGAACTCTTCACCACACAGACATAAATTGAGCAAGTGGTATGTTGCTCTAAGTGAATATCCGTTTGATATGTGGCCCCCATATATAACAGCTGGGGCGTATATATTATCCCAGGAAGCACTTTTCGAAATGTATTTTGTTAGCTTTTACACTAAAAATTTTAGATTTGATGATGTATACTTATCAATATTAGCATTTAAAGCTGGTATAAATGCCACACATTGCTCGAACTTTTACTTTCAGAAAGCAAAATATCTGGAACCACGAAGCTATCGAAATGTTATAGCTTCACATGGCTATGGGGATCCTACAAAATTATTGAATACTTGGTTGGAATGTTACACTGCCGGATATGCATGAAAAAGATTTGATATTTAAATTAATAATTATTGTAACAATGCAACTCTAAATAAATATGAAAAATTTCCTGCAATAAAACCCTTAATTTTCAAGGCGTAATTTAAGGTTATCAGATGACCAAGAAACAAATCGAGGACGTTCAAAAAAATTTAAATTTTCCCCGTTTGACTTAAATAATTCTCGAACCTGGAACCTGTTTTTCCCAATTGTTCAAAATTGAGTAAAGAAAAGTTATTGCTTTTCAGTACATAGGGTCTTTTACTAAGCGTGATTTATTTTTAAATTGAAATATGCGTAACAAATTTATGAATGGTAAACAAGTCCATTTTTTTAATTTGAAGAATGTTCTCATGTGTCAGTCCATGTAAGGCATGAATTGTTGCTGGTTTATCAATACAAGCCAAAAACTACACGTTGTAACTAGAAATAATCGAGTGGTGTTAAATCACGTGTTATTGGCGAACAATTGAGTTTATAATTGCAACCAATCATGGAAATTTCCACAATTAGGAAACGTTCATTTGTATATCGAACCATGATTTGTTTGTCTGTAATGAAAATTAATAAATACAACTTACCAGACATCCCTTTTAAAAAATGTGTCGCACTTATTGATAGATTATATATGTATACAGAAGTATAAACGTGCAAGCAAAGAAACATTTTTTTATACTCTACAGCGTGTATATATTCTTAATCAGCGTCACCACCTGAGTCGATATAGCTATGTCCGTCTGTGTGTCTATCAGTCTGTTGAAATCACGTTTACAGGAAAACTAAGCAGGCTAATTCAATGAAATTTAGCACACAGGTCACACCTTGCAAGCTGCTAGCATGTAATGGGCGAAATCGGTTTACGGCCACGCCTACCGCCCATACTCTATGTAAATATACCCAAGTCCATTTTGAAAAAAGTTGCTGCGATTTTGATGAAACTTGGTGATTTGGCGAAGATGAAAACAAAATTAAGATAAGCTAGGTTTTTAATTTACAAAATCACTTAGAGGGGCGTGACACAACCTTAAAATTTAACTTTTATAGCGCCATAACTCGTAAACCGTGCAAGATATTGTGATAAAATTTGGTACACGGATGCAGATCTTACATATCTTGAATTGTGCATGAAATGGGCGGAATTGTGAAAGTGGGCGTGGCTCTTTTTAACAATTCAAAATTTGGATTTCGTATAACTCCAAATTGACACATACAATTTTTATAAAAATTTTAGCGATTAAATTAAATTTGACAGTTGTAAAAAAGTTGTAATGACTATTTTAAGTGAACTATTAGAGAAATTCATTTGATATTTGATGTAAGTGGTTTACTGCCTATAAGGTATATGTGAATCAAAAGCTTACGAAATAGCAGCAGTGGGCGTGGCACCACCCATACAATTAAAATACCTTAAGTGTCATAACTATCGAAATATATGAGCAATCATATTAAAATTTGCTGTAAGAGATTTGTTTATGAAAAGCCATTTCTGGACTGGATTATACCAGTAGGTGTGTCACCACCTTAAATTTTAAGACTAATTTTGGCACATCGCAAACTATACAAGCTATTTTGCTAAAATTTGGTTTGTGCATGTGAATCACGAATATCATTTATTGAACCATATTTCGTGTTTTTCATTTCTATTCTATTTTTTTGAACATCCTCAGACAGAATTCATTCCGTGTATAAGAGGATATAAATTTGAACTTAATAAATAAAAAATATTTATGCAAAAACTGTTTATATGAATATTAATATCACATAGAGTTCTTAAACTTATCAAATACGATTTTAATTTATTTTGAATATGCTAAAATTACTGCAGTTTTTAATTCTCTCTTGTTGTACAGTTTTATTTCACTATGTTTCAAGCTATTTAGTTGTTTTATTGTTCGAGCTTTAGGTACCTCCAAATTATGTTTTTGTCGCGTGTTGTGTTGATGAATACTGTTTCTTGCTGTAAGTATCATTTCGATTTCATCAAACTATATTTGATTTTGTAATTATATTTACATTTCGCAAATATTAGCTGGTTGATGTCTATTTACTTAGTGTATTTGTACAGTTCTCTTATAGGTGCTGTTGGTTTTTTTATTAAAAAGGATTTTGATTGATTTATTCATTAATCTTCCAATCTGCTCGATTTGAAATTTGCTGCATCGACTCCAACTACATGTGTTGTAACGAATTTTTGAGAGAATATGACCTGAATATATAAATTTGGCTGCTGTATTTTTAATATTTCCAATTCGCTTAGCCGCCATTACCATTGGTAGGATTGATTTTTTTAATTCTCCTATATGATGTTCATATTTTAGCTTATCATCCCCAGATATTTAGTATATTGTACTCTTTGCACGTCTATATTGTTTATTTTAACCTTAATATTTATATTAAAGTTTTGATGAGGTCCAAATATCATGCAATATGTTTTTTGTATAGTATTGCTGAGACCATTTCCGCATGCCCAATCATAGATTTTCATATCATAATTAATGTTTGCTTCCAATTCTTTTCCTGTTCTCGCTGTTATGAAATTTGTATCACCTGCGTAAATATTGTACGTTGATTTGAATTGACAACTTTTAACAGTTTTTATATATAGTAGGTAAAGCCTGGGTCCAAGTATTGAACCTTGTGGAACTCAAATTTAACTTGTAAAGCTCTACACTTATTTCCCCATTGATCTTCACTACATGTGGCCTGCTTCTTAAATACCTTTCTATCAAATGATTATAGACCCCTCGGATACCTATATCACTCAATATATTAAGTACTTTTGAGTGTTCAACAAGGTCAAATGCATTTGGTAGATCTATAAATGTAGCTGCAACAATTTTTTTTTTCACCCAGAGCATCATATATTTTTTCCATTGTGGCTGTTATCCAAAAAACCAAATTGATTATTATCGATACTAAAGTTTCGAGTTCTGTTTATATAACAAATACTTTGCTTAAAGCATTGAGTACTGAAATATGTCTGTAGTTATCATAGATGTCTTCTTTCCCTTTTTTGTGGATTGGAGAAATTAAAGCTTTTTTCAAGGAGTCTGGGTAAGTCCCAGTTAGAAAAAATTTATTTCATCAGCCAGTATTTTGCTAATTGTTGGCAAAAGCAATTTCAAGTCTTTTACAGAAATTCCTCTACTCCTTGTGCTGCATTGCTATTAAGGTTTGCAACTATAATATGTGTAACTGGGTTCAAAAATATCGATTTTGGATTTATAATATTAGGTCTGTATCATCCGAAAAAAATAAGTAAATATTTATAAAGTTTTACCACAAAAAAAAGTGTATCCGGAAAAAATGTGGTGGTTGAGAGAGAAAAAATGAGAGTGAAAAATCAGCTGATCACTTCCCCTCCAAAAAAAGTTTAATTTTTCACCCAGGCAAATTTCTTGTGGCTAAAACTTGACTGTCAAAATCGTATGCAACGAGACTAGAGACTCACTTTTGACAAGCGAGGGAAAGAAAATTGCCTGTCTCAATTGTATTTGCCCAATACTTGCCTCAGAAATTAATTTTCAGCACTTCATTTTTTTCACTTGTTGAAAGGTTGTGTTAAGAAGGATCAACATAACATAAAGCTGGAAATCAAAACATTTTTTGGTAAATGCTCAGTTATTCAATTAAATAGATAAGCGATTTTTGATTGGAAAGGAATTGTAAAGCTTTATGTTTCATAAATGATCAACCAGATAATTTTTTCTGAAATATTGTTTTTCGATGCGCACAGTTTTAAAATAAGAATTTGGAAATGTCGCTAAATCAAAGTTACCTCATTTTTTTGATATTTATGTACAATTCCATCCAAAATAATTTTGTTTGAACAAAAAAATTTGGTGTACAATTTTTATACACTATTAAATTGTTAAAAATACCGTATATTCCTTAAAAACCCATGCCAAATGTTTCTGTATTTATAGAAGCAGGTTTGATTCTATCTATGTTGACTGTTATGATTTTGTAAATTTTGAAATATTTTGGTGTTCTCTCAACAACTTTGAATGGACCATCATACGGTTCTTGCAGTGATGTACGAATCGTGTCGTTACGGACGAAAACAAAATTACAAGTCCTGAGTGCTTGAGAGATATATTGTTGATGATGCAAAATGCTTGATTGTTTGTTTTCAACTACTTCTTTAAGTTTGGACAAGATGTCCGATGAATTAGAAATCTGCCTTTTGTGTACTACCATCTGTTGTGGTAACCTGAGAATTTGACCAAAAACCATCTCAACTGGTGAAGCTTTAATATCTTCTTTAACCGTGGACCTGGGCGCTAGAAGAACTAGTGATAACTCCGTGTACTAGTTTGTTTGGTTGTTACTCGCTATTAGAGAAGTTTTTAGTCGGTGGTGAAAACGTTCCACAATCCCGTTAGCTTGTGGATGATAAGCAGAAGTGGTGATACGCGTACTTCTTAAATTTTTGACAAAGTTTCTAAATGTTGTGGATGTGAATTGAGGTCCTCGATCGGAAGTTATTTCCAGAGGAACTCCAAAACTTGAAACGTATTCATTTTGAAGTGTGTCTGGTGTACTGGCGTTGGAATCTTTAATCGGATGCACTTCAGGCCAACGTGTGTTTCGATCAATTAAGGTAAGTAGGTATCTGTGATTATTTGATGTCGGTAAAGGGCCTACTAGATCAACATGAATATGTTCAAAACGACCGTCTCGTATATCTATTTTGTGTGGGATTGTTTTCGTGTGTCTATGTACCGATCGTTGACATCTAATGCATTTTTGTGACCATTTGTTAATTTGTGCGTTCATTTTAGGCCAGAAATATCTCTGCGTTATTAGTCGTCGAGAAGTTCGTGTACCTGGAAGTGAAATGTTGTGTAATTGTTCGAAAACTTGTTTTCGTAATGTTTGTGGAATGTATGGACTTGCTCCTGTACTCGTTTGTTCACACCAAATTTAAATGTTAAGTAGTGGAATGTGTATTTGTTCAAAATTGTAAGTGTGTTTATGTAGTATCTCCTGTAATTCTGAATCTGTTGTTTGTTTTTATACCCTACACAGAGGGTATATTCACTTTATCATTCCGCTTGTAACGCATAGAAGGAGGCCTGAGTCGATATAGCAATGTCCGTCTGTCTGTTTGTATGTGTCTGTCTGTCTGTTGAAATCACGTTTACGAGAAAACTAAGAAATTAATTCAATGATATTTGACACACAGGTCAAACCGTCTTGCAAGCTGCTAACATATAAAAATGGGCTAAATCGGTTTACGGCCAAGCCTACCGCCCATACTCTATGTAAATATACCCAATTCAAATTTGAAAAAGTTGATGTGATTTTGATGAAACTCGGTGGTTTGGTGAAGATGAGAACAAAATTAAGATTAGGCTAGGTTTCAATTTTGCAAAGGGGCGTGGCACAACCCGAAATTTTAACTTTTATAGCGCCGTAGCTCGTAAATCGTGCAACATATTGTGATGAAATTTGGTACACGCATATAGATCTTATAAATCTTGAATTGTGCATAAAATGGGGAGAATTGCAAAAGTGGGCGTGGCTCTTTTTAACAATTCAAAATTTGGATTTTGTATAACTCCAAATTGGCACTTACCATTTTTATAAAAATTTTAGGGATGATACCACTGAAAGCAGTCATCAATACAAGCTTTGTTAATATACTGCAAAATTTCGTTGATGGGCGTGGCACAGCCTACAATATTTATGAACGTTATAAAAAGAGAAGTCACAACGCAATCGTTATGAAATTTCATATGGCCGATAAACTTGCTAAAAGGTGTCTTGCAAAATTTTGGCACTATAGTGCCGGATGGTGTGGCACCTCCTTTATAAGCAAAATACGTTTAATGCTATAGATAGTGTGCTATGAGAGTAATCTTCATAAAATTTTGTGTAGTGGTGTCGGTTGCTATAAGCTTTAAATTAATTGAAACTTGACAAGATTGCATCAGTGGGTGTGGCATCTCCCTCATTCAAATAAAGTTGTAAGTACTATTTTAAGTGAACTGTTGGAGCAAATGATCTGAAATTTGATGTAAGTGATTAGAGCTATATATGAAATATATGGATTAAAAGGTGGCGAAATAGCAACAGTAGGCGTGGTACCTCCAATACAATTGAAATACCTTAAGTGGCATATCTATCGAAATATATGAGCAATAATAATGAAATCTGGTGTAAGGTTGGTTTATGAAAAGCTATTTCTGGATCAAAATCGGACTTGATTGTACCAGTGGGGGTGTCACCGCCCTAAGCTTTAAGGTTAATTAAGGCATGTATCGCAAACTATTCAAGCTATTTTGCTAAAATTTGTTATGTGGATGTCAATCACGAGTATAATTTAATGAACCAAAATTAGGCGGAATTGGAGAAGTTGCGTGGCATATTTCCACTTTTTATTTCTTCTCGATTATTTTAAACCATTTCCATATTCTTGTGATATTTTCAACTTTTTAACTTTTCCCAGTATATTTCATATGTATTTTTTCCACATTTTCAACCTCTTTCAACTTGATTCGACATTTTCATTATTTTTTCATGAATTTTGTATTGTTTCAACATTTTTCAACCTTTTTGAACCTTTTACATTATTTTCGACTTCTTCAACCTTTTCAACGTCTTTTTAACATTTATTTCAAAAGTACTTTCAGTGCAGTGTACACTCAACCAAAAATGTACATAAATTTTTAAGAAAAAGTTTCTTCAAATTATTTATGTATTTTTACTTACGCAATAAATAAAAGTTCATATAAACGAAGAAACGTTCCATAAAATTAGATTTATCATAAGAATTGTTTCTTATAACTTTAAGTATTCGATTCATAAAGTTATTTAGTATAACAAAGTTTTTCTAGAATATGAAAAATCGAGTTTTTGAGATACAGTTTCTTTCTTAAAATTTAAGAAATGTTTGTATTTCAGCATACGTTTAAAAACATTTGCTTATAATCTTAGAAAATTTTCTTATATGGTAAGAAATATATATTTATCAGCCCTTTCGACAAACAAAATGTTATTTTTATATAAGAAACATTTTTTGGATCATAAGAAAACTTTCTTAGTGAACGCTAAGAATATCATTCTCTTTCTGTATAAACAAATTCGAAGACGTTGGCTTTTCTTGCCGATGAAATACTTAACAATATAATAAAAAAGAAGAAAAATGTCGGAAGAAAGAATCCTTTTTATCGAGAACAGTGATACTGTAAATCTGACATCATTTATCGTGAACGCCTCAACTGAACCTGCACTAGTGGACCAAGAAATATATATGTTACTGGAAAGTTGGCGTTTGAATCATATGCATACATTGTCTTCAGGTAAAACCCTCGATGCAATACATTTTAAGTTTTGAAGTGCTCATAAATATTAACTTTCAGAGGAAACATCTATGCTGATGGCTTATATACAGGAATTAACGAAAAATTGGAAAATAGGCGACCGAGCATTATTTGAGCATCACTATGAGGAATGGAGGAAGTCAATATATTGCCCATTTGAATTTGTAGTTCGTTCACGCCAAGATTCAATTACCTCTACAACAGCGCTGTGAAATTCGAATGGTTGAAGCCCATCATCTACAGATGGTACTGAGCTATCTTTTTCGCAAATCCTTCTTTACGATCGCAAAGCATTGACTATTCAAAAGTTTTATGAAAAAGTGTCAATGAATATGTAAATATGGTAAGCTATCACATTCAAAATAAAATACAATAATAAACATTTGTTTCTGCAAGCTTAATGTGAGTTTTTTTTATTACTTGGATAAAGAGAAAGTTAACATATGAAAATTTCTTGTAGGCTAAAAAACACCACTTAAAATAATTCTATGTAACGTTTCTTATGTACTTAAAAAGATTCTTGTATTCTAAGAAACGTTCTTTCAATAATTATATGTAATGTTTCTTATACCTTAAGAACCTTTCTTGAAATATAAGAAAATTTTCTTAAAATATTATCGATATGGACATTTCCATACTGTCGAATGGGACTGTCGTACACTTTTAAAGTGGAATAAAAGTCAAAGTAAATCACGTTTTTTTTCTTCTGTTTCTCAAAGGAATAGCCCTTTGGGACCACTATATTTAGTGGTAAACTTGAGGGCAGACGTACTACCGGTTCCAAGATAAAGGCAATAAAAGAGCCATTCGAATGGGACAAAAAATGGAAGTGCTTTTCATGGCCATTTATAGAAAAGCATAAGTCAGTGAAACCTACCAACATTTTTTAACGCAACTAATCTTAAAATGTTATGGAATAATATCACTTTTTATTAAATTTCGTTCAATTGAAAAATTTTTTTTATTTTTTTTTTACGAAGTATAATATGAGTCGTGACGGGACATTGCGAATGGAACATATTTTTCCGTTATGGTTTACTTGGTAAATTTTCCATGTCTTCATGATTTCTTGATATTTATGTACGTAACAATATTTAAGATTTATATAGTAATTAAAAAATCAAATTTAATATTATTCAAAGTCAAATTAAATGGTCGAGATCAATTTTAAGCAAGAAAATACTAAACAGTAATAAACGTATGTAAATAAAAATTTTTTTCTTGAAAGAATATGCAGTCCGAGCTGCTTTAATTTAGTGACCATCACAAGAAAAGCTATGTATATTTGGGTACCAGGGATGCTTGACACACCCTTCCATTCGTCTACTAATTGTAGTGAAAACTCTTTAATTTGCTTTGAAGAGATGTAATGAATTTGTACACCGTTAATGTTATTTTGTGCGCATTTGAAAAAAGCAAAAGCATCAAGTAAAACAACATTTTTTGATTTAGCTACTTGCCAAACTTTTCTTTTAAAATTAGCTCCTACTCCAGCAAATGCGCCATTTCCATGTGAACTTGCGGAGTAAGTAGTTCCATTCCATGTATTTGCACCGGAATTCTCTTAAAAAATAAAAAAGCTTGAAACAATGATTTTTTTTTTAAACTGCGAGCTGCTACCATCTGAGAAAACAAATATATTTATAAAATTTCCATACTGACTTTGTAACTGCTGTATGAGTTTCGTTAAAAAACAGCAAACGTCTTCCTTGTTGTGGCTTAATATATATACGTATATATATATATGTCCGAAAAATTTTTGTAAAACTTTTGTAATTTAAAGTAAATATATACTACATGAATACAATTAAAAAAAGGAACAACGAGTGCAAAAAAGTAAAATTTAAAATTTTTAGAGCTGTTTGATGTTTGTCCCGACGGGACAAACTTCATGAAACTTTGTTTAAACAAATATTTTGACACATTTGCTGCTGTTCTTAACTACGAAATGAGAACAAATTATGTATTTTGATGTCGGACGGGACATTCGAACATGAACTAAAGCAAATTAAAAATTTACAGTTAATAGAGAATAGTTTGATGTCTTTACATTTTTTTGAGCTTATTGGTGTTGGCAGAGAGATTATTCGGAATGACTATCATCATGTATCATCTCTCTTATATCTTTAAATATTTAAGACAAAATACTCTTTAAAATTACAAAAAAAGAGAAACTGCGGTTGTGTAATTTTGAAGCCGGTTTGCCGACTATTGTGAATGAATTCAAGTATAAATTGTTTGAATTAATAAAATTTGAATATTTTTCTTAGATAATATCAGATAATAACGCTTTTTTAATAACTTTTAATTTTTTTGTCATAGTGTACCTTTCGGTGGAAATGCCCATATGTAACTTTATGAATCCTTTTTCTTAGATTATAAGAAATATTTTTTTGGCTAGGTTTTTATAAAATTTTCTTAGTACATAAGTAGCTTTTCTTATCTGACAAGTACAATTTTGGCTCAGTGTAGGGTATGTGAGTTTCGGCCTGGCCGAACATAACACCTTTACTAGCTTACATTCATTCCACAAAATGACTTACAAATTATGACACAATGAGGTTGAAAATAAACTTTGTACATCATCAGGGAATTAACGCAATTTTAGAAAAGGTCGTAGCTCAATTTTAGACTTAAAAAAGGATCCCCAACCAGTTCAAGGGCCATTTCTGGAAAAAGTTTTACTGCGCCAAAGGATGCCTATATGCTTGTTTGGGTGTCTGCCTCATTAAAAAAAAAGCAATATATAGTTTCACCAATTGATAGAATGATAAAAATTTATTTTGGTGGTCATCTAAAAGGATATTTGGCATCATTTCGCGAAGAAATGTTATGATTTTTTTCTTAACTACTAGCTTTCTAATCTCATTTAGCTTGAAGCTCTAAATCAAGTAAAAAGCTTATTAAAAAGTAATTTGTGAAAATGAAATAGTTCTACCTAAAATATCACCTTTGTTTACAGCACACAAAAACTTTAGCTCTCATGTTTACTTGTTCAAGTACAAGGTTATTCACTCTTTAGACTGAGTGTAGAAAAACGAATTGTGTCAAAAACACACAAAGGTACTAAAATGCACGTAATGCTACTGTAAAAACAGGTTGAATGCGTATGTTAGTTATGCACGGTTACCGTTAGTGATGGTTTCTAACGCTGTCCTGCTATGAGAATGACAGAAAGCTTTATTAAAAAATTTACAAAGATACAAAGGTAGAAATAACGTTTGGACAATTTTTTGAGAAATAGAAAAGGATGACACAACAGTTATATCTAAAATTGTTTGCAATTAGATCAAAATACATGAACAGTCTTAGAATCAGAGTTCGGAAATATTCTTGTATGTGCACTCAGAATGTCGCTTTCATTATTTTATTTATTATGTGTTATCTTTAAATATTTCTCATTCGCCCATGAGCATGAATGCAAGATTGAAAATCGTTATTCATTGCTCCGCACACGTATGCGAGTATCTGTCTCTTTTCACAACAAGTAGCAATCATAAAAGAACGAATGCAAGCCAATAAATTTTCCATTGTCCATGAATGAATGTGAACGATGTGCGAAAGCGCGATAAGCGTTCGTACATGTAAAAATTTTCTGTCGCTCATAAATGTGCGCGTGAAGAAAATGATCTCTATCACGCAGAAATGAATGAGTGCGATCAGCGTTTGTATTTACAACTGATCTTGGAAATTTTATACTTTCTTTCAAAAATTCATGAAATTACATTTTTTTTGCATTTTATTTTTGAAATAAAATAGTATTACTAAGTAAAAAATTAAAGAGAATGTTTAGGGTTATTGATAATAAAATCCAAAGCCAAATAATTACTATTTTCTCAAAACAAAACATTTGTGAAAATTATGGACTTATATTTTAAAAAATAAATTTATTGTACCAATCGATGGGAAAACGCCGAAAAAGGATTTTTGGGGGTGACAGGGTAGGTCGCGGACCATCCTAAAAGAATGTTTCTGGTTCATTTCTCGAAAAATTTCATTGCACGAATTAATGGGGAAAGACCGAAAATGCTTTTTGGATGTGACAGGGGTGGTCCAGATCCTACTAAAGGGATGTTTTTGACCTATTTTTCGAAAAAAGAATTTACTGCACAAATCGATGGGAAAACGCCGAAAATGGATTTCGGAAATGACATGGGTGTGATCCCGACCTTCCTAAAGAGGTCTTTTGGACTCGTTTTTAAAAAAAAATTTTATTGCATAAATCAATCGCAAACGGCAATTTTTGACCCATTTTTCGAAAAAAATTTTATTGCACGAATCGATGGCGAAAGGCCGAAAATGAATTTTTGAAGTGACGGGGGTCGTCCCTGATCTTTTTAAAGGGGTGTTTTGGACCCATTTTTCGAAAAAAAATTTATCGCATGAATCGATGAGAAAAGGCAAAAAATGGATTTTGGAAGTGACAGCGAAAGTCGCCGAACGTCCTAGAGGGGTGTTTTGACCCATTTTTCGAAAAAAATGGGAAAGGGCCAAAAATGGATTTTGGAAATGACAGGAGAGGTCCCCGACCATCCTAAAGAGGTGATTTGGGCTCATTTTTTGCAAACATTTTAACAGTCGAAAATGGATTTTTTCAGTCAAAAAAAATATGTTTAAATTTATTCGGGCATTATAATTTTGACTGAACTAAAGAAACTTTGTTTAACTGAGAAAAATAATATAGAGTAAGTCATCTCATTTTTAAAATACTTTTGGGCGGATTGCCCAAATTCGTTCATAAATCAAAAATACAAATATAAGTTTAAGATAAACAAATTGGTTATAATAAACTTAATGCTACTCAATTGCCATATTCTTCACATGTGTAACAGTCATTCCAATGCAATATTTATTTACTTATGTACAAAACGGTATCAGTCATAATATAACAGAGTTCAGAAATATGCATTTCGTTCATATTCTTCGAATATGCGAAAATTTGCATTCGATCGCTTACATGAACGGTTGGAATTTTTTTGTCATCTTCCGTACAAGAATGGGTGGCATATCCACAACAGAAATAGGAAACGACCGAGTGGATATTTATCCGTGCTCATTCCGATCCACATATAAGACTTGAAGCTACTTTGCAGACTTCTCATCGAATTTCTCTCAACACGCCGTTAAAATCCTTAAACGTCAGTGTCAAAGAGAAATTATCCAATATAATTTTAGCTGATCCCGACTTCGACAGATGCGCTCCTATATCACTAGTTCTGGGCACAGCTATGTATCAAAAAATAATTAAGCCTGGAGTCATTCTAAGCTCAAATGGTCTGCCGGTTACCCAAAACACGATATTTGGATGGATCCTTTCCGGATCGTGCGCAGCCTAAAATTTTTAGCTTAGAAAACAAAATCTACTAAATCGAAACATTTTTAATATGCACTTAAAAAAAAAATTAATGAAATCACTCTCAAGAATTGAGTTTAGCAATTGCAAATGTATTATTCCAATACTACTTTATATTGTCTAAGAAAATTTTGAAAATGAATTATTAAAACCATATATATATAAAATTGTTAGTTAAAAATTTGGTAGTAACTTTATTGCAGACATACTGCAGGTGGGCGGCGATGCTTATGCCAGATGGCAAACCTATTTTCGAAAAATCATATCTCTAGTCGCCAACAGATGTCATTTTGCTTCATAGGTCATAATCTGTTTTTAAATGCATTTATTCCATATGTTGTTATTACCGAAAAAAAATTATGATATTTTTTGTGACCTATAGTCAGAAAAGGTGACATAAAGGTTACTTGGCAAACAAACTTCATTGTGGTAAGAACAAGGAGAGTTTAATAAAAAGCATTTTTTTATATATCCTAACAAGCATCTTTTATTTTTTCTATTTCATATATATATATATAAAATCCTAAACTTTGAACGAGTTTGAGATTTTATTCCAGCTTTGATTTCAACTCCTTTGAATTTTAGAAACCAGAATTTCATCCAGATCTTCAGCAACCCTACAAATTCAGAGATCATTTTCAAAGGCTTAAAAATCACCTACCTAAAATTTTACTTAATATTTCTAAGGTATGCATTTTTTATGGGTCGTTTTCCTTTATTTGATACATGGGTTGTTGAATAAACTTGAATAATATTTGCATTTTTGAATGGCTAAGATGTGTGTTGAACAGGTTGAACAGGTGAAAATTCGCTTTTAGTCTAGCGCCCATCATTGCAAGCATGAATATTTCTGAACTCTGTTATATTATGACTGATACCGTTTTGTACATAATTAAATAAATATTGCATTGGAATGACTGTTACACATGTGAAGAATATGGCAATTGAGTAGCATTAAGTTTATTATAACCAATTTGTTTATCTTAAACTTATATTTGTATTGTTGATTTATGAACGAATTCAAATTATGTTTCGAATAGCAATCCACCCAAAAGTATTTTAAAAATGAGATGACTTACTCTATATTATTTTTCTCAGTTAAACAAAGTTTCTTTAGTTCTGTCAAAATTATAATGCACGAATAAATTTAAACATATTTTTTTTGACTGAAAAAATCCATTTTCGACTGTTAAAATGTTTGCGAAAAATGAGCCCAAATCACCTCTTTAGGATGGTCGGGGACCTCTCCTGTCACTTCCAAAATCCATTTTTGGCCCTTTCCCATTTTTTTCGAAAAATGGGTCAAAACACCCCTCTAGGACGTTCGGCGACCTTCGCTGTCACTTTCAAAATCCATTTTTTGCCTTTTCTCATCGATTCATGCGATAAATTTTTTTTCGAAAAATGGGTCCAAAACACCCCTTTAAAAAGATCAGGGACGACCCCCGTCACTTCAAAAATTCATTTTCGGCCTTTCGCCATCGATTCGTGCAATAAAATTTTTTTCGAAAAATGGGTCAAAAATTGCCGTTTGCGATTGATTTATGCAATAAAATTTTTTTTAAAAAACGAGTCCAAAAGACCTCTTTAGGAAGGTCGGGATTACACCCATGTCATTTCCGAAATCCGTTTTCGGCGTTTTCCCATCGATTTGTGCAGTAAATTTTTTTTTCGAAAAATAGGTCAAAAAAATCCCTTTAGTAGGATCTGGACCACCCCTGTCAAATCCAAAAAGCATTTTCGGTCTTTCCCCATTAATTCGTGCAATGAAATTTTTTCGAGAAATGAACCAGAAAAATTCTTTTAGGATGGTCCGCGACCTACTCTGTCACCCCCAAAAATCCTTTTTCGGCGTTTTCCCGTCGATTGGTGCAGTGGCGGACCTAGGATTCTCTTCAGGGGGGCTGACATTTTATTTAGTGAAAACTCACATAGATTGAATTTTTCAAACAAAAAATATAACAAAAATGAAAAGGTTGAATTTAGCCCTTATAAAACATAGAGATCTTTTTTATCTAATCAGTAGTCCAGTCGAGGGTTTCAAGACGGCGAGGTTTCTTCTGGCAAAATAATTCTACGATTTTATCTGAGCAGATATCGATTTCTTTATGAATATTTCCCAGGGAAAATCCATTCAAGCGGTCTTCTGTCATTGTAGATCTTAAATACGATTTCAATCGTTTTAACACAGAAAAACTTCGTTCTGGTGTTGCCGAAGTCACTGGAATCGTTGAAAATATTTGTAGTAAAATTGTGATGCTTGGGAAGAACGATTCCATTTTTTTGCTTTTGATAATGGTCAATGCTTCCATTGCACTCAAAGCATATTTAAAATCGGTCCTACAACAATACTGGTGCCACAATTGAATTTCGGATGTGAGCTCAATTTTACTGCAGTTTAAATCACTTTCGTAAGTGAAAGCAGCCTCCACGATTTTGTCAACTGACACATTCGAGTGATTTGCCGGTATTAAGCCTTCTAATGCTCAAAAATTTATCTTGGAATTTTGATTTTAGTTCTGAAATCATACGATCCAAGTAAGGGTAGTATATTGCGGCTCTAAAACATTTGAGAGAAAAAAAAAATTAAAATAAAACTAGTGCTATCTTTGGCCAGGCCGAAACTCACATACCCTACACTGCATTGAAAGTACCTTTTAAAAAAATGTAAAAAAAAATTGAAGAGGTTGAAGTCGAAAAAAATGAAAATGTTTGAAAGAGGTCGAAAGTGTTGAAGTAAAGGTGTTATCTTGGGCCAGGCCGAAACCCGCATATCCTAAACTGCACTTTTGAAATAAATGTCTAAAAGACATCCACATAACAAATTTCAGCACAATACCTTGCCGATTTACGAGCTATGGCGTTGTAAGAGTTAAAATTTAGGACTATGCCACGGTTTGTTTTGGAGCCTTTGAAAATTTCAAACCTAATCTTAATTTTGTTCTTATCATAACCAAATCACCATGCTTCATCAAAGTCGCGGCACCTTTTTTCAATTGATCAATTGATTGGCAACACTGGTGCGAGTGACAGCTGTAGTTTTTTTGCGCTCTTGAATTTTATCAAATTTTCTTATAATTTTAATCGGATTATTTTTGCTTATAAGTTTTCTTTTCCTTTCGTAATTAACTTTATTGTTATGAATTAAATGCTGTTTTAGTTGCTGATCTGTGCTTTTTGATTTTGGCTAACTATGCGACGCTTTTAATTTTCTGCGTTTGATTGCTCTTGCTGTCTTGTTGTTGTTGCTGGTGCTCCGCTGCCATTTTGCTACTGATTTTTTAGCATTGTTCTTGCTGGCTCTTTGGCTAACCTCTGCTTTATACTGTGATGTCGCAACCTAGTGTAGGCTGCAGTGTTTGTGGCAAATGGTTTCATATTCCTTGCGTTGAGGTTACTAAGGATTTGTATGACTTAATGCTAAAAAACAAAATGATAACTCTTGCTTGCAAAAGCTGCTTGGACAATCCACATAGATTTGATGATGCTGCCTTAGTTAAGGATGTGCGGCAAGCATTGGCTGACATTCAGTCCAAAATTGATGGAATTGACGTTAAATTCAATGCATTGGCTGCTGATATTATGTCTGAGTTGGCGGTCAGTATTGATGCTGTAAAGGCGGATGTTATTCAGTGCATGAACCAAATTAACTCTAATGATGCCTTTTCTAAGAAAGGTTTGCTCGACTTGGAGGTTAAAAACAATGCTTTGCACCGTCGTCTTAATCGCTCAGATGTTATTGTCTCCGGACTTCCGTCTGGTATTGTGAAATTGTGTGATGTTGCTGTCTCTATTACGTCGAAGTTGTCGATTTCTCTGAGTGCAGCTGATATTCATCATTGCTGCTATATCAATAATAACCGAGCTGTTTTGATAAAATTTAACTCTTATGCTTCGAGACGATTTAATGATACAATATTTCAAGACTAAATCATTGAAGTTGAGTGATGCTTTTGGTGGTGATATTTAAAAAAAAACCGGCTGCCAATAAGCAAAATTTTTGTTGCTGCAAATTACTTAAAGAAATAAAGATCTTTAAGTACAAAATTATTGCTGCTGATCTTACTGGTGTCAAAATTACTTGCGTTGATGGAAGCGAAGTCACCTATGATTGTTATCAATTTGCGCAGTCTTGTTTTTCTGCATCCAGTTAATTAGAATTTTACAGATTTAATCATCTTAATTATATTTATTAAGCATAGTTCCTTGTCTTCCATATATATTAGATTAGCTACTATGAATTTATTTTTAAAATGTTAAAATTTTTTTTTTTTATTCTAAATTTAATTTTTTATTTTCAGTTTAATATTTTTATCTACTTATATCTTCGCTCAGCTTTCCCTTTTAGTTCGTTACATTGATGGCACATAATACCAACTTGGGTCCGATACACAGCGATATCTCCTTTTTAAAATCATCACTAAGCAACTTCAGGCGTAACTTTAATGTTGGACATATTAATTGTCAAAGTATTAAGCCTTCCCGAAGGTCAACAAAGTTTGATGAACTGAGATGTATTTTGGATGGGTGATATTTGGACGTCATTGGCATTACTGAAACCTAGCTTAAACTCTATGATTCATCTAAAGTTTTGGATATTCCTGGCTATACTTTTTTGAGAAATGATAGTCCTGACTGTCGAGGTGGTGGCGTGGGCTTGTTTTTGTCTAATTTCTTCAAATACAAAGTAGTGCCAGAGTGTGTTGAGTATGGTGTCTGTGAGTCACTTTTTGTTGAAATTACTCATAATTCAGAAACTGTTATTGTTGGGGTTGTATATCTTCCTCGTGGTAGCTTGAGTGCTTTTGAAGAATCCACTAGCGATCTTTTGGTGAAATACTCTAGTGTTTGCTCTTTTTCTGGGTGATTTCAATGATATCTTGTTTGATTGTCATAAGTCTCAAACTGTACGCATAAGTAAGTGCATAACTCAATGCCTACATATTTTGATATACAACTTTACTTGATTATTTCTTTTTGAACTCTTCGGATATCCTCATTAAATCTGGGCAAATGCAGTGCCCAGCTATCTCTCATCATGCTTTTGTTTTTGTTTCCCTAAATTTTGAACCCCTACGTCAGGAAGAATACTTTGAATACAAAAATTTCAATGCTATTAACTTTGATATGTTGGAGATCGAGATAAACGCTTGCGATTTTAGTGGTATTTATATGTCTAACAGTACTGATGTTCACTTGAAATTTTTAACTCTTATTTCGAACGGTTGTACTCTCTTATGCCCATTTCTCGGGTTTGCTTCCAACAAAGAAATACTAATTTCATGAAGTGTAGGGAAATTGTGTATGCTAAATCACTTCATGATCTGGCGTCCAAGGGATATAAAAATGATCGATGTGAAAATAATTAGTTAATCTTTTGTAGACTGCTAAGTCTATTCGTAAAACAAAAAACAAGTTCACTCGAAGATGTTTGATAGACTTAATAACAAGGAGATGTGGAACACTCTTCGCCATAATGGTTGTCTTAAATCAGCTGGTCCTGCGATGGATGCGAATGTCAATGATATCAATAAATATTTCTTGGCTCATCGATCCAACAATAATACTAATTCAACTAATACTTATTTCGGATTTTGTGGATGGTGTGAACTCATTTGAATTTGTACTTTGCCCTGAATAAGATCAAATCAAATGCGATTGGATTTGATAATATTCCCATTAAATTTCTAAAGTTAATTTATCCTTATGTTCAAAATCATATTCTCCAATTTGTGAACACTATTCTCACTACATCTCAATATCCTTCCATATGGAAAGTTGCTCTTGTAGTTCCTATCAAGAAGTGTGGACTATCTAATTCTCTTGATAATCTCAGGACAATAAGCGTGTTACCCGCTCTATTTAAGGCGGTTGAAAATTTAGTTAGCGAACAAATTCATGTTTATGAAAGAATACATCACTGTCAATTCGGTTTCGGCAAAGGTTATAACACAACCTCTCTTCTGCTTAGTTTAACGGATAACATTAGAACATGTTACAATGATTCCAAGCTATGTATTATTCTTTCTCTTGATTTGAGTACAGCGTTTGATAGCATTAATCATTCTATTTTGATTAAAAAACTACACTATGATTTTGCTTTTTCTTCTTTCTCCTGCAAGCTATAAGCACTTTTGAGCTCTTAAGTGAAACCTGTGGCGTTCCGCAAGGACCTGTTTTAAGGCCTCTGTTTTTTATGTTATACATGAATGATTTTACTAACTGCTTATTAGCTTATTAAATTGTGCGCCTTTCATATATGCAGATGATATTCAATTTATTGATTCTCTTGAAGCTGTTATTAATTATAATCTATCTAATATATCTTCTTGGATGTCTAATAACTCGTTACATATCAATGTTGCCAAAACAAAAGCTATGATGTTTAAAACTATAAGGCATTTCTCAACGAATTTTTCATTTTCTTTAAATAATTTGCCTATTAACTTTGTCAGTGAAATTAAATGTTTGGGTGCCTTAATTTACATCTGCTCTTTTAATGTCTAGAATTACTTATTGCTTGGAAGTTTTTTATGGTACTTAGTCCTATTATTTTCGTAGGGTCCAGTTGCTATTCAATAGGGTTATACGTAAGGATTTTGTACAATGTTCCTCGCAGAGATCATATAGTATATCGAACCATGTTATAAGATTTTTAAACTGCTCTTTTTCTGACTTTGTCCATTCTAGACTTCTGATTGCGTTTATAAAGACATCAAATTTCAAACTCCTATGTACCTTGCTCAACTCTTTACGCTCTCTCGCTCTTTCAGAAACTTGCAGATCGTTTACCTTAAGATCTCTTCATCTCGATTTGAAAGATCATTTTCAATCAGAATAGCTAGATTGTGGAATAGATTACCTAAAAACTTAAGAGATTTCTCTGATACCCATGTAAGCTTTAAGAGAAATCTTCTTAGCCATTTCAATATTTGATTTTCCGCTCACTGTGGACTCAAAACTATTAGTTTATAGGTATGTTAGGGAAAGCTGATTTATGGATTTTTCATTTAAGTATTTTTATTTTTTATCATAATTTTTGCTTTATTTTTTATAATTTAATCTGTTATTTTAGTTTTAGTTTAAATATTGTAATTTATTTGTTTGAATGTTTTTTTATCACTCGCATCATTAACACCTACCTGTAATTTTGTTATTAATTGGCCTTAGCGGCTTTTGAAATTACAATGAACTACTAATAAAAAAAAAAAAAATGGACTGGGGTATATTTGCTAGCAGCTTGCAGGTGTGACCTGTGCGCCAAATTTCATTGAATTAGCTTGCTTACATTTCAACAGACAGACGGACATATCTATATCGACGCAGGTGGTGACGCTGATCAAGAATACATATATATACTTTTCCATACTGCCACACCCCCTTCTATGCGTTACAAACGGAATGACAAAGTGAATATACCCACGGTGTAGAGTACTATATAAAAAGTTTTTGTTTAAATTAAATCCACTTAAGAATTTTGAGTAAATTCAATGCTTGCGTGAAATATATAGTTGAAGATTTCTCAAGCTTATACGAGCCCATATATTTCCACATGAGTTGAAAATTATGTATGTCGACTTGGCTTGCTTGTTTTTTTACAAGCCAAGATAACCTTGTACTATATTTAGCATAATTTTACTTTAGGGGCGATGCTCCAAAAACTTTTTTTTTAGAATCGTGGAGTTATACCCCCTAAAACCGAATCTGAAAAAAAAATTGGTCTCTTATGGCTTCCGAGATAAAATTGGTCAAAGTGTGATAATTTCATGTATAAAAGAAATTGTGTAAACATTTTTTTATCTATTTTTTATGTTGTGTATACGTGTTTTGTTTTCTTAAACACGGATCCGTTAAAAAAACACTTTGATCTGTTACGGTTTTCAAGTTAAAATTCACGAAAGTTTGAAAAAAGTATGAAATTTCTCTGGGCTAGCAACCCAAGAGTAATATATATTATAGACTGTTCCGCGGCCGAAGGCCGCCGCGAAGCCGGTGTTGGATTTTTGGGAGTTTTGAATCCTAAGCTGCAGCCGTAGGCCGCCCATTTACCCTTACTTTTATGTAAAATTACTGTGGCTAGCAACCCAGGTGTTAGATATATTAAAGACTGATTGCTGATATAATATCACCAATTTCGTGGTCGACGCGAAATTCTTTAATTTTATGTTATAAAAAAAAATAAAAATCCTTAAATAAATTTGTTTTAACATTAAATTTTTTCTTTAAAAAAATATTTCTCTTTATAAAATTGTTGTTTTTTAATTTTGTGTATGATATTCTTCAATCAATCCCAACTTGATTTCATATCGAAACTTTCGTCATCGCTTTGAAATTTTTTATGAAGACTCGCTAGCCAAATTGTATGATATTTAAAAAAAAAATTGCGATTTAAAAGCAGATACAATCTTGCGATTTATTGAAAAATAATATGTAATATAAATATGAATTTTTAAAATTTTATTTCGGAAAATTAAAGTATTTTTAAACAAAAATGATTATATACATATGAGCCGCTGAGAGCAAAAGTAGCATAACTCAAAATTTTCGAAATGTAAGTTATACTCGTTTTCTAATTTATTATGTACGTAATTATCATTAGACAAAATTTAGTTCTAGTTTAGTTCTAACTTCAAGCAAAACAGCGGTATAACTATGCGCGAGCTATTGTGTTTGTTTCATTTTTTACGTTAGAAGTATTTTTCGAATAGTATTTGTTGTGAAGCGTTAAGTTAAATAAAATTTTTGACTTTAGTGGATTAAGTTTTACAATGTTTTGAGCTCTTGTAATACCCTAATTATGTATTAGCATTTCAATTTTAGTCACTAACGTTATCACTAATAAAGTGAATATTCACATTAACTTAATTTACTTCATATAACTAAAGTTTATGTGAAAAATAATTGCACAAGTGATGACATTCATGACCACAAGTATTTGTTTACGAACATGCATTACTAACACCTAAGTAGCACGCATTTTTGATGTCGGAACAATATCGAAAAAGATGACTAGTTCCTTAACCTAAAAATGTATTTTCAATTACTAATACTTTTATCGGTTTAAATTTCCATTTGACCCTAGAAAAGCAAGCTTTGTTAACTTTTTTTTGTCCGATTTTTTTTTTTTTGAGTAACATCTAATTGCGAAAAGTTTGAAACCTGAGTGTTTGGTAAGGGGCCATTCATAAACTACGTTACCGAAAAAAACATTTACCCCCTATAGTGACGATTCGTGACTTTACTCTATTAACCCCCTTCCCCCTATTTAATTACGTTGCGGCATGATTTTTAAAAATATTTTCTACTAATGCTTTTTAAAATAAAATACATGGTTTATTGACAATATTAAACATAAGACATTACATTTTATATTTTAATAGATATAACATATTTAAACTGAATAAATAATTTTCAATATTTAAATTTCTTCCAAGAAAGGAATTCCCTCATCTATCCAAGAAGGTATATTCTCAATTAAAGTAATATTTTTCTCTATATTTAATTGTTCGTCTTCCAGTTCAACAACTTTTACATCTTCTATATCTTCTACATCGATCCACTCTGGTGGATCGTCATTCGAAATGATACATAAACGTTCACCTGATCGCTTACTTAATATTCTCAAAGGTCGAACTCTCGAAACGCTATCTTCAGATTTATCTATTTCTTTTCTAAAATGATACGTGGAGCTTCTAAATTTATTACTTAATCTGGACGTTGAATTTGAAAACTAATTTATATATTTACAATTTGAAGTCACGTAGTATTTCGCGAAACCCCCGCCCCCCCTTGTTACTTTTCGTAGAATTTTTCATGACCCCCCATTCCCCCAAATCGGTCACGTAATTTATGGATGGCCCCTAAGTCTTCTTTTGCGTATCAACTAATCTATTGTGCAATGAACATTCAAAGAAATGCGTTCGCAAATGTTTTTTTTTTTTAAGTTTGCAGTCGTAATTTTATCACGTTTACACTAAATGTAACTTTGTTGTAATAATTCATATCAGTTTCAAACCAACATGGAGCGTGATGAAAAGAAGAATAAATCTTTATTATATGGAGATTCAAAGTGAAATTGAAATTTTGTTTGGGAAAGGCTTTTAAATTGAAATATCTGACCAGATTCGACGCAAGGGAAAGTGAACATGATGTTTTTGTTGATATTGGACAGTCCGAATCAAACCACTTTTGCTATTTTATACTATGTTAAATATGACTAATTTTTATGACAGTCAGGCAGCGATCAAAGCACTGAAAGTAGTAGGGAGGCGTTCACTTGCACTCATATAGCTTTTCTCATTCGTATGTCTTGCATTTTTATTAAAGGAGAAACTTTATTAAATAAATAATATAAGCAGGAAATGTTCATCCTCAAAATTTTATGGTAATCACTTTCATATCTACCTTTTAGCTCTATTAATAAATGCTCTTTCGAGTAACGTACTCGTTTTGGCAGTCATTCATTGAACCAATTTTGATGATTCGCTTTGTTTGTGATTTTTCTTTCCGATACTTTTCTTCTACTTGTTCATCTTCGATGATTACGCTTAAAATTATTATTGCTGCAACTACTTCAGCCATGGGCTTAAGAACCTTCCATCACTTAACTGAAAGTTGAATGAAGACAGTCATGCATGCTGGTGGATAGCAAGATATTTTGCACAGCCTTGTGCAAAACCGCAGCTAAGATAAGGCACTGACATGTAAAAATTTCATATTCATAGCTAAAAGCGCGTGATATCAGATATCTAGCCTTTTTTCACGGTTGCATAAATTAAATTTGTTAATAAAACCAAGTCTCAGTATTGAATTTTTATATATTGGCAATTTGCCTTTACCTATATTATTGTATATTGTGTATTTCGTTCATACAGCAATTAAGTTTCAGCAATCACCCTGTGTATAAGATCGAATTGAAAATGTAAAAGATTACAATAATATGTGATATGTTTGCTTATTGGGAGCCCTGATAACGATCCGATTCCTTTTTTCATGTCTTTTCAGTTCAAAAGCGGACGTCTTTGAGTCGAGTTTTGATTTTATAATCTGTAGGGAGGAAAAAGATTTCAGTCGTGTGCTTAAAAAGTAAATAGATAAAAAAATTCAATAATACATAATGAGGTAACGTGTAATGCAACATATTTATTTTTAATGATAAACCGTGTGTTTATAAACCAAAGCTATAAAATCAAGTTATCTCATACTAGAAAGACAAAGGAAGTGAAAGAATTGATTGCTTAAGTGTTATATTAAGCCAGCATGAACATACACACCACTTCAGTTTCCACAAACACAACAGCAGTAGCACTACCATCGCAATCAGAAATACAATAATAAAAACATACGATCGTTCAAAAGAATGGAAATGAAAAGCAACTAACAAGTATAGCAAGCAAATTTTTATTAAGAATTCTTTTTATGCGTTATAGAACTGGTTCGCTAAGTGTTCACAGTTTCAATTTCATTGCAATTGATGGAAAGTCCAAATTAGAATTAATTAAAATTAAAAGCTTATAATACGTCGTATTTAATTGCATATGGTGCGAAATATATTTTTATGTGAGTTTAAGTACTTTAAACATAGTCCATAATACCTTAATTACAAATTCAATTTCGTCTTGTCAGCGAGGAAAATTTGAATTTTGAGTGTTGAAGCGGAGTTGGTGCAGGTTATAAAATGTCTGCTGCAATTGTACAGAAAAACACTGTTTATTTCGAATGTGGCGACGGCAAATTTACCGAGGTAAGGCCTTTATTTTTTACTGTTAAGCTTTAAGTTATTAAAGAGGATTTTGCATATGATTTGTTTAACATTTTGAGTCAACAATATTGTGATTAATTTGGTATTATAAAAAGTAACGTCGTTATACTGCATTGTTGCCAACTGTCAAGAAAAATAATACTATTAGACAAGGCCGTATCCAGGATTTTATTTCGGGGGGGAATGTGGATTTGATATTTTTTCGGCTTAAGTTTACTTTAGCTGACATTCCCCAATTTTTTTTCTTTTCTTAGGGGTAAAAGGGGGTCAAAAATAAATAAAAATTATGAAAAAAAACGAGCCGCTCGGATCTAGTTTCAAAGATATAGCCATCGGAAGTTCCGGATATAGCTTTTGTAAAAATGATTATAAGTTAGGAACCCCAGCATGGATATCAAAAATTTTTGTGTCCTAAGAAAGATATTTTAATGGCCTTCAATAATGGTGAGTAAAGTTTTGAAATTTAACCTATAATTTTGGAGATATGACGACTTTTCTGAAATTTGGACCAACTTTTTTTAAAAAAAACCTGTTTTTCCCTAAAAATGTCTTAATGACCTATGAGTTTTTTTTCATAAATTAATAAATAATTATTAATTTATGAAACAAAATAATCATTATAACATTTAAAAATTTTTATGAAAAATCGTGGCCGCCTTATTCTTATATAAAATTACTGTGGCTAGCAAACTAGGTGTTGGATATATTATAGACTGATCCACGCCCGAAGGCCGCCGCGAAGCTGGTGTTGGATTTTGGGAGTTTTAAATCTTGAGCTGCGGTTGCAGGCCGCCCACTTAACCCTACTGTTAAATAAAATAACTGTAGCTAGCTAAGCCGGTTTTTGATATGCTCTAAGAAATAAATGAAAACAAAATTTTATTCAATGAATTCTCATGAAAAGTATGTATTTATGGACAAAAGCAATAAAAATCCAACCACAAAAGCAACAACAGCAACAATGGTGAGTAAAGTTGTGAAATTTAACCTGTAATTTTGGAGATATGACGACTTTTTTGAAATTTGACCAATTTTTTTTTAAAAACTTTTTTCCCAAAAAATGTATTAGTGTCCTGTAATTTTTTTTAGCATTTTAAGAGAGCCTACCCCCTTTTGATTTCAATCATTTATATCTTAGAGTAAATTAAAAGCAAGCCGGTTTTTGCTAGACACAGTTATTTTATTTAACAGTAGGGGTTAGTGGGTGGCCTGCGGCTCAGCTCAGGATTTAAATCTCTCAAAAATCCAATAGTGGCTTCGCGGCGGCCTTCGGGCGTGGATCAGTCTATAATATATCAAACACCAAGTTTGCTAGCCACAGTAATTTAACATAAGAATAAAGCGGCCACGATTTTTCATACAAATTTTTAAATTTTACAATCATTTTGTTCCTTGAATTAATAATGATTTTAAATTGAAGGGTGTAATGTGAGAAAATAGCACCGCAGGCGAAGTTTTTTTTTTAAGTTTTACAATGATTATGTAGGCCATTAAATTATCTTTCTTACGACACCCACATTAAGGGAATCCCAACTTATTATGATTTTTACAAAAGTTATATCCGCAACTTCCGATGGCTATATCTCCGAAACCTGATCCGAGCGACATTTTTTGATTGCACATTTATCTTAAAATTGAAAACCAAATAAAAAAGATTGGATTAACAAAAATTGGCGAATGGGAGCTGAAGTATACCAGCCCAGTTCTGTATTTCAATATTCTCTCCCTGTTTTTTTAAGAAATACGGGACGTACAAAATTGGTATTTGCATGGTTGTTCCGTATGATATCACGATTAAAATTATGTAAAATTCAAAATCAGAGCGGCTCCTTTCTTCGAGAAATCGGCATTTCAGTTTTCCTTGACCATAATATATATACAGTAGGACGATAGAAAAAATCGATTGCTTGGAATTTTTAGGTCTCCTAGTCTGAAACGGTTCCATAACACACTGGGTAAACCTCAGTTAAGTGTCAGCCAATTCTATTAAGATTTAGAGCCACAGGTTTACTTAAGCTTACAATTCCAATTTTTTAAGGGGTAATAGGGGGTTAAAAGCAAAAATTTAGAAAAAGTGTCACTCGGATCTGGTTTCGAAGATTGTTACCTACACTAATGGTATGTATGTATGCTTATTTAGTATAAAAATACTATTATAATTTGCTACAGTTTTTGATAATTATCTTAATGGCTATTTAAATTAAGTTTATTTAGAAAACCAATAACAAAAGAGAAACTTGTTTTCATGTGATTCTCACTTTGAGAATGTATATAACATATATATATGGGTAGTTCTTTGTCAAAAAGGCCACCCCCTCTGCCCATTTCAGTTTTGAAAAAAAAATGTTCAAGCATATGAAAAAATCGGAAATTTTCTCAATTTCCTGATGCCGTCTGGCCTTTTTTGAAAAAATAGCTTTCTAACCTCAAAAAACGTGTTTGAAGAGAAAGTGCTACTAAAAAAAGATAAAAATCGCTGAATTTTGAAAAAAAGTTGCTGCGATTTTGATCAAAATTGGTGATTTGGTGAATATGAGAACAACATTAATATTAGGCTAGGTCTTAAGTTTGCAAACGCTCTTAAAGAGGCGTGGCACAGCCCTCAATTTTATCTTTCATAGCGCCATAGCTCGTAAACCGTGCAAGATATTGTGATGAAATTTGGTACACGAATGCAGATCTTATAAATCTTGAATTGTGCATAAAATGGGGAGAATTCTAAAAGTGGGCGTGGCACGCCCACTGATGGAGGTGCCACGCCCACTGATGGAATCTTGTCATGTTTCCTTTGATTTCAAAGCTTATAGTAACCGACACCTCCACTCAAAATTTTATGAAGATTACTCTCATAGCACACTATCTATAGCATTAAACGTATTTTGTTCATATGCTAGGTGCCACACCCACCGGCACTATTGTGCCAAAAATTTTGCAAGAAGACACCATTTAGCGGGTATATCTGCCATATTTAATTTCATAGCGATTGCGTTGGTAGTTCTCTTTTTATAACGTTTATAAATATTGTAGGCTGTGCCACGCCCTTCAACGAAATTTTCCAGTACATTGACGTAGCTGGTGTTGATGACTACTTTTAGTGGTATCATCCCTAAAATTTTTATAAAAATCTTATGTGCCAATTTGGAGATATACGAAATCCAAATTTTCAATTGCTAAAAAGTGCCACGCCCACTTTTAGAATTCTCCCCATTTTATGCACAATTCAAGATTTATAAGATCTGCATTCGTGTACCAAATTTCATCACAATATCTTGCACGGTTTACGAGCTATGGCGCTATGAAAGATAAAATTTAGGACTGTGCCACGCCTCTTTAAGAGCGTTTGCAAACTTAAGACCTAGCCTAATATTAATGTTGTTCTCATATTCACCAAATCACCAATTTTGATCAAAATCGCAGCAACTTTTTTTCAAAATTCGGCGGTTTTTATCTTTTCTTAGTAGCACTTTCTCTTCAAACACGTTTTTTGAGGTTAGAAAGCTATTTTTTTTTAAAAAAAGGCCAGACGACATCAAGAAATTGAGAAAATTTCCGATTTTTTCATATGCTTGAACATTTTTTTTTTAAAACTGAAATGGGCAAAGGGGGTGGCCTTTTTGACAAAGAACTACCCATATATATGTCCGAAAAATTTAATACAAAAGTTTTACAAAATTTTTCGGACGGGACAAACTTCAAACAGCTCTTAAAATTTTAAGTTTTACTTTTTTGCACTCGTTTCTTTTTTTAATTGTATTCATAAAACACTGTTTAAACAAATATTTTGACACGTTTGCTGCTGTTCTTAACCACGTAATGAGAACAAATGATATTTTTTGATGTCGGACGGTACATTAGAACATGAGCTAAAGCAAATTAAAAATTTATAGTTAATAGAGAATAGTTTGATGTCTTTACATTTTTTTTAGCTTGTTGATGTTGGGAGAGAGATATTCGGAATGACTATCATTATGTATCATCTCTCTTATATATTTAAATATTTAAGACAAAATACTCTTTAAAATTACAAAAAAGAGAAACTGCATTTGTGCAATTTTGAAGTCGGTTTGCCCACTGTTGTGAATGAATTCAAGTGTAAATTGTTTAAATTAATAAACTTTAATAACTTTTAATTTTTTTAACATGGTGTAACTTTCGGTGGAAATGCCCATATGCTTTGCTAGCTTCTCATGCAGCTAGCAAAATCAAAAAACCCTGATTTTCTCAAAAACTAGTTCAGCACAACATTTTTTTTGCAGCGTTAAATTAGCACTTAATAAGCACTAAATTATGGGATTGTTAAAATTTAATTTTGCTAAAAATGTTCATACATGCTTTGCTAGCTTCTCATTCAGCCAGCAAAACCCTTAATTTTTTTTTAAAAATCATATAGCACTATATTTTTCCTTTCAGCACTAAATTAACACTTACCAAGCACTTTATTATAGCATAGGTTAAATTGAATTTTGCTAACGTTTTCTAAAGTACCTACACCATATGCTCTGCTAAATGTGTATGAAGCTCTGTAGCACAAGTTTTTAAAAAAAGGTACTGACATTGTTAATTTTACAATAATTATTCAACACTAAATTAGCACTAAACTATTTTTCCGATTTCCAAAAGTTGGAGATAATTTAGAAATAATTTTCATATATGCTTTGCTAGCTTCTCATGCAGCTAGCAAAATTGAAACACCGTGATTTTCTCAAACATTCTTGCAGTTCTAAATTTTTTTACAGCACTTAATTAGCCCTTAATAAGCACTAAATTATGGCATTGGTCAAATTTCATTTTGCTAAAAATTTTCATATATGCTTTGCCAGCTTCTCATGCAGCTAGCAAAATCAAAAAACTTAAATTTTCTAAAAAATTCGTGCAGCACTAAATTTTTTTACAGCACTAAATTAGCACTTAATAAGCAATAAATTATGGCATTGGTTGCGTTGAATTTTGCTAACTTTGCTTTGCTGAGTTAAAGGGTCTTCAAGCACTAAATTATGGCTTTGGTAAAATTTAATTTTGCTAATAATTTTCATATATGCTTTGCTAGCCTCTCATTTTTTTTAAAGCTCTAAATTAGCACTTAAAAAGCACTGAACTATGGCATTGGTTTCGTTCACGTTTCAACACCGTGTAATTTTTCGCCTATAAGTGATTATGTGAATTTATATTCTTTGCACAAAAACTACCATCTCCTAGCATTAAGATGCCATGTCAAGTGTGTCCATATCTTAAACAGAAAAACTTTTACAGCTAGAAATATTGAAGCCTAAAATAACGCTTTTTAAATGCTTCAATTCGGCCAGGCGGGGATGACGTTGTTATCTGGAATAGCTTATTTGCTTCTCAAATTTCAGTCAATGCATTTTAAAAGTTCACTTTTACAGATAGAAACATGAGATTCTCCAGCACTCTTTGTCGTTGAAAATTGCACAGACTTGACTCTGTGATTGTATCCTTTGGGTTTCTGCCCACTTCTTTTAAAATTAAGATGACATCTCTGCGAGATAGGTTCTTTTGGGCGGCCACTATGGGGCTTGTTTTCAATGAATATTCTCATAATTTTTAATAATCGTGGGAACTGTTGATCGACTTAAGACCAATATTTTCATGATTTTAAAAGAGGACTAATTTTTTTTCCAAAGGGTCTAGCCGTGTGTCCCCTGTGTGGGAACCTATTTTGTTACGTATACCAACATGCAGGGCATGTGCCTGGTAGTCTATATAAGTATATATTTCGTGACAATGTTGTCGCGTTCTTAAGATATATAAAAAAACTGTCCGATGCGGACATTTCTTTAAATTCGTGTATTTTCTAAACTACTAAGCTAGGAAAGTAAAATCAAATCGAGGCGTAAGGAATCATTCCAGAGTTTATAAAAATATTTATTTGATAATATTATTCGTTGTATATGAGTATTCAAATTGTTAATAAAATTCTATTTCATATTTTCTGTGACTAACGTTTGAGTGACCACTTCGGAAAAATAATTAATGTTGCTCTATATGTACTGTCTGCCAAGTTTCATCAAAATTGGGTGGGTTCACCATATAAAAAAAAACTAATATATTCAAGTAGACATTATTAATGAAATAATTATCCTTTTTTTGTGTAAAGAGATGAAAAATTATCTAAGAGACTTTTTGAGTGATAGAAAAAAAGTAATTTAAGCAATACTTACATATTTATCTACCCACCTATGTACACAAGCATATTTAGTTATTGTTAAAATTGATTTGAATCGAGCTTATCAAAAAAACAAACAAATGAAGAGTACTTAACGGTGCATTTGAACAGTTTATATTACCTTTGTTTTTTTAGTAACTGAAAAATTGAAAAGACTCGCAAGGTGTAGATGTTTTAATTTAATCTCAATACATATATTTATTTATTTATAGAATCTATATCTTATAATTCAAAATTATAAGTTCAGAACTTAAGAGCTATGGTAACTAATGCCTTAAGCTAACTGTTAAAATGTTAAAAGTTGTGGAATATCAGTTTTAGTGATCATTTATTGTGAACTATTTGTTATATTAAAAAGTATGTATTTGATATCTTTAAGAATTTAATTAAATTTTCTATATTTTCATTTGAGGGATTTGTTAGGGATCTAGATAAATCCTATAGATTTTAAAATGTTGGCAGTCTCAGACTATCTCCCGTTGAGTGCGGTTTGTCTGTTTCTTGCGATCTACCTTCCTTCTTGTTATTGTAATATTCCGTTATGACTGTATATTTTGGGATAACTCGTTTTGGTTCTTTTTTTCTCTTGCAGGTGTAATATTCAGGAGTAGTCAGTTTTTAACAAACTCATGCTTAACCCTTCAAAGTATGTTGGGATGATTTGTTCTAGATCTAATGTTAGTGTAAAGGACATTCCACCACTTACATTAAATAATGTTATTGTTTCATTTCACAAAAATATCAAGTCCCTTGGGTACAACATTAATTGTTTGTTAAGTTGTTGTGAAGCTACAACGGCAACTTTCAAGCGTATATATGCAGGCCTCAGAAGTATTGGCGTGTCAGCTTACTTTTTGTTTAGTTATATGAAAATGCGCTTGGTAAAATGTTTATTAGTACCATTTTTACTTTCAATTGTTCGGTTTATCCTTGTCCTGACTTCGCTTGTAAACACATATTAAATGTGGCTTTTAATGTCTGTATAAGATTTATTTATGGTATCTCGAGATATAATAGTGTGGCCCACCTTAAAAAATTTATGTTAGGTTTGGACTTGGAGCAGTATTACGATTTTCGAAATTTTATAAAGCTGCATAGCATTATTTACAATTATTGCTCTGATAACCTATTTGAAATGCTTCGTTTTATGCCATCACGAAGGGGATTAAAACTAATTTTGCCACGGTAAAGAAGTCTGGTTTTGGAACGCTCTTACTTTGTTGCTGCAATTCGACTGTGGCTGTCACAATTGCAAAGGGATAGGTCACCGACACAATTTAGGAAGAAACTTTTTGAACTTTTTCACATGTCTGCCATTTAAACTTATTTTAATTTCCTCATTTTAAGATTATTTAAAAATTTTTTTTTTTTCTTTCTATTTTTAAGTTTTGAGAAAAATATTTTTTATGATAAATACTTTTAATGCTTATTTATAAGATATAATATCTTGTAGCATTTAGTTAAAATTTTTTTTTTTAAGTATAACAAATGCAATGAATGAAACGTGTGGCACATTTTTTATACTATCCGGTATACAGGTGGTCCCCGACTTACGACCGAGATAGGTTCCTAGTCATCGGTCGTAAGTCGATTAAGTCGTAAGTCGAGTTTCATAAAAAATAACTGAAGAAAAATATTACATACATACTGTACTACTAGTTCCAGCCATTTTTGGGATGATATAAAATTATTCACTTAAACTAACGTATTATTTGTACTGAAATAAATCGAATCCTTGTACATACTACTGTTTTTTTTAAAATTTTTTCTCATATACATATTGTAGGGATTTCCCGAAACTATTTTAAGCATTTTCTATGAAAAAAATTAAAAAAAAAATTGGTCGTAAGTGCGAATAGTCGTAAGTCGGGGACTACCTGTAATATATACATATATGTTAACACCCGCTGGGGCCCGCAATTTAGGGGAAAATCCGTTTGCGCCGTTAGCAGTTAGTCCTAAAGCAAAAAAGAAACGCTTTCAAAAAACTATGTCAGCTTTTCCTGATCTGCCCATTCCCAAACTCTCTCTACTTAACCCCAAATATGTTGTGGCTTCATCTACTGAAAAACCTTTATCGCATTATTCGTGATTTGCAGTGCAAAAATCAATTCATCTTATTAGTAAAGAAATTGAAAGTATTTCTGAACTTCATGCAGCCTTTTGTTGTTTGTAAAAATAAAATTTTATATCTGCCAAGGAAATACTTGGTCTGTGTGACAAAAAGTGTAAATTCTATGAAAATCGGAATTTTGTGAAAGGTACGTTTTTTGCTCCTTTTTTGAATAACGTTACTGACGATGAAAACCCGAGTGAATTGGGTTTACAAGGCCTAGTTGGTATTCATAAAAATACTTGAAAATAAACCTCAACCGAGTAGCGTGGTCCTACTTACCTTCGATCTATATCATTTACCTACCACTATCCAAAATTCGTGGCGCTAAGTTCAGGTGCGTGAATATATCCCGAACCCGATGCAGTAGGTCTAGTTACTAGGGTATACTTTGAAGCGCTGTAATAATAGTCCATAATAATTCAAATTTTTACACTAAAATGAAATCTTAAAGATCAAAACCCAAAAGAAATGTTCAATCCGTGATGGCGGACAGATCTGCAATTCTCAACTTCCACAAACTTCTTCTACATCCTATTCAGGAGTCATTTCACAAAATAATCAAGAGCAACCCAATTGAAATAAACAAATTACAGAAACCATACCAGTACCCAATAAGATACCATCACTAAGCTCACAAACCGAAAATATCACCGTTAATACAAATATAGAAGAACCTGCACCATCCATCAACAACAAAGACGCAAAAGACTATAATAAAACTCCATTCTCTCCTATTAACACTTCAATTTTGAATTCAAATAATCAATCTTCCAAACCTTCCGCAACATCTCCATTCTAATCTCCAATAACTAAAGTTACACAAGAATTACTACATAAAAATCAATTCTTTGTAACCTCTAAATACCAAGACACAAATGATTCTATCAGATTCATTCTAAAATAATGATTTTTATGTACTCCTCTCGACCTAAAGCTTAAGCAGTGACTTTTGACATTCTGCATTGGAACATGAAAGGCTTCTACAACAACTACAATGAATCACAGCTGATATTTAAAAAATTTTCCCCCTCGTTTATATCACTGCAAGATACTCACTTAGCTTATAACATTATTGCACCAGTTCCTATCCAATGAGACAGTTACTTCCATAGCCTACCCCATAATTCTCTAAACACACAAGGCATAGCAGTACTCGTAAAAAAGATATACTTGCCGCCAAATTTTATTCCAATTCAATCCCCGTTGCAACCATAGCCATTGATGTTAAACTCGGCCTTAAATTATTTATTTTTATATCCCAACATAATTTCAACCTCAAACAAATCTAAGATATTTCTTCCAAACTTTCCAACCCTCTTCTCCTAATAGGTGACTTTGGCGCTTGGACCTCGCTTTGGAGAATCTACAAATCAAAGAAACATAATTATAAAGGGTGTTTTTTTTAGAGGTATAGAGCTTCGAATTGAAATAAAACACAAGAAAATCGTTTTAATGTCCATCAATTTGGCTTTATTGGAAGGATAATTTTATGCCATTAATGTTTAAATATGATTTCGGGCATGTGACCGCCGCGGCTGGCTTGAATAAAGCCTATTCTACAGGTCCAATTTTGAACCACTTTTTCGAGCATATGGGGCCGTATGTCGGCAATAACGCCACGAATGTTGGCTTCCAAGTCCCCTAACGTTTCTGGTTTGTTGGCGTAGACGAGCGACTTCACATATCCCCAAAGAAAATAATCCAATGGTGTCAAATCACACGATCTTGGTGGCCAATTGACAGGTCCATTCCGCGAAATTATGCGCTCATCGAATGTTTCCTTCAATAAATCGATTGTGACGTGCGCTGTGTGGCATGTAGCGCCGTCTTGTTGGAACCACAACTCATCCACATTCATGCCATCCAATTCGGGAACAAAATAGTCGGTTATCATGGCTCTATATCGGTCTCCATTAACGGTAACTGACTCTCCAGCATTATTTCGGAAGAAGTATGGCCCAATGACTCCACCAGCCCATAGAGCACACCAAACAGTCAGTTTTTGTGGATGTAATGGTGTCTCAAGGGTCTCATGTGGATTCTCTTCACTCCAAATGCGGCAATTTTGCTTGTTGACGTAGCCATTCAACCAAAAATGAGCCTCATCACTGAACAAAATTTTGCGATGAAAATCAGCATCGAGATCAATCTCATTTTCGGCCCATACACCAAAATCACGACGCATTGCATGGTCTCGCGGCTTTAATTCTTGCACAAGCTGGATCTTGTAAGGTCGCAAGCCAAGATCTTTGCGCAAAATCTTCCATAAAGTTGATGGACAAAGCTCCAATTGCTGTGCACGGTGGCGAATCGATTCATTCGGGTCCTCTTCAACATTTTGCTCTACAGCGGCAATTGTTTCTTCGGTGCGCACTGTTCGACGTCTCTGCGGATGCGTATTATCACATAGAGTAAACGTAGTGCGAAAACGATCCATGGTTAACCGAATTAATTGCTCTGATGGACGATTATGTCGACCATAAAATGGACGGAGCTTGCGGTAAACTTCGCGAACTGAACCATTATTTTCGAAATAAATTTGCACGATTTGCAAGCGTTTTTCTTTTGTCAACCTGTTCATGATGAAATGGCAAACCAAACTGAACATAAATGACATTAGAGTTGCCAGATTTGACCATAAAATGCCTCTCTATTCGAAAAACAAACCTCTAAAAAAAACACCCTCTAGAAGCTCTAAATATTTTTGAAAATTTTATTTTGATAAACGCAAACATTTCCCCCAAATTTTCCTGTTCCACAGATAAATCTCTCTATGGAAGCGATCGTTTTCCACTCTTAACCAGTATATCATCACCTACCTCTAAAATGGGAGTACCATCACCTAAATTGTAAACTGATAACGCTGACTGGAATTGTTTCCATAATTTGACAGAGGAGTATATTTTGAAATATCCACTCTCTGAAAATATAAACAAAGGAACTGATATCAAGAACCGTTCTGGAATTCAATCTTGTCATTTTTGCGAAAATTAAAAAAATTATGGTATATTTTTAAAAGAACTCGCTCTTTAAATTTAATTTTCTATAAATTCCTCTTCAAAAAGAAATCAAAAGAAGCTTGAGTCTTGAAAATCTAACGAAGTTCATAAATCCAACAAATAACCCCAAAGAAATCTGGTCTAAAATTAGAATGCTTGCAGGATCCTATACTCCATCTTCAACAAAATTTTTAGAAACATCCAATGGACCTGTCTATTCGTCAATAGAAATATCCAATAACTTTGCCTCTTACTGGTCAAAATATTCTCATGACTCAAACTATCACTAAATTTTCAACTTTCAAGAGGTTTCAACATCACCCACGAAAAGTATCCATGCAGAAGCCGACTTACCATCCATTGAAGAACGATATCAATTCAATACTTTGAGGCTTATTCCAAAACTTTCTTGCAAGAAAAATATTCTTATAAATAACTTGGTAAAAGCAACATTACGACAGTGAAAAACTTTGAGAAAAAAATCTTCTATTATAAGATGCATTTCTTTTACAACTGAATTGGATATCCCCATAGTACCATAGAACTCCAACTTAAAAGAACTTTACCGTGGGAATGTACTAAAAAATCCTTTCTTCTTGAGTTAGCAAAATACTCAAAAGACAACACGCTACCATTGACTTTCCGTCAACTTTACAATAATTTATCTGCATCTTTACGATCTAGTTTCTGGAAATTGATATACTCGGACGGTTCTAAATCTAACTTTGGCACTTCATTTGTTGTAGTTGATGAGGAGACCAACACTTTATCTGTCAGACGTCTGCATCCTTGGAGTTGCATGGTGATCGTCAACATTACCAGTTGTGCGAGCTAGTGACATAAAATCGTGCAAAAAAAAAAAAAAAAAAATTAAAATTAAAAATTTATTTACAAAACAAGTAATCCAGCAATAAAGAAACAGATGTAGTTAACTTACAATCCATATGCTTTAAAATCATAGAAGCATAATATATAATAGACAGTGATTAACACAAAATAGTTTCAGTAACTTTCAAATAAATAAAAATCCATATAAAAAAAAAAAATAAAAAAAAAAAAAAAATGCAAGACCCACTAACAGAGGGAGAAGAAACAATATCACCGCTCAATTTTGTGAGTAAAAAAAAATATCACGAAGTAATCGAACGACTAAACGAACTTCAACGTAAATACGAACAATTGGCTGACCTACAACGATCAAACAAAAATATGCTATCGCCTGATCGAAAGCGTAAAAGTGGAAACAAACAACCGAATTATAACATGGACACATCAACATTATCTAATAATCGTTTTTCTATGCTCTGCAATGATGAAGAGAATGATGAACAAATCGAAAGACAAGCGAAAGAGATTCGAGACAATAATGATAAAACAGTAAATAATAGTTTCCTCGTTAGTGATGAAGACAGCGAAGAACTTGATTTTCCACTGTTATCAGATAACACAAACAAAATCATACAAGAGATGAGAAAAAAAATATATCAAAACAAAATAATCCAAACATCAGTACAACAACAAACAACAAAAACAAAGTAGACTGCGCCAAAACAACAACAGATACACAGAAAATAGTTAGGCCTCCGAAACCGCCACCAATAAACATTTTCAGAGAGGATTAAAAAAAAATTGATGATTTATTGATCAATGCAATCGGTAAAGGCCAATTCGTATTAAAAAATGTAAACCAAAAAATCATTCTACAAATTAATGATATCAAACATATAAATATTGTTAAAAATATTTTAAGTAAAACAAAAACCGAGTTCTATACATACACCGAAAAAGACAAAAAATTACACACATTCTTAATTAAAGGTCTGTCTGTGTCTTATACACCGGAGGAAATTTTAGAAGAGCTCCAATCTAGTAATGAAGATATTTATTTTGTAAAAGCATTTAGGTTTGTTACAGCTCACTCTAAACGCGAAAATATTACTTTGCCATTTATTGTAGTTCAATTGTCTCCAAACAGTAAATTGGAAAATCTTAAAAATATTAGGATTGTCGGGGGATGCTGTGTGTCTTTCGAAAAAATCAAACGAAATGATGTGCTCCAATGCCATCGATGTCAAAGGTTTGGACACACTTCATCTAATTGTAATATGGAGTTTAGATGCGTTAAATGTAAAAGTTCTCATGAGCCGGGTGAATGCCTAGTGCAAAAAAAAACTGATAAAGAACAGCTTTTCTGTGTGCTCTGCAGTAAAACGGGTCATCCAGCATCTTGGCGAGGGTGTGAGGTCTTTATAAATCTAAATAATAGGTTGCAGAAAAGAAAAAAAGAAGTAAAAGAAAATGCAATCCAAAAAACCAGGTTCAAAACTATGTTCAAGCTGGAGTTTCATTTGCAAGCAAGGCTAAAAATAATAGCTGTCTCGCCACAGCTTCGGAATCTTCTAACGAAATGTTACGAGAAGAAGTACAAAAACTAGCCAAAGATATAACAGAAACGAAGGCTACACTTAATAATATCCTAGAAATGTTACGCCACCTGAATGTCCATGCCTAGACACAGATCACTCAGAATAGCGTCCATAAATGTTAATTCTATTATATCAATCGCCAGACGATCGGGCCTCTTACGCTTTCTGACAGATTACAAACTAGATATATTATTGTTGAACGAGATTAAGCTAAACGATAAACATAGAATTAGTTTTAAAGAATACAACTTCATTAGAACAGATAGAAAAGATTCAAATAGGGGCGGAGGGACTGCTATTCTTATCCGGAAAACACTACCATTTAAAAAAAATTATATCCCTGAATTCGCGAATTTCAGTTGCGTTGAGACAACTGTTATATCACTTCCACTGCAAGGAGACAATTTTCTTTACATAATATCGGCATACGCCCCACCATCAGATACTCAGTTCAACACGGAGCTTGAAATAATATTCAATAAGCTGAGATTAGATTCTCTTAATAATTATTTCATTCTAGCGGGAGACCTAAATGGAAAACACCAGGATTGGATAGACTCAATACCGAACGGAAGAGGCAAATTTCTGAAACGGTTCATTGATGACAATCAAATTAGATACAAAATTAAGCTATACAGTCCTGTTTCACCAACGTATCCCCACGGGAATTCATATCTTGACTTGTGTCTAATAGACGTGCGTCTACAAATAGAAACCATGCATAATAACAAAATACTAGTCTTGCCGTATGATAGCGACCATAATGCGATATTAATTGTAACATCGTTAGATAAAAATTCTCCGCTCTCCCTGTTAATCCAACCAAAAAGCTCCAAATTAAACTATAGAAAAACGAATTGGGTGAGATTCGCGTATCGAGCATCAACGGAAGTTCAGAAGCCCCTAGCAATAGAAACTTGTCTAACGAACAATGCGATTTATGTATCGAAAAAATTAACTCAGTTATATTATCATGCATCGAAAATTCCATAGATTGTTATTTAAATCAAGAAATTCGAATTCTACAAAACCACAAAAGTTTTATAATCACTCAAATTAATAGATTACGACGCCGATACGCGGGTGTAACGCACATCGCTGACCTTAATAGACTTAAAGCAATTTTGAAAAATGTAAAAACTTTACTTGATCAACAATTTCAGAATAGTATTAACAAATACTGGAGGCAACGAGCAGAACAAATTGCTAAAAGAAATTCAAGATACATGTTTCCAAAAATAAACCGACTCTATAAGCCTCGATTTGCTAACGCTATCCCGGAATTGAGAATTCCTATTGCTTCCGAATATCTCATCACCCAAGCTGGAATTGACAGTAGAGCTGTGCCAACCTTTAACAATAAATTTATTGTAGGAGACGATATGACAAAACTTAACCTTATCGGATCGCATTTTGAAACGGTACATAAATTTGAAGTCCTGCCAAGTAACACAGAAGACTTAGTAAATAATGAAGTGTCTAGATTTCGAAACTTGGATAATTATTTTGAACGATTTGTAACCTTCTCCAATAACTTAAGATCTGGCGAATTAGAAGATGGCGAAACATTCAGTTATTTCATTACAATGGCCGAACTAATAAATATCTTTAAGAAACTGAGTAATAAGTCGTCGAAAGGATTAGACAACATTCCAAACATAGTCTTGAAACATTTGCCGGTCGAAATTGTCCGAAAGTATTGCATTATTTTTAACAATCTACTTAATAATTACCATTTTCCGAACCAATGGAAAATTTCTAAAGTGGTCCCAATAGTTAAAAAGAAAAAAGATCCTTCCGACTTAACAAATTATAGGCCAATTAGCCTACTACCAAATATCGGCAAGGTATTCGAGATTGTTATAAGCAAGTCAATTCTCTTCATATGCGATCAAAAAAATATCATACCGCAAAATCAGTTTGGATTCCAAAGACAACATTCCACAGTACACGCCATAAGTAAATTAACCTCAGATATCTGCTGGCACATGAATGGCAAAAGAAATACGGGCGCTTGTCTGGTAGATATCGAAAAAGCATTTGATACGATTTGGATTGATGCACTTATATATAAGATCATTAGATATGAATTCCCTCACCATCTCATGAAAATTCTTATATCCATGCTAAAAGTAAAGAAATTTGTTGTAATAAACGGCGACAACACAGCACATAGAATATTCAAAGTCTCTAATGGCTTGCCACAAGGTACAGTTACTGCACCAATCCTATTCAATATTTATATTGCGAAGGTATTACAGGAAATTGACACGTCTTTAGCTTTCGCGGACGACGTGATTTTGTACGCCCACGGCTCAAAAATTGCAGATATTCAAAGAAATTTACAAAATAAGTTCTGTAAATATATTCTGTAAAACATAGAAACTCAAAATTAACTATGCAAAATGCGAAGTCATACTATTTCGCACACCTTTAAAACGTGGTAATCACGACCTCCGAAAAAATTGGAAAAATTTTCAGATCACTGATGAAAATGGTCTTCAGATTCCAACTAAGACGAGCGTGCGATATTTAGGTGTTTATTTGGACAAATTTTTGTACTATAACGAACACATTTCCATCACGCTTGAAAAAGCTAGAGCCGCATTTATGTCTTTAAAAAATCTATTTTTTTCACGCCATCTAAAAAGAGATGTGAAGGTTGTTTGCTACCAAGCATTTATACGACCAATTTTAACATACGCGTGCCCAATTTGGTGGAACATAAGTGCTTCGTATATGGAAAAAATACGCGTTTTGGAGAGGAAGTGCTTAAGAGCTTGCTTGCGCATGTACCGGAGCCAGCATTCAAATTACAGGCATTACATTTCCAATAAAAAACTTATAGTCGCTTCTGGGTTATCCAGAATTGACAACGTCATACTGGAACTTGTGAGAAATCATTTTGCGCGCGCGAAATCTATTAAAAATAATTCCATCTCAGGAGCATTATATCCAAATCCAAGTTATTTCGAAAATACTTTGAAGAAAGGACTAATTCCACCGGAAGCGTTTCTATATCTTGATGCACTTGGATATTTATTAGATTCGGGTAATTTACCTATAATTTATCATGTAGCTAGAAGAGCTACAGATAAAAGGATTCGACATTCCCTAATGTTTGTAGATAACCGAAATGCAAATTGGAGATATTGTAATGGTATACCTGAGCGTGACAAAGTAAATAATGAGCGAACAAACTTAAATAAATACTGGTGGCTTGACTGGACTGTAGTTAATACATTCTCATAATACGGGTTGCATATATTCATTCTAAGTATGTAATTGTCAATTTTTTTTTTTTTTTTTTACTAGAAGAAACGTAATTTAACTCTAAGTATTTTAATTGATTTTATCTTATACAAAAACGAATATAAAATCAAAGGTTTTTCTCCCCTTTTTTCCTTTAAAATTAAAATAATATAAGCAGCAAAACATATGCAATAAAAAAAAATATCGATAGATTTTAATAATTTATATATACTTTTGGTATTGAGTACCTTCAAAGGTCATTTACTCTGATAATTTTCTATAGATTGTAGTATTCATTCATTGTTCTACAAATATATTGTAAATTATTGTTAAATTGGGATAAATAAATGAATTTACTAAAAAAAAAAAACGTCTGCATCCTTATTGTGCGGTTTTTACAACTGAAGCTACTGCCATCTTCCATGCAACTCGATTTGCATGCAAAATTTATGGCAAATTCGTTATTTGCACAGACAGCCTAAGTACAATCCAAGCTTTATTGAATACTAATTATAACTCTCAGCTTCGAAATCAATACGCAGCATACTCGGAAAAATAAAGAAAACTTGAAAATTATGTGGATCCAAAGTCATTGGCATAAAAAGCAATAAAGCAGCTGAGTTCAAAGCAAAATCTTATTCGTTACCACCGCTCAGCACTTTGAACGTCGAAAAAAAAATATATATTTCATCTGATTGAAAAATCAGCTGTCTGTTCTAAAAAAGCACAATTGATCGGATTTGAATCATCACTACAAGGTATTTAATCCAGACACAAACAAAAGTTAAAAGGTTCCACAGCTCAACAGTGTCCGTATTGCAACTCTAACTCTCTATCAGTAATTCATCTTCTACACGTTTGTCTAGTTTTCGATGTCTGTGAAGTTGGCCCACCATTTTTTTAATTTTTTAATTATGAAACTTGTGCTGCAATGTGCCCGACTTGTGCTATGATGTGCCGTATTTAAAAAAAATCGTTGCTATGATTCGATTTCTATAAGTAAAATAATTTTTTAGTGTGAAATTGGCCCACTATTTTTGATATTTATAAGAAAGTAGCCTTGTGCTGTAATGTGCTCAGGATGTGCTGTCATAAAATAATTCCTGGATATTAAATAATTCCTGTATTTTCGTCCTTTATGAGCAAAAACATTTCTTGCGTGTGAAGTTAGCCCACCATTTTTCTATTTTTCACACAATTGATGTTGTGCTGTAATGTACTCTGATGTGTCGTATCGCAAAAAAAAAAATTCCAAGTATTTAATGAAAAAAATTATTTAAAAGCATTTTCGATTTTCAAAAAATCAAATTAATTAACAAATTCTTAAATTTATTGTGAGTAGCAAAGACAATTGGCAAGCGTGGAATTAAAACAAAGAAAGATTTCACCGCGTGAGTACGCCTATTAAAAATGTTGCGTCAGTTGCGAAAAATCATTTAAAGTGGTCGGTCGTCAAAATGAAAATTTCTAAAGTAGACTGTCAAAATAAGACAAGTGAAGGTAGACAGTTGTGTGCATATGCTGATGCAATCGTTTAGAAAGACATTTTAATATAAATTTAATTAAATAACGCGATTGGAAAAGAAGATACTTAAATGTTTACCAATAAAAAGCATATCAAAAAAGACCTGGAAGAGGCAACAATTAAGCATTATAAACAAAAATTATTGCATTAATCGTCCTCGTCGTCGCCACTGTGCGTCGGTTATTCTAACTTACGTTTTATCGATAGCTTAACAAATACAAAAAAGAAACAACAGCAATGGTAGCAGCCACGACCAAGGCAACAAAAAATATCACCAACAATAGTAAAGCAGTCCGAGCTTTCAGCAATGACATCAGCCTGTGCTTTCCACTAAAGCACCCATCAGCTAAGTCAAATAGCATTAATCATGTATATTTTATTATAATACACATACTCGTATACTCCACTTTGAAATGAAATGTTAAATTTAAACACAAAATAAAAAACACGACTTTAAGGAAAAAATATAGGTTTTAAGCCTATATTTTAAAGATATTTAAGAAAAAATAATAATTTGTATTGCATCATATTGAATGAAGCGCTTAGTTAAGTTTATATTGGAGTAGACTCAACTTGTACAAGTACTTTAAGTTAAAATTATAGTTGCTGTCAATCGAATATTTTACTAAAAAGAGACAAAAACACAAACATTGAAATTTAAAATTAAAACTCTTTCTTCTTTTCAAACAAAGGATGAATATTTGCTAGGTGAAGAATTTAGTGCAGATGCCATAAGTAGGGTTATCGTAATGCCATAAGCATTCAAATTTAAAAATAACAACCAGGGGTTTGGCTTTGGGGTGTTTATTCTGGTACGGTGTTGGTCCCATTTTCTGGATTAAAAAATAACGAACTCCGTAGTGAACATTAATCTCCTAGATAATCTCCTAGAAAGTGTTATGTTGCCATTTTCCGGGAAAGAAATTCCACTTTGATGGTCGTTCCACAAGGATAACGACCCCAATACACACTTCAAAAGCACCAATATCGTGGTTTATACGAACAAGCCCCAAAAAGTACTATGGTTATTTATTCTATGAATTTTCTTATATGTATATGTCTTTTTTTGTTTAACAAATTTATGGAGTGGACAGAAATAAAAAAGACTAAACTAATTTTACTAGTTTCTGTTCATGTTTACAATTTTTATAGTCGATTTTGATTATTTTTTAACACGCACCTATTATTTTGCACACCACTGTATATATTAAATTTTATGTTTGTGAAATTTCACATAAATATCGGTTTCTGCTAAGACTGTACAATTCGATCAAATAATGTTCAATTATTAATATACATATTAGATAGCATAAAGTTTTCTGTTACTCTCATTACACGTATACTTTTCTTTTGAGTACCATAGGATAAAGTAAGAAAAAGTTAAATAAACATTGTGTATGTATACGCACAACAAAACTGAAGGTAACATAATCTAACTGAATGAAGTGCTTTATCTGTTTTATATATTGAATAAAAGTGAGAAAGATAGAATTCATTTGTACACCAAGATGTTGTCAGAAGATGGAGATTGCACAAGTACAAATTTTTTATTTATTTATAAGAAAACTGAAATAAAATGCAACGTCCAGCAATTGTCGTAATTTTTTAACATTCATCCGTATTCTCGTTAACGTTGACGTTTTAAAACGACATCAAAACGTCAATTTCATATTCCCGTTGGCGTTATTGAAAGTTATTAGAAATATGTTGGTATTCTGTAATTTGAAACGAAGATAGAAACGACAATCGTAGCTGTCAAAATATTACAAAATTTCAAATGCTTTTCGTCATTTCAATATATTACAGGAATTCCAATTTAACTTTTGAAAACATTTTTTGATAATTTTATTTTTAGAATGATGTAGAAAAATTACTATAACTACTTACGCCCAATATTTACATTTACAAAATCCAAAGTTTTTTTTTAGTATAATTTATTAATTGCAACCATAAAATAAAAAGTTTACTTCAGTCGATATAAAATTAAATAAAAAGAAAAGATAAGATAGAATATAATTCATAAATAACTCAGATACGCATATTGATATCGGTCGTTCTTAAAATAACACTTTGTATTTTTTTTTTATGTATTTCAACATTTTTTGAAATAAATCAAAATCTTAAAATATTTCAAAAGCTATTAATTTTTTTTGTTTGCTTAAAAATGCTGCAATTATATCAAAGCATATACAAAACTTAAAATAAATAGGTCTAATACAGGGGTGGCCATCCCAAATGATCTTGCGGGCCGCTTTGGAAATGTATCATAACTCCGCTGGCCACATATAAAATTATAAGGACTGTCCCAGAAAAAACTTGCGCTTTTTATATTTTGTATTATACTGTACCTGGCAATCTTATAGGTCTAAAAAGACACAATATTTGTTCTATATAAAATGACGTTTAGTATGATGTATGAAACTTGAAGATAGCACTTTTAACTGCAAAGATATCTAACAAGCAACAAAAAGTCCGCAAACTGATTTTGTCCAACATACCTGCAAAATTCAGAATTAAAATATTCAGCTATAGCAAAAATAGTTGGTGCATCAGAAAAAACTGTCTCTACGGTTATTTCTAATTATAAGAGGGGTCTACCTGTTTCACAAAAAAAAGGTTCAGGCAGAAAACCAGAATTTTCTAACCCAAAGATAACGCGAAGGTGAAGCACCTTTTTAAGCAAAATCCCAACACCTCAGTGAGAGATATGGCGGCTAGAGCAGGTACATCAAAATCTACAGTACAAAAGATAAAGGAGAAAAGTAAGCTAAAGACTTACAGAGTTCAAAAAGTACCAGACCATTCTGATGAAAAGCAGTTAATGCGATGCGAGCCCGAAAATTGTGTGAAAGGTACTTGACTAAATTTTTTAGGCTGTGTTATGAACGACGAAACTTAAGCTAAAGCAGATCTTAAGCAGCTACCTGGGCACGAATATTATGCATTACCGAAAAAGGGGCATGTGTCTGGTATATTTAAAGAAAAAAATGTAAAATTTCCGAAGCAATATATGGTTTGGCAGATCATAATCTCTTGTGGTCTCAGAAGCAGATTTTTTGTTACGCAAGGCACAATCAATTCCAAAGTTTATATAGACGAGTGCCTCGAAAACGTCTTCTGCCATTTATTCGTGCACATGAGGGTACCGGGATGTTCTGGCCAGATTTAGAAAGCTCTCATTACTCTAAAGCTACGATGGAATGGTATGCAAGTAAAAAGATCAATTTCGTACCAAAAATAGCAAATCCGCCCAACTGCCCAGAGCTTCGCCTAATGAAATAAGATTTTCGAAGGAGTGCTAAAAATGCAAAAAATCCACAAGACTTCAGACTTAAGTGGAAAAAATCGTACCATCCTGTCGATGAAATTAATGGACAAAATTTAATGAAGGGCCTTACGGAAAAAATAAGAAACTTTTATAAAAAAAAAATTGTTACTTAGTTTTTAGTTATTTATATTCTGAACACTAGCCATTATTAATAAAAAACGAAAAAAGGACAAAAAAGTTACTGGGTATTTTTTTATAACTAAAAAACATTAGATTGAGGCATGCAATAGACTTTTTTTTTTTTGGAGTGAAAAATTTAATCATAATGAGTTATATTAATGTGTGTTCACTATTATTCTTACATGTAAACATAGATAATGTAACAATGAAACTAAACGTACATTGTAAAGAAATTTATAACACTAAAAATTAAATATTAAAAATATATAAATAGAAATGAAGTAAAAAAAATGAAATCATTTAAAATATTTATTTTACTAGTGCGATATTTGTTTGTCCACTCTTTCACTTAGCTTTTGCAAATCGATCTCAATTTTAATGGTTGCACATCGTAATTGGGGTCGCAGGTTAAGGTCCGATATATTTAAGCGTGTTTTGTCGCAGGTGCAAGTTGATCCAAAATCGCTAACAACTTTTTGCGCTGTAAGTGTTATAAAAATCTATTTTTGATGCTGATGTTTCAAAAATGTCTTAATTCAATATTGTACTGCAATTACACCAGCTCCACTTAGAGATTGGGGTCGGCTCGATTTCAACATAAAAGGGAGATGAAAATATTTCAAAAACTTTGTTGTCTAACTCTAAATTACTGAATCGGCTTTCAAAAGCAGCTGTAAGTTTTATAATTTATTTTGCATATTTGATGTAATTGCTACATTTTGATTTCATAAATTTTTTCAACAATGAGATGTGGTGAGCGTTATTACTTTTCAGTTGCGATTCAAATAACAACAATTTCTTCTGGGATGCTTTGATGTGATTAAATGTATCGATTATAAGGTTATTGCAATGATGTATTTAATTGATTAAGTTCTTCGAAAATGTCTACTAAAAAGCATAAATTCAATATCCATTCATTATTTGTTAATTCTGGTACAGGTTTTTGTTTGTCATTCATAAACAACTCAATTTCTTCTCGTAACTCATAAAACCACGTTAAACATCTTCCACGACTTAACCATCTGTCTATGGCTGAAGTATACAACGTCACCATGTTCAGAATCTAACTCTTTCAGGAACTCCTTAAATTTCCGATGTGGAAGTGCATGTGATCCAATGTAATTCACTGTTCTTATAACTACTTGCATAAAGCGATCCATCCATCCATGGGCACACCAATTTTTTGATGAATCAAACAGTAGATTATAATTACATCCTCTCTTCAAACCAAAAATCAAAGTTAATTTTTTCTCATATTCTGACAGTTAATTTTTTAACATACATACGGATGCACAGATAATGTATTTTTTTAATAAATTGGTTTTCACTACTTAGGCCATTATAAAATAAATATATTTTGTAAAAGTGTGATGTATCTCACGGGCCAAGACGCCGTTTTTACGAATGTGATAATTCCGTTAACAGCTCTGTAATACTACCAATTAATAGAGTTGTCTCTAAGCATAAGTATTGCATGTTATGCTATTCGAAATCCAACTTAAAAAATCCCATTGAACGCAAGATATCAATCATTTGTGAAAAGGAGAATTTTCATTCCCGATAGTAATCGATGTTGCTCTACTCATTTAATTGGAATAAATTCTACGAGGATGAGTTGGAGACTTTACGCATTCATTCAAACAATCATAATTTTTTATGTGAGATGCAACGCTTTATGAACAACTAGCCAATTTCACCATGCCCGAAGAGCATGTAGCTACTTACATGAACACTCCAAGCTCTCATAATATTACTCAAGCATTGGTAATTTTTCTTATTCAAGTTAAAGAGTGGAACTTCAAGTCTTCGAAAAAGATATATTTTGGTTTCAATTCATTTAAAAGACGACAGCTTATTGATAACCATGCAACTCGAATAGCAAAGACACTTTTAGTGACTAACAATGATCAGTTAATATTGATTTGTGATGAAACATATATTCGTCACGAACAAAGCACCAATAATGAATACCAAAGAATATCGTACTCAGGATAGAAAAAACTTAATATATTAAACCGTTTACTATCTGCACGACAGATGGGTACATTGCTAGGGTTACCATTTCTACTACTTTAGTAATAAAGTTACTACTTTTGCGCTGTTGCACTACTTTTCAGTGAAATGTACTGCTTTGGAACTTTTCTTCGTAAAAATTTTTTCATAGGCATTGATAACTAGATAGAAAACATTTTTTGTGAGAGAAATTTTTGCTGAGAGAATCGAATGGGAAAAGAAAAAAAAAATAATAAGAAAATTAAAGAATGGAAAGTGAAATATGTATATGTAATTTTGGTATGGTTTTTTTAAGTCTGAAGTGAGGACCTTTTTATTTTTTTGGTCGAAGGAAAAAAATTTTTTTCAGGCCAGATGATAACCTTATGAATTGTAGAATTCGCAGGGCCATTCTATGCAACAGGAATGACTCATTTATCATGAAACTCATCTTAAAAGATCCCAACGGTATAAAAAATGTTAATTAAAGACGACTTAATACTTGGTGATTGTGGCTTCAAAGATGTTGAAATGTATATATCTGAAATGGGCTATAAATTACTTATGCCTACCATTAAGGAAATTGCCCACAAATTACTACTGAAGAAGCTAACAAGCCTCGGAAAGTAAAAAAATACTGGATATTTACAAAACTTTTGTAAAGCGACTCAATTCAGACAAAGAATTATATGATAGAATAACACTTCCGTCCACTGACGTGCCTGATTCTGACCGCTAATGTCGCAATAAGAAAAGTATAAATAAACTATATTTTTATATTTGCTTAAAAGAAAATGCAATTTACGGGTTTGAATAAAATCTTTCAGTTTTTAGCGAACAAAAACAGTAGCTTCAATTGCATTGCCGATATTAGTCAAAATTGTTCATCAATATTGATATCCAAAAGAGTTTGGTTGTATCGTTAGGCATGTTAAAGTAAATTTAAAACCTAATTCAATAGAGCAATTATGTGTTCAAACAGGAAAATAAGATAAGAACGTAAAAGTTTCAAGTCAAATTATGGTAAATTTAATTGATTTAAACTAGGCCGTCTACAGGTTCGCCATCGTAGAATTATTTGTAGATTAAATAATCTAACAAAAAATATGCGTTTTAAGTTTAATTAAACACTTAAACAATCTTCTTTTACGAAGCGAAAAAATCCTGTTACTAGACAAGTGGTCTTAAAGAGGGCCTTAGGAAATTTTTAGGTAACTTCGTTCCGACCGCTTTTATTTACCTCATATGTCTTTTAGATTAAATAAAAAAGTAGTTATTAGATAAATATCTATATATGCATACAATAAAATATTAAAATACTTACCGCTCAGTTTATTTTCTCTAAAAACTCAATAAAATAGTCACTTCGTTTTTGTCTTTTTTAGACTCGCAAAATCGTGAATTCGCACCGTTGCGTGGTTTTAATTCAATTGACAAATAATCCGTTAAAGTTTAAAATCGATTTTTGGACAGTTGACGTATCAATATTGGAGGAATAAAGTGCATTTTCTTTCGAAATCTTCGTGCGGGAAATTAAAAGACTTTTATAGAGTTTTTTAAAGCGGACGGATACATGAACCCGGTCGGATACCGGTGCCGTTGCGTTAATAGGGATTAACTCCAATAGATGATAAAATATACATACATACATAAAATGAAAGCTTCAATATGTTTCTCTGTTTTTCTCAACTTTTTTTTATGGAGTTAATCAATTTAATCTTTGATTTTGTTAGCTTCAATTTTAGTTGAAAGCGCATACATGTATATTAAAGGTGTTTTAGCGAACAGGGAGAATTCGAAAATTGTTTTGATCCTCGCTCCAGGAGTCTGAAAAGTTTATATTGTATCTAAGAATGTTTGACACAAAATTTAAAGCCGATCGGATAAGTCTAGATGCTGCCGGAAAGAAAATCACTTTTTATTAATTTTAATTAAAACCAAGCAAATTAAACATTAATTTTTTAGTATAATTAGTATTGCATTAATTTCTAAATTGAATCACATTTCCAACAAGATACTGCGGAGTGAAAACGGTTAAAAAACAAGAAAGTTACAACATTTCATTCATTACCACAGGTCTGATTTCTTAAATGATGAGTATTTTTTCCGATACGCTCGACTTTTGTTTTTCATCCTCATCGGTCGTCAGGATTTTGTTATAATCTTTCATCAGCATCATTAAAGACAAGTTATTCATGACAGACGGCACGAGCTAATTGCAATTCAGCAGCAGATTCCCTTTCGGAAAGCTCGAGCTCCAAAAAATCTGATGACAAACCGAAGTTTGTAAAAAAATTTTTTGTCCTGTGAGATACAAAAACATTCAGAATTTCTAGCCTATTCAATTTCCGACCGTACAAAAGATTTATAATTGTATCCCTGAACTGAAGGCGTGCAGCCATTTCTCGTTTCTGTTCTGAAGTAACGTTTGGATCAAATAATGCCAGAGCCATTGTCTATTGTGACAAACAATAAGATTTTAAAATATTCTTAATATCGCAATAGATATCTACGCATCGGTTTCTACATATGCAATCGCGTCTTTTACGAAGTCGTAATCGTGATTTGGAGCTCCAATAGCGTTCGTGTAACCTATCGAACCAAAAAAATGCTGATATCACGTAAACCCTTTTATTCTGCTGATGTTAATCGATGATATTCCTTGAATTAGAATACTTTTGAGATGTATGTAACCTTCGCCATCCACCACGTATGGCTAGTTGGACCAAGAGAAACTTAATGCCACTTTCATCAAGATGTATTAACATGAGCTCTATAAATTCGGTATAGTCGTCGCGGATTCGAGTACTCTACAATTGCTGTCGGCAAAAGTTTTTTTATTATACTGCATTCCTCACCTGATATTTAAGAACAGATTACATAATTTTTGAGGCCACTTTTAAATAACTTCTGATCAATAGTCTTCCACGACTTCGCGAATCTTTCAAAAATCTGGCGTAGATGTTTTAGACAATTTCAACTCATAGACACCTCGCAAAACAAAGAAAACTTTATTATGTTTTTTACTGAGCCTCTTGTTCAGTTCTTTAAGTGCAAAAGCCACAAAAAATTAAAAGCGCAAAAAGGGGGAAAAATTGGCTCCAAATTTTGTGTCAGACATTCTTACTATAGATACAATATAAACTTTTCAGATTCCTGGAGCGAGAATCAAAACAACTTCGAAAATAAGGACACTCTTAATGTACATTCATACATATCGTCATATGAAAATTTCACAGGAGAAGCAAAAAACTTTCTAAAATGAAAAATAATTCATAATTTTCCAACATTTTTTCAGGTTAAGCTTATTTGAAAAGAACGTTGTTTTTAATTGCAGGAGTGTAAAGTTTTGCAGGAACTTGTAATTTGATACGGTGCATCATAATCTATCAAAAGGTCGATTTTGAATTTTTTGTACTCTAGGACTTTTTTGATTTCATATGACGATATGTATGTACGTAAACAAAACACAATATAGCCGATGTCAATATTTAGTACTTAAATATAAAAATTTCATGCTACAAGAACTTTGAATAAAATAATGGTTATGTCAGTATTTTGTGCTGAATTAGTGCTAATTTAGTGTTGAACATAAAAATTTCCTGCCAGGCCAAAGTTTTTTCAAACAATTTTTAAAAAAAATTAATTTACAAAATAAAAGTTTTTAAAAAAAAAAACCAATCGTTTGATAATTGGAACAAACTCACGGTGGATACCGTAATACCAAAAATCGTAATACCAAAAGTCATTGATAGAGATATAAATTTTTTTACATAATTTTGAACGTCTCTGTGGCTGTTGAGCTAAGTTTTGCGGTGGAACAGTGCGGTTTTCCAGTATTATTAGTGCAAACATATTCAAGCTCGAAAAAAGTTATCATAAGCGCTTTAATAAGTTTTAAAAATAACAAAATGAGCAAACAAGTATGCTCGAAAAATAGAATATCTATAATGCATCTTGTAAATTGTATTTGGGTCATTCCATCTATAATGGGCCTATAATTACCCTCATGTTATTTAAATAAGTTGAAACTTTTTCAGTGATTGGTCTATCATGTAGAAGATATAAAAAAATCGATAAAATTTTTTTGACCAGTATTATTGCTTAAAAAAAAAGTTTCAAATTGTGTTAAAAAAAACTCGTAAGTAAAACAAAAAAATTCATTGATGAATATAAACAAACCAGCACAATCCAAATTAGCTTTTATATTATTTTTAGGTAGTTGTGTACTAGTAGATGACTAAAAAACAGCAAATCTGAATAAATGAAGACCTGAACGGTTTCTATGTGGTAAAAGATAAAAAAATTGACCTTCCAAGAAAACATCACTTTCCCAAATACTCCATCATCGATTTCAGGTTTTTTATGCTCAAAATTTTCAGAACATATAGGAGTACCATCTCTGAAAATTTTATCCATGTTTTTCCACCCTCTTTCATTTTACAAGCATTTAAAGCTAATATATATGATTTGAATGTAAATTGAAACATTGAGAATGAGACCGAGAGAATAAAATTTGAATTGATTTCAGCCTTCTTAGACTCAAAACTTTTAGAACATTCAGGAGTACCATCTCTGAAAATTTCATTAATTTTCGTTCACCTTATTTCATTTTACAGGCATCTTAAGTTAAGATTTATGATTTGCAATGTAAATTGAAACATTGAGAAGTAGAGCGAGAAAATGATAAAATGTTTTTAATTTTTACAATAGTTTTATGCCCATGCATTAGGGTGATTTTTTTGGAAATTTACTACATAATTTTTTAGTATAAAGATTAAGGTACTGGAAAGGTACATGGGCAATGTACGTAAAGGTTACGCACACATGATTTCATTCATTATTCATTGTCAAAAAATAAAATATGTATTATAAAATATATATATTTCAAACTTAAACAAATGCGATTTGATTTGATAATATTCCCATTAAATTTCTATAGTTAATTTTTCCATATGTTCATAATCATATTCTCCAATTTGTGAACACAATTCTCACTACATCGCAATATCCTTCCATCTGGAAAGTTGAATTTTGACTCTCATGTTAATAATTTGATTTCTACAGTTAACTTGAGTTTGAGGAAATTGTATAGCATTAATTTGTATTTGCCTTTGCGAACCAAGCAAAGGTAATTACACCTATCCCTCGTCTTAAACGCTACTGGTTTTGCACGTTTTCGACCTTACATGGTTTTTAAAATCAAAATTAAAAAAAAAATTATGTAAAAAATTACAAAATGACTTGACTGCATGCGAATTTTTTTTACTTAATTATAAATCTGACAACACTTCAGACGTGCACATGCCGTACATGCCGACTCCTTCTCTACTGTCAGAAACGTATACATGTGTTGTAGCTACTTTGATAAAAACACACAAAAAAACGGGAACTCCCCTTTTAGTGTTCAAAGCAAAATTTTATGTGTCTATGAATTAATTGATTTTAAACAACAGAACTAACATCATCATTGTTTACCTACACATTTAAACTCTTTAAATTTCATATTGTAAATTATTTTCAGTAAGTAACTAAATAAGAATTATGTTTTAAAACATCCTTTTAGTTAGTTTAAAACTTTAGTTTTACCGTGCTAAAGGCAATAAATAACTAAACAGAGATGAAAAGAAAAATTATATCTTAAGAAACAAAAATTGAAACTTTGGACCGTCTAAGGAATAAACAAAGAATAGCAGATGTTGCTGCATTTTATTTTATGAACGAAGCAACAATAAGAATAATAAAGAAAAACGAAGACTTAATTAGAAAATGTGTAGCAGGTGGAATGCATACGAGTATGAGTACAGTTTCATATGTAAGAAATGTTACGATGGAAAACATGGAAAAGGCTCTAATGGCTAGAAGACCAATATCAAAAAAGAATTCCAATTGATACCAATGTAATTAAAAATAAAGTTTTAAAAATTTATGAGAAAATTCAGAATCAAGAGCCGTCTACTTCTGCCTTTTCACGCATGTCATGGCTGGTTCCAAAACAAAAACATTTTTTGCATAGTCTAAAATTAAAAGGTGAGCAAGCATCTGCTAATTTGGAAAAAGCAAAACAATATCCTGGGAGGACCTTTTTAGCAAAACATAACAAGTCAGCTAGCGGTCATAAGGCAGCAAAAGATCGTATAGCGATTCTTTTTTGTAGCAATGCTTCTGGCGATCATGTTATGAAGCCATTGGTAATTGGCAAAGCTAAGCGACCACGTTCGTTTAAAAGGATATATGTATATTAACAATCTTCCCGTTTATTGGAATGCCAATAAGAAAGCTTGTGTTACCGCCACTTTCAATGATTAGTTCCAAAACATTTTCGTGCCAGATGTGAAAAAGTATATAATCAAAAAAGGGTTGCCTTTTAAAGACCTTCCTGTTCTTGAGAACGCTACAGGTCACCCAAAAGATTTGCAGCATGAAAATGTTGAAATTGTGTTTCTACCCCCAAATACGACTTCTTTGTTGTAACCACTATACCTAGGAATAATTTTGACTTTCAAGGCACTGTATATTAAAAAGTCATATAGATATATTTTAGATCATATTGAACGTAAGGATCTCTTTCAATTATTGATGCCTAGAAAAAAATTTCAATGTTAGAATGCGTCAAGCATATACGAATGATATATGACGAGATAAAATAATCAACGCGTTTTAGCCTGATATATTTAAAAGTGAGAATTATAGAATATCTTTGGAGCAAGAGTATTCTCAGATACTTGAGTTGGGTCAAGAATTGGGTGGAAAAGGCTTCGTCGATATAGCTGAAGCAGATATTGCTGAAATAATGGAAGGCCAGGAATTACATGAAGATGATTTAATTGAATTGGTCAAAAATATTGGTGAACACGAAAATGATGTTGAATCTGACGTTGAAGACTATGAACCCAGTGCATTCAAGCAAGAAAGTATTTTCAAGAACATGATCCGAATGTTGAACGAGCTCTCAAATTGTTTTTGTAGAAACTTTGTTGAATGCGGAATTTTTTGATGCAGAATTTTTTGACTTAAACCTTTGTATGGTTTACCGTAAGGATCGAGACGCTTTTAAAACTGGCCTTACTCGTGGTGGAGGTGTTATTATTGCGGTTGAAAATTTGTTTACTTCAGCCTTGGTATCGCTGCAAATTGCTGACACTTTGCTTGATCAACTCTGTGTACGATTTTCTGTACCCAAGGACATGTTGGATATTTGTACTTCATATATTCCGCCTAATAGTTCCACTGAACTCTATGCTACTCATGTGGAAAATATCCTCAGCCTACATTCATTGTTTGGGCCCAATACAAATTTTTGTGTGCTGGGTGATTTTAATCTTAATAATATTTTATGGAAATTTGTGGGTAATTGCTTCGTACCAACTAATGTTAATCATGTGCATGAAATTAACCTTATTGATAGTTTTTTTAGTTTAGATTTTATTCAAATTAATACTTTATTTAATAAATTAAATAGAATCTTAGACTTAGTTTTTGTTTTAACTTGTTTTAAAGTCGATGTATCCGAATGCTTCTGCCCTTTTTCCCTCGCGAATGCTCATCACATTCCGCTTATTCTTGTAACTGAATTTTATGAATTTTGTCAAATTAATCAATCATATAAGTGTTTTAATTACAATTTATGTCGCCACTTGCTTTGATATTTTTAAATCCCATTTGTTGAATGTGTGTAAAGAATTGGTTCCGTCTGTGCCGAAAAAACCCTACAAGTTACCTTGGTACACGAAAGGGATTAAAACCTTAAAAAATTTGCGCAATAAATTCTACAACCTATTTAAATTAACAAAGAATGTCCAGTATGAGTTGAAATTCCTTCAATATAGGAGAGAATTTAATTTTTTAAACAAGTTTCTTTATAAGCAGTACATCTTAAGGTTTGAAAGTAGTATTCAATTGAATCCTAAAGCTTTTTGGAGTTTTATTAAAACTAAAAGAGATGGGTCTTCCATCTCTTCTTCTTTGTTTTTCAATAATAATAAGTCATCTTCATTACTCGAGACTGCTAACCTCTTTGCTGATTTCTTTAAATCCAATTATGTGAATCCTTACAGGCTAGAATTAATATTAAAGAAGGAAAAATAAAATGAAAATAAATACTTAAATTAAATTAAAACAAAGAAAATAACAAATTTCTGAATGAACTTTATGAAATATTAAAATCGATTCATTCCATGTCACTTAAACTGTTAAATAATAACAGAGCCCTAGTGACTGGCTCATTGCGAGCATAATTAGACCTATGAAATCTTACATGAAAAAGATTAAAATGCCGCAACTGTCTTGTAGGGATATTAAAACCGATAAGTCGAAGCAATTGTGCACAATCAATCTTACCCGAGAATACATCAAAAATGAATAAGAGAGATTCAATTTTCCTCCTTGAATCAAGATATTTTAGCCCAAGAAGGAGACATCTAGCATTATAGCAAGGCAATGCAACACCAAAGTTCAAAGAACGTAATCTCGTAAACATTTTTTGAACTCGCTCTAAACGAAGAGCACCATTCGAATAAATCGGATTCCAAATGAAAGATGCGTACTCAAGCCTTGATCTTACAAATGCATTAAAAAGAGTTTTTAAAGTATGTGGATCAGAGAACTCAGAACTATTTCTTCTAATGAATGCTAGTAATGAATAAGCTTTCGGGATAAAGACATTTAAATGATCCACAAACGTGAATTTTGAATCAAAAACCACACCCAGGTCGCGTATTGAGCATACAACCTGAAGAGGCACACCATTAAAGGAGTATAAAGAAGAAATAAAAATATTGGATTTTGAAAAAGTGATCGCAAAACATTTATTAATATTTAAAGGCAAGCAGTTAAGAGTACTCCAAATAAAAACTCTTTGTAAATCATCTTGTAAAAGGGCAACATCTTGCAAATTAGAAACTCTGGCAAAAATCTTCAAATCATCAACATATAGTACAGTAAAAATTGAGAGTGGCAAAAACACTTACAGATATCATTAATGAAAGGGATAAAGAAAAGAGGGCCAAGAATACTGACATGTGGTACCCCAGAGGTAGCTACAAACAGATAAGATCTGACATTATCAATTTCAACAAAGCAAGTTTTAGAGCATAAATATGATTTAACCCACATTAGGAAGGTTGAATGGAAACCCATTTTTTTCAAGTTTAACAATTAAGGCACTATGTTTTACCTTGTCAAAAGCCTTTGAAAAATCAGTATACAAAGCATCAACTTGAAAACCAAGTTCAAACTTTGATATACAAAACTCCTTTTGGTTAAAAAAGACAACTTACTTTTAACTAAAAAAGCTTAGAGACATTAGAAAGTTTGGAAATCGGTCTATAATTAGACACATCATTTTTTGCACCAGACTTAAAAATTGTAGTTAAGGAGGCTATTTTCCAGCAGTCAATAAAAGTGCCGGTAGGCAGCGATTTATTAAAAATGATACGCAAGGGAAAGGACAAAGCATGAGCACAATTTATCAGTAAAATGGAAGAAATTCAATCAATGTCTGACTTAACAGACTTCTTCAAGGTCTGCATTCCCAACAGCACATCAGAATCAGAAAGGACCAAAGAACCTATGACCACAAGAGGATCAACATTATGCAAAATGGATTCTTCAAACCAAGGGCTATCCATCACATAACTGGATTTAAAGAAATCAGCAAA